>JAJEJO010000085.1:89277-196667 GCA_020662805.1 Glaucomys volans
GGAAGGAAGGAAGGAAGGAAGGAAGGAAGGAAGGAAAGGGAAGGGAAAGGAAAAAAAGAAGAAGAGGAAAAATGTGAAAAGTAACCAGAGTAAAACTTGGTAGATGCCATAAATGAGTTGAATTTTTCTAGCAGATCATGATTTGAAATAAATTTCAAAATCCTTAATTTCCAGCATCATGTTGAAAATTGCTGTTGATAGTGATCAATACATACCTGTTTCTTTTTATTATTATTATCATGCATTGAAAAAGTCTGAGAGGTAATTGTAACAGACTGCTTTGAAGTTCAGCTGTAATTTACTCCAAGATTTTAGAGTAACTCCAAGTAGGACAACATCTGGTAAATAGTCTTCTCTGTTTTATATGAAATAAAATTAAAACCAGTCTTAGCCCATACCCTACTCCATGTTCAAATGGCTAAGAATTATTAGAAACTATTCACGGGTTTCCCCCTGCCCACAATATTCATTACAAATCATGGACCTGTTTGACAATGAGGTATGGCATCTACTCACTCTAAGTAATATTTTAAACAGAATGGCAAGTTGTTTCGTGATTTTTTTTTTTAAAGGAGAAAAGGGGAAATTATGCTGAGGCAATGGTTCACTTTTTGAAGAAAAATTTAATTGACCCAAGGCAATATTTTTAGTACATATACAAAATAACAAACAGATGCTGACTCACTTTGACTGGCTTCCAGATGCAGTGACCCACGAGGTTAATGCTGACCGTGGCAATGCTCACTGTCCTAGCAGATAGTTGCAAGAGATGCCAATCCAGTGGGCTCTGGTTTTCTTTAGTTTATTTTTTCCCAACTTGGAAAATCATGAACGTTTTAAGCCAAGTTCCTGAATTGCTTATACTCCCTCTACTTTCCCTGTTTCCTTATATCCTTACACTATTTAAAACTGTTTAACTCCCATGAGAATATTTGGCTTGAAGAGATAATAACAATTCCTGTAAAATCTTTCCTTTTTTAATACTTGGGATAAGTTTAAGAAAATCATATTTTTCTTATCACCTCTAGTCATAAAAAATATTCTGTATTGGCTGTTATCTATGAGAAATGTTTTGTGTGGAGCCTATTCCTATTACAAAAGATGCTTAAATGCAGCAAATACACATCTTTGTATCATATTGTGTATTCAAGAGGGAAGACATGTACTAACAAGCAGAAAGACACAAACTTCACCCAAAACATGATTTTGGCAAAACATTTCCCAACCTTGATACATGTTGCAAGGATTAAGCAGACTGGATAGAGGATTTCATTGACTAAACAGAAAAAGCATAGGTATTTGAAATATCTTAAAGTTGATCTTTTAAAAAATTGCCTAAACTCTGAATGGTTTCCCTAAACTTAGACCCAAAACTATCTGTAAGGTGGACCCAGCTTATGTTGGGTTGATTTGGTGTAAGAACATAGATCATCAAGATATTCTTCAGAATAAATGCACCGCCTATGTCTTGCCTTCTGGAGAATATTTGATTTATAAGAGCAATTTACATGTGTTTTATCTTCAATTGTACATGTGCACTTTGAGAATTTTATCCTTTTTGAATTACAAATTCACATCTATAGAAGAAGTTTCATTCCATAGCCAGATTTATTTTTTACACTATTGTGCTTGCCAAGTGCAGCGACCCAAAACTCTGATTAAATACCTTCAGTAATGGGGAACTCACTCATTCCATCTTGCCAAAATTTCCCTGAACAGTTCTGTCCTTGTGTTTAAATGAAATATGATTTGCTCAAAGCTTTCATTCATTGGCCACATTATAATTCCTGAAGATGTGCTTATGTAAATCTTAACACCTCTTCTTCCTAAGAATGCTAAAATATTTGAAGAGCATCTAGAACACTTCAACTTTTCACTTCCATCATGCTACAAATCCTAGTTTCTTCTAAAGCTTCCATATGGCATAGTCTTCAGAGACGGCATCACCCCCTTGCTTTGTGGTAAATCTGCTTGTCTGCCTTCCTTCTAAAATGTGGCGGATGTACTTGCTGACACAAGGTGACCCAGGACCATAACCTCCCTTGTTCTGCAGAACTTGCTTGTATGTTGCAGCCTAACATTACACTGATGCTCTGGCAGTTTTCTGGAAGTTGCATCACATGGGTACCTCATTTGGAGTCATTGACATTCACAATATCGTAGGTTTTCTCCACCGAAAACCTATGAAACGCTTCTTGATCTAAGTGGCCTTTTATTTATTCAATTAGATTTCATCTGTGTTCCATCAATCACTAAAGATTGTCAAAAATTGATATATGTCCACTGATATTTAGGACATATATCTCACCAACATGTATGGGAATTATCCCTTCCATGTCCACAGTCAAATAAGACGTGGCTTTGGGTATTTCTAAAACCTTGCAGCACATCACACATGTTGACTACCTGTTTATGATTCTGAAGAATAGGATTACTGAAGAGTCAAGCTTCTCAAGTGGGGTGGGGGGAGAGAAAACAACTCTGTATTCAGTTTTTTAATTGAGGTCCACAAAGTGATGCTGCAGGGGATCCTAGATTGACCAGCAGGGACCCCACCCCCTGAGGTTGAATGATTTTGTGCCTACCCTCAAATCTCAAGCTTCAAGAGCCAAATCTCCTTATTAAGCATTTTTATCATATTTGAAAGTGCTGCAATGTATTCAGAGATGTTAACCTCTTCAAAGAGGTTATTTTATCTAACAGTACACTTTGAAAGCTATCTGTAGTTGCCTGGAGCAGGTAGTCTCCAAATGCAGATTCAAACTACAATGTTCCATGGGAAATCAAGTAAGAGCTCTGAAAATGTAGCCTGTTATGCAGGAGATCTTCAAACAAATGGCTGCCTAAGCAAGTTTCACTAAAGCTCAGCTAAACTAAAATACATCTTACCTTGGCCAAACTTCAGCTGGACCATGTGATAACATTTAAACACTTCAGATGTGCTTTTCTTCTAGGACAGAGATGCAAAAACCCAAAGACAGCAATTTATTTTAGACATTGCTCTTAACAAGTTCTTAACAAGTTTGATTTCTAAATTGCAAGATGTAATGGGCATTTCTCAATCCTCCTTTCACTTGACCTCTTAATAACAGCAAACACAGTTGAGTAGCTCATCCTCCTGAAAACTCTTTCCTTAGTAGGCCTTACAGGATATCACTCTATCTGGAATCTCTTAACTTACTGGTTCCTCTTCTGTCATCTCCTTTGCCTCCAAATGTCTGAAACCTAAAGGCTCAGTTCTTGTACCTCTTCTTTCACTCTCTATATTTTATTTTTGTGTTGGTACCATTCAGTTTTTCATCTTTAAATCCATCATATGCACTAAAAAACCCAAATTATTATAGTTATCCCAGAACATCTTCCCTGAACCACTAATGGCAACTACCTAGTGGTCATTTCCATGAGCATATCTAATAAGGCATCTTTAATTTTACGTGGACTCCCATTTCCCTCAAAAATCAATTCCTCCAGTTTTCTTCCCCATCATTGCAAATGGAAACTCCAGGCCTCTGGTTCCATAGTCCAAAAATCCTGAAGATGAAATTGGTTTAGAAAATTCTATTTGTTTTACTTTTAAAATATCTTAAAAATCCTACCACTTTCACCACCTCCTGATTCAAGGTCTCATCATTCCTCTCTTGAATTACTACAGTGATGTCTCTCTCTCTGAGTTTTTGTTCAAATTTTACTTTCCTCAGAGAGTTCTTTCCTGCTATCCCATTTAAAATTGCAATTCCTTCCCGATGCTCAAATCTTCCTATTCTTTTTCTCTGTGACTTATTTTGCACCAAATGATCTCTTACATGCTGACATACTATGCAGTTTGCTTTCTTATCTGTGCTGGGTATGTTTCTCCCTATGAGTATATAAATTTGATGAGGATAGGAATTTTTGATTCTGCTATCTCACCAATGTTTTTAAATGTCATGTTTTGTTTTTACAAATCTTGAGTTTTCTTGAGGTGACGCACATCGCTAATATTGCCTCTTTGGTGCATTTCTAACTATAGGAAAGGCTGGAAGGAGTAAATATTCCAATTTGCTCCCTTTTCTGTTTCCTGGACCTCTCTTCCCAAGTAGGACCACAGAAGGAAGAATCCTCTTCTTCCTTTGATCATCTGTCATGCCTCTATGTGGGGTGTCATCCAAAAAGAGTATTTACTAATCAAATTCTTAATTTTTGTCCTTAATAAAAAATAATCAGTTTCAATGATCCATTGGCTCCAACATGTCTCCAAATAGCAAAGATGAAGCCTGGTTGAACGCTGTGTTTACAGATGTTGCATGAAGTGCTCTTGCCTCAAAATTTCTTCCAAATTGGAATGAAATGTAGTGTCTGATATTTCACCATTAAATCCCAGCATTTTAGGGCAGCGAAGGGGAGACTCTTGAGTTTTATCAATGCAGGCATCTTCCTTTCCTCTTTCATGACTCATGGCCTCCATTAGGAACTACAAACCCAAATACAGTTGTTTTCAGAATAAAGTCAAGTCAGAATCTCAGAAAATGAGGTCAAATTGTTAGTCTATTCAGTAAGGCTAACCTGAACATGAAAATGTGTGTGTGTGTGTGTGTGTGTGTGTGTACGTGTGTATCAAATTTTCATCTTCTGTCTCTACTTCCTTTTGAGTCTCAAGATGTTTCCTCTTTGTTTCTCCTCTTCTATTTTGACATCAAAGAGTATGTGGCAGGCAGATTTGGCCAGAATGACTCCACTGGATATGCTGTCTTTAATCTTGATGGGAGTTATGGACAGAACTTCAGCCTCTCCATGTTTGTCCGAACAAATCGACCATCCGGCTTACTTCTAGCTTTGAAAAACAGCACTTATCAATACATCCGTGTCTGGCTAGAGCATGGAAGACTAGCACTGCTGACTCCAAGCTCTCCCAAATTCACAGTAAAATCTGTTCTTAATGATGGAAATGTTCACTTAATAACTTTGAAAATCAAGCCAAATAAAATTGAACTGTATCACTCTTCACAAAACCTTGGATTTATTTCTGCTGCTACCTGGAAGATCCAGAAAGGAGATGTCATCTACATTGGTGGCCTGCCTGACAAGAAAGAGACTGAAGTTAATGGTGGCTTCTTCAAAGGCTGTATCCAAGATGTGAGATTAAATAACCAAAATCTGGAATTCTTTCCAAATTCCACAAACAGTGCATCCCACAGTCCAATTCTTGTCAATGTGACTCCAGGTTGTCTTGGAGACAACATCTGCAAGGTAGGATTATTCATACAAACTATGCACATATTGTATGCCAAATTTTTATTTTATTAATATACAATTTATTAAAACAATCCTTTGTACCTGAACACAATGTTACGGGCCCATCAGCAATAGATCAGTTAAATTTCTGTGCTCCCGGCCGACTGCGGAATTTATGTTGAGCCATAAATCTTAGTGGCCTTATTGGCATCATGGTATATTTAACAATGAAGATAACTTCAGTTACATGCTTCTCCTAACCCACATCAATCAAATGTCTTAATACTAGTGTTCTAATTCTTAAACTCTTCATGGTGCTCCATGGATTTAACCGAACTAACTCTTTTTAAAAGATCCCATTAACTTCATCTAACTACGAAGCTATTGCTGTTTTGAACTTTTATTACAGCAACAACAACAACAAAATCTAAGAGGTAAGTTAATTTGAAATCCTCTGAAATATAATTTCTCAGAGCCCATGCTTTATATTATGTACTCTCTATGCTCTTCTAAAAGCTACATTAAATATATGAAATTGTCAGCTCTGCATGAGCTTTCAAAGGAAAAGAAGGAAGCACATTGATATGTGTTACACATTTACTAAGCTCCAACTATGGCAATAGACCAGCCTTGGCTCTAAATATACACAGTATCTTAATGTATCTTAATGTATACAATGTATCCTAAAATACATATTACATATACACAGAGGAATCATTATGAGTTTACTATAGGAACACTTCTAACATACCAGGCACTCTTTTATGCAGA
This sequence comes from Glaucomys volans, assembly GCA_020662805.1. Taxonomy (NCBI): domain Eukaryota; kingdom Metazoa; phylum Chordata; class Mammalia; order Rodentia; family Sciuridae; genus Glaucomys; species Glaucomys volans. The sequence continues at coordinate 95,260 of JAJEJO010000085.1, forward strand.
TTAATCTATTAATTCTGTTGAAGGACTACTGTACAAAACAGACATCGCAATCCCCTTTTATGTTATTTATAAAGAAACTGAATTTTATGTAACGAACTGGGGGTGTGGCTCAGTGGTAGGGTGGGGCACAACCCCCAGCACTGAGAAAAACAAAAAGTTATGTAACTATTCTGAATCATTTGTTAACAGTTGACCCAGGATAAATACAGTCAGGATCTAAAAATGTTTCTTTTTAAATATTTTTATTTTGAATACTTTTTGAGTGGCTTTGGAAGACCTGAAATAAGAGCAGTGAGTCTCAGATTCAGAGGCAGAGTAAATGGAGAGGAAGGGCATTGAACTGGGACCCAGAGGATCTAGATACCAAGCTTCCCTTTCATTTCCACAACTGAAAGGACCTCATCTGCAAGGACATAATAATTCTTATCTCAAATAATGTGAAAGTACCTGGTAATTTGTGAATTACAGAGAGCATCATATTTCAAAAAGCATCCTTGTGTCATAGACTGATTTTATATTTCCGCTTTTTCTCTCCCATTCTGCCTCTCCCCCTTTGTCTTTCCCCATCCCCTCTCTCTGTATTGCTCTCTTTCCCTGCCGCTCTTTTAGAAAGCAGTGGGAAATGGTAACATTCAGTTTTATTCCATATACTTAAAATACATATTACAAGTTTAAAATCTGAAGATGTTGGGAAATTGGCATTTTTAAATAACAGATATATGTTGTACCCTTTAACATTTCCATATCTAGCTGCCAATGCTTTTTATGACATTTTTTTTTTTTTTTTTTTTTTCCTGAGCAGACCAATCCCTGTCACAATGGAGGCATTTGCTATTCCCTGTGGGATGACTTCTCCTGTTCCTGCCCTGCAAATACAGCTGGGAAAGCCTGCGAAGAAGTTCGGTGGTGTGAACTCAGCCCGTGTCCTCCCAGCGCCCAGTGCCAGTTGGTGCCCAAAGGATTCGAATGTACGTAGAGCTCAGAACTCTTATCCACCCAATTAATTTGGCTTGTTCAAGTTGTTCTGATAGGAAACAGAAAAAGTACACGGACATGCTCAACTAATTAAAGAGTTGTAAGGTTGTTTACCCATCTGTGGGTGGTATAATTAACTTGATATGAGTAGTATAAAAATCCAAATTAGTTGCTTGCTTTATCCTGCTCTGCATGTCTGGTGCGGGAAATGGAGAATGTAGCAATTCCAAACCTGGATCCTTGGTCATTTAAAACTGATGTCTGAAAAGCTAATCGGGTGATACCGATCTTTCTTCATTACTAGAAATATAGAGTAAATATGTGAGTGTTAGCTCACTGCCATGTATTAACTTTGAGCTTCAGGTAATTCACATTATCTCCATGATCTAAATCTTCCTTATCGGTAAAACAGGGATACCTGTAGATTTTGCTACAGGCTCCTTTGTGATGATTGCATATCCTTATGTATATAATCAAACACATTAGGTACTGGGTGATGCTGGCCAGAACTATGTCCTTTATGTGAAAGGTCTCCCTGCCCCTTTGGTGCTACAGAACACAATTTCTCAAATGTAAGCAATTTGAACACCATACTTTGGATTTTGACATATTCACAGAGTAAGCACAGTGTCATTTGTGTGGTGTCTTCTCTCCTGCTTCAAACAACACACAGCCCATGTGATAGCCAGCCCTCTGTTCAAATTCAATTTGAATCTCTTCCCCTTATCAAAGATTCTGCTGCTGAAGATGTCACTTCTAGAATTTTTCTCTCTCTCCCCAACATCGACAGTTTTTTTATTAGCAGATAAACATACCATCGAATTTCCTCATTACAAAATATTTCCCTTGACCTCCCTCCCCCAGATACCCACCTGCAACTTCCCATTTCTCCTCTTCCTTTTCTAGTGAGAAAAACAAAACACAAAACAAACTTCTAAAGATTTGTGCTCATGATGCTTCTGCTATCTCTCTCCATTATTTTACATCATCCCTCAGGCTCCATGAACCATCACCTCTTCCACTCTCTCAGCCCAGAGTGTCACAGATTCCCTCTCCCACTTCATTCAAATTGGGACACCAATGTCCTCCTACCCAGCTTTTTCTTTACATCTCTTACTATTCCTTGATTTTGGGGGGAGTTGGGGTACCAGGTATTGAACTCAGGGACACTTAATGACTGAGCAACATCCCCAGCCCTTTTTATATTTTATTTTGGGAGAAGGTCTCACTAAGTTGTTTAGGGCCTCACTAAGTTGCTGAGGCTGGCCTCAAACTTGCAATCCTCTTACCTCAGCCTCCAGAGTCACTGGGATTACAGGTATGCATCACCGCACCTGGCTTATTCTTTGGTATTTTGATATACATGTGTTTATTGGTTTATCACTCTTTCCTCAGTAGACTATAAGTTTCACAGGGCAAGAAATTTTTCTATGTGGTTACTTAAGTCACTGTTGACCCTTAGAGTAGTGTCAAACATTATAGTAAGATGTCAATAAATATTTGTTAAGTGAATAAATTTATTTATTTTTCTTCAAATCAATTCTTTCACTTAATGGTTCTAGATATTAACTATGTCATATGCTAATAATAAAAAATATACATAAAATACCTTTAAAAACATTATGCATTGCATAATGGAATGGAATAGGAGGATAGACTGTACCTGAAGTAATTGAAGAAAAGAGAATATATTTGCTTTTATGTTGCTATATTTTAAAAGATCTATATGATACAGTGTGGATATACTTGAAGTTTTCTGGAGGAATGTATATGTTTATAACGCATTTTTGGGAAATACATACTACGTACAAGTAGAAGCATGATGAGTTGGCATAAAGAATGTGAACTGGTTTCCAGTACAACACAGAACTTTATGGATTGATTGATTGATTGATTGATTGCAGAGCTGGTGATCAGACCCAGCAAGGTGTGCATACTAGTCAAGTGCTCTATCACTGAGCTACACCTCTACCTCAGCACAGATTTTAAATGCAACATTTTCCATTGTCTCTGACATACATGTTGGAAATGATGATAAATAAAAATGAACTATTAATTTTATTGTTAATCTTTTGATAGAAATATTAAAATTTTTAGTTCCAGCTGTATTCTACAACAGGGTTCAAATCATTTGGAACATTTCCACAGGGGAAAATAAAAGATTCAAAAATCAGTGGCAGCCCAAGGACAGTGTACACCCAAAGCAGTTTAGGATTGGCACAGATGCGTATCAGAGAGAAGTGAAGTGACTCTCAACTGCTACGGCATTACTGCTATAAAAAGAAAAGAGGCTGGCTCCAATATCCCCCCAAAATCCCAACAGCATTCTTTTTGAAGTATGACTTACCTTAGTGCAGAGAGAAATGGAAATCAATAGGAAGTTTACAATAGGAATTGTATATCAGTTTCATAATTGACAGGTATGAACTGTGAATTCATTTTTGCTTCTTTGTATACTTTTAATTTTGTGTGATCTTATGACCCTATTGTATTTTCTTTTCAAGTAAAATATATTGAGAAGATTAAGTCTAACAGAACAACATCCTCTTGAGAGCACAGCTCATACATTACTCTGAGTTTGCCTTCAGATCTTTAATCATCTGTATCTCTGTGTCCCAGTAGGATTTAAACCAAGATTTAAAAATTTACAACTCACCTTAGATACAGGTGTGTTTATTATGGCAAAGTACACCAAAGAAAAGGCAAAATAAAAATGTTATGCGCATTGTGGTTTTTACCCATATTTCAAGAAGTGATTTCAGAGATTTGTTATTTTAACATTTACTTTAAAATATATAATAAGTCACTTAATGTTCTTTCCCTCCTTAATCCTCACCCCGATAACTGGGTAGGAAAAAAAACCTCAACAATCAAAAACAATGAAATCAAATGAGATTTTAATTCAGCCAAATAATAGAAGTTGAATGATACACTTAAATCTTCTCTTGCTGTGATTTCTAATCGTGTCACTTTCCAAAATAAAGGAAGAAGTAATTTTCATCAATTATTCATTTACCAATAGTCCCTGATTTTTCAGTCAGCCTTTATCACCTCTGTGATAACCAGAACAGTTTTAGAAGAAGAAGAGTTTATTAAAGGGCTCACGGTTTCAGAGGTCGCAATCCATACACAGCTGGCTCTATTCCTCAGGTCTAGAAGTGAGGCACAAATAATATGGCAAAAGAATGTGGCAGAGGAAAGCAGTTCACATGATGATCAGGAAGCAGAGAGAGAGGTCTCCACTTGCCAGATGCAAATATAGACCCCAAAACCACACCCTGGTTCCCACCTTCTCCAGCCACACCCTACCTGCCTTTGGTTACCAGTCACTTCATCCCTATCAGGGAATTAATTCACTGATTGTGTTAAGACTCTCACACCCCAATCATTTCTCCTCTGACCCTTCTTGCATTGTCTCACTACTGGAGCTTTTGGGGGACACTTCACATCCAAACCATAAGACCTGAGCACCTACTGTGTGTCAGGCAATGTTCCAGGCAGAGACTTCAGTGAAAACCTAGACAGAGAAGATTTCTGATCTCATGAAGCCCAGGATCTAGGACAGAAAGACAGTCAAGGAACAAATAGACAAATTTAAATTTCAAATGGAGATAGGAGTTATGAGGAAAATGAAACTCAGAGTGAAACAGAGAGTGGATCTAGGGAGGAAGCTGTTTTAAATTGGACAGTCAGAGGGGGGCTCCTCAGAGGAGGTGACATTTGAGCAACTATCAATGCTGAGGGGGAGCCAGATATAGGAAGATTTGGGGAGAATATTCCAGGCTTAAGTAACAGCAAGAATAAAAGACCTGAGTTAGGGTCAAGCTTGTTGTCTTCAGTGAAGGGTGGGATATGTGGCTGAAGGAGGAAGAGAGTGGAAGGAATTGGAAGTGGAAAGTCAATCAGGGGTCAGATCACACGGACTCCTGTGAGTGCTATTTAGGACTTAAGACTTTCTAGATATAATGGCAACTGATGGAGGTCTTGGGCTAAGGAGTGGTGGTTTGATGCACCCTCAGCACCACAGAAATAGGGCCACTAATAACTAGTTAGTCTATATAAAAGATGACTGTGGTTGGGTATATTGCCTCACGTGTTGGGTAATGATAGTGTTTTAAGGTCAATTGCTACTGAAAATTGGGAAGAAAAATGAGAATGGCCAATTGACTACTGACTTGGATAAGGTGGAGGTCATTGTGACCTTGGCAGGAGTGGTTTTAGTGAGGTGATTGGAACAGAACCTGAGTAGCATGTACCAAAGAGAAAATGGGAGATAAAGTCGAGACAACGAGAACAGGAAACTGTTAGAAGACACATTGATGGGGAGGGGAACCAAGAAAGAAGCAGCAGGGTGGGAGAGTCAGTGCTTCCAGTTCTCCTGCTTGTGTCTACTTTTTAAGATTGAAAAAAACTGCAGCATATTGTACAGATTGGAAACAACAAAAAAGGGAAGGAAAGTGATGAGCAGGGGAGAAAAGAGTGTGCATGTCTGAATAATACCTAAAGAGGGTGAAAATTAACAGGACCCAACACATTGCTGACCAGGTTGGCCTTGCATGGGGATAAGGAAGGTGCATCCATTATAACAGGGTGAGAAGCAGAGCAGGTCCAGGTACTGTGAAGTTTCAGATTTGGTGGAAAGCTGGAGCAGTCTTTCTCCTAAACAGGAGAAATGAACGTAAACAGGAAACTGAGATGAGGTTAAACATTTAAAGAGACAGAACAAGTTGTGATTTAATAATCTTACAGATTTAATAGAGAAAGACACTGCTTACCCAAAAGTGCTGTGCTCCCAGATAGTATGTGGCCATGCGGTAAAGGTAGTTGATCTGGCTGTCTATTTTTTCCAAATCAGATGAAAGCATTTGGTCATAGGTAGAGAGTGGGTAGCTTGGCACACAGCTGGATTTTTGCCTGTGGGGAAAGAGGGTGCTAGGGATAGAACCCAGGGATGTTCTAACACTAAGCTACATTCCTAGTTTTTTTGTTTTTTGTTTTTTGTTTTTTTTTTTGAGATAGAGTCATGTGAAATTCCTGGGCTGGCCTTGAATTTGTGATCCTCCTGCCTCAACCTCCTGAATAGCTAGGATTATTGGCATGTGCAAATATGCTACTTCAAACTCCTTGTTGATCAGCTTAATCAGAAGCCAGACTACAGTGTAAAACTTCTGTGTTGGTATAGCTAGCTTTATAATTTCTTTGTGTTCCATTTCTTTATATATGAAATGGATGATCACTGCTTTATTTGGGGGAATCTAGTAGAAAATAAAAATTGGCGTGCATTAGGATATCAATGGAAAAGAAAATATGGTTTGGGTTTTGGTATTAGATCATCCATGTTCTGGCTTTATTATTAATTAATTAATAAACGTAAACAGATTACTTAGCTTCTGTTAGTCTCAGTTTCTTCTTTTGTAAAATGAAGATTATAACCATACTTGTATTCAAAACTTTTGTGTTAGAAATAATATAAAAAAGCAACTAGCTTTTTTATCAATACATTTCAAACAATCAGTACATGATATCATTAACATGATTACTACTATTAATGCAGGTAATTAAGAAAATAGTATAGACTTTATAAAGTTGTTAATTAGTGTTGTCTTCTCTCTTTAGGTATTGCAAATGCTGTTTTTAATGGACAAAACAGTGAAATATTGTTCAGAAGTAATGGGAACATTACCAGAGAACTCACCAATATCACATTCGGATTCAGAACAAAAGATGCCAATGTGGTAATATTGCATGCAGAAAAGGAGCCTGAGTTTCTTAATATTAGCATTCAAGATTCCAGATTATTCTTTCAATTGCGAAGTGGCAACAGCTTTTATGTGCTGCATCTGACAAGTTTGCAGTCAGTGAATGATGGCACATGGCACCAAGTGACTTTTTCCATGACAGACCCACTGGCCCAGGCCTCCAGGTGGCATATGGAAGTGGACAATCAAACACCTTTTGTGACCAGTGCAATTGCTACTGGAAACCTCAACTTTTTGAAGGACAATACAGACATTTATGTGGGTGATGGAGCTCTTAACAATATGAAGGGCCTGCAAGGATGTCTAAGTACAATAGAAATTGGAGGCATTTATCTGTCTTATTTTGAAAATGATCATGGTTTCACCAAAAAACCTCAGGAAGAGCAGTTTCTTAAAATCTCTACAAATTCTGTAGCTACTGGCTGTTTACAATTAAATGCCTGCAACTCGAACCCCTGTTTGCATGGAGGAAATTGTGAAGACATCTATAGCTCGTATCACTGTTCCTGTCCCTTGGGATGGTCAGGAACACACTGTGAACTCAACATTGATGAATGCTTTTCAGACCCCTGTATCCATGGCAACTGCTCTGACAGAGTTGCAGCTTACCACTGCAGGTGTGAGCCTGGATACACTGGTGTGAACTGTGAAATGGAGATAGACAATTGCCAGAACCACCAATGTGCAAATGGGGCCGCCTGCATTAGTAAAACTAATGGCTATTCTTGCCTCTGTTTTGGAAATTTTACAGGAAAGTTTTGCAGGTAAGCATAAAGTCCACGAAACTTGGTCTTTGTCAAATCAGAAAGCTCTCTCCTAAGGTCTATGTATACTCTATGCTGAACAGGACTGGTTCTGGTCACTTCCATCACAATTTGATCATCTAAAGACAGGATTTATCTTGAGGGGATGATCAACAAGTGTTAATGGTGGTGTTTCAACCAGACAGTGTTTTCTCAGTCACCTTTGTTAGAATATGTCTCATGAACTCTAACTCCAGCATCTGGCAGCCCTAAGGTTACAGGAAACAAATATATTTACAATAAATACAAAAAGTTGAATTTCAGTGTTGTTAGGGAAGGCAGAACTTTTGACAAAATAATGTCCTGGGTTATTTCAGGCAGATAAATCTCATAAAATCCTGAATAGGCTACATTATAATTTCAAAAAGGTGAATTCATGATTTTGAAATATAAAATGAACATGTTTTGAGGATTTCATTAGTTATTCATTAATGAGAAAACTAGTAAGATATCAAAACCAGCTCAAAGGACAATCTACAGAATATAGATGTATACATAAAACAAAAATGATGAAGAAGATCTAATAAATGCAAAACTGTTTATTACTCTATAGGAGACCAAAATTAGGATTTGAAATGATCTTTTCTGCAGTATGAAAATCAATTGTATTGCTACAAATTCATGCACTTGAATAGAAGGATTCTTTTGTATTGATATAATTTTCTACACTTTACAGAGCTGCAATATTGCTTAGTAAAGAAAATCTAAGACACATACCACTATAGAATCAGATTGTTCTAGAGGGTCCTTTAGATAGCATCCAACTTTCCATCGAAAGATAATCCACTGATCTCTTTTGCCCATTTCAAAGTATTCCTCAATTTTTTTCTGAAACTACAAAAGCAGTATTTTAGTTCTAGCAACCATCTCAATTTGATGCTGTATAAACAAAGATAAGAAAGAATTTTTTCCTGCTAAGTCACATTACTTCAATATTTCCATGTAAATAGAAGTCATTAATGTTTTTACAACTTACTGCTTTAAATTTACTAAATAATTGAGTCATTATGGGTAGGTGAGAAGGTTATTATTAACAAGTAATACATTCCAGGACTTTGGCAAAAACACCTGGAGTGGGTTGGCAGCCTGGAGACATTGTAGACATTACACTAATTCAGCCCTGGTACCTTAATTACATGCATCTTCTAGCAGACATAACATGTATCCATCTCCATAAAAATTGTATTTATCTTTCCTAACATTTGTTGTTGTTCGGAGCATACAATAGCAAAGTGATAGGTGATACATGTTAGCATGCCAGTAATGTTACTTTGCATGAGCTCATTCACTAATTTGCCAATAGGTAACCTGCTTGGCAAGAGAAATTCAGGATCAAAATCAGTAGTATTCCACAGTGACTTTGGATAAGTAAAGTACATTTATTCGCCCTGGTAATTATTCCCCAGAACTTTTTATCTGCCTAATTCATCAAAGTCAAGTTCTTAATGTATAAACTTCTCAAAAGTACCTTCTAATGAGATTCAGAAATTGTTTATTAAACCTAAGATGTATACAGAGCTTTATATTTGCATTGCTAATTAACTTCCTTCAAAGCTGGTTGACATCTTTGACTCTTTTGAACTGTCCTTGTATCTTCTTTTAAAAGTAGAAGTGATTAGCTCTTGTGATGAGAGACATTCTTACCATCATCTAGTCTAGTTTCTCCACATTAGTTGCAAGAAACATGGCAGGACAATAAAAGAATTCATTTTACAGTTCCTGAATTTTTATTCTGTATCCAATACCATGCCTGTACACAGTGGGTCAACGGACCAGAGCAAACTTCTTAAAATCTTTTATGAACATCAGTCCCTTGAAACATCAGTCCCTTTTTTGTCTAGCAATGAAGTTTGGCTTAGCTTTAACAATTTGCTCTGCCTTTTATAAGGATTATTTAACCTGTGCAACTTTGTAGCTGCAAAAGAGAGTCACAGGCTGAATTCACATGCAGTTGCTGTTAAATGCTACATACAAACCTCTCGGACAGCACTTGGCTTGCATTCTACAAAGCTATGAATTATTAGAGAGGGAGCAGCAAGTCTTGGCAGGGCAACTGGAGTTCAGCTCTGAAAGCCAACAGAGAAATCGCATGAGTGCTTGGGTACCACAGTTCTGTCCTTGCTTTCCTGGCCTTTATAGAGATGCAATTTTCCTATGGCCTTTGTTGATTTATTAGCAAAGCAGCAGCAAATCTAACTGTAGCAAGTTCCTTTCCAGCCCTGAATTTATTGCCACCCCATGGCATAGATCTTATCTCCCGAATGAAAACTGTGGAGAATGGAAGATGGATAGCCAGTCTTGTTACAGTACCCTCCAGCTGGAGCTTTTTGCTGGAGAAAGTGGTGCCAGTATAACGCAGCACAATTCAGCACTAAGAGAGCCTCCAGACTGAGCATCATCTAATTAGCTTGACATTGACTATATATGTAAACTTTTCAAAAAGGTTTTCTTGAATGAAATGAACAAGATGAATAGCTGTGGCTATTACTTTCTTTCTAGATACAGAAGATTACCCTCAACAGTCTGTGGGAATGAACAGACAAATCTCACTTGCTACAATGGAGGCAACTGCACAGAGTTTCAGGCTGAATTAAAATGTATGTGCCGGCCAGGTTTTACTGGAGAACGGTGAGTCACATTAGAACATTCTGGAAGAGAATTCTGGGCTAAAGAACAATGGGATTACTTGGAGTTCATTTTCTCCTCTAATTTTTCATCTTAGTTCCCATAGGAAAATCTATGCTGAAATATAGGTCCAGGCAGAGTTCAGCAATAAAAAAGAAGTAAATTTACAGTGTAGGTCAAAGTAGAGAACATTTTATTAGCCAGGACTTCAAATAGGGAAATATGTTATATTAAAAATGTATAATGTGCTATTTTTCTTTCTTATAAGTACTTCTGGATTCATATTTTTCCCACCAACTATAATACACAATGCAAATATGTTTGCTGTTGAAGTAAAATGAAATACACCTAAAAGATTGCCTCTTAGAATTACCTACAATTCAAATATTATATGCACCTTATCCATCTGATTCTGCCTTTTCCTCACTTTCTACAGAAATGGTCACTGGCTTTAGACAATCTGTGACCCGCTGAAACTGCAGGCAAATTTGCATACTATGTGATTGGCTGGGGGTGAGATCAAGGGAGAAAGCAAGTTCTCCATAACCTCTATCAGATTCCCACAGGAACCAGTGTCCATCAAACAGTTGCAAATCAGAGCTCTTTAGGTTATAGACATTATAGAGATATAACAATAAACTACTTATTTAGCACTGAGTCATGAACCTTACATCATCATCCCTCATTCTTAGAGCTCTCCAAGGTAGGTTTTACTGTTCTTACTTTGCATATATGCAAGCTAAGACTGAGAGGTTAAGTGATAGATCAGGTGTCACTCCAAATGAATGCTGCAGTATGGTTGAGCTTCCTCCAAAGCCTCTGTTCATCTAATGGGTATGCTGGCATAATTGTATGAATAAAACTGCTCAATTAAAAGAAAATGGACAGAGTGCTCCTCCATCTCATATTCCATCCAGAATAAGTTCTCTTTGGTCAAATTTTCTACACTGAACGAATTAAATAAAGGTGAACATAACTGACAAAGAAACTATGTCTGAATTATTTCCCTAAGAGCAACTAGTAAAATAATGGGGATATTTGTATTCCAATTACACTTTGGATTAATTTGAATTTTCTGTTTCTTAGCTAATTCTTTTGGCATCATACAGATACAGCTCTTTTGCCATTTTTACAAAACAACAGGGACCCCAGGGTACACCTGCATGTGTACCCTTCTAATGTTTAGGTGGCATAGGCAGTCCAAGTATATAAGTGTGGAAAGAGATAGACTGAACTCACATCCCACTTTCTATTTCACAAATCTATTTCATGCAATTATTAACTCAGAAATGGTCCCATTGACTTCCAATTCCATATGTCTTCAATATATCATAAATATTTCTTTGTCCTGAATTTTGAACAACCCCTAAACTATTTTTAAGTGCTGACTGCTTCCTGGCTTTATATCACAACTTCTGTTAATTCCACAAGGCACAGAGCTCATCTGAAAACTTGGATTATTTTTCTCTGTTATACCTTGCCCCTGTATACAATAAATATTGCCCTCTCCTCTCAAATGTATTTATTTTTTTTGTATTTAAATTCAAATTGTTGATTTGAAACATGAAAAAGAAAGCTCATAATTTTCCTTTCTCTCTGGATAAACTTTTCATCTGGATAAACCTCTCTGGCACAACATGATTTCTAAAAACAGCAAATCTCTGATAGATTCAGGACTTTCAAAGTCCAAAACCATCATTAGTTAATTGTTTGGATGCTAATGGACTTATTCTGACTTTCCATCTATAAATTTCTTCTAATGAAAGCTGCAATGTTGCTCATAATACATGTGAATGTGTTATTCACTGTTTAGTTCAAAATATAAATAGGTGAGAAAGAGTAGCTAGAGGAAAACTAGAAAACAATTTCCCAAGACCTAGGGAAATGAAACTTTTGGGACATCCAAGGATATGAAAAGCTTTCCTGGCGAAACCTCCAACTTTATAGTGTCATCCTGGCAGGTTGTGAATGATGGATGGTGTGAACATGCCGGCCCACCCAGGACAGAGAGTGCTTGGCAAGCTCCCGTGAATTGTCAAGTTTTGCTCAGATCTAATCAGAGAAGACTCCTTCCAGCCCAGCAGCTTAAGCCAAAAAAGGAAAACAAAATGTCTCAGCTATGCTTGGTATTCAATGGGATAAGGAACTGTTTTTCTTGGAAGAAATCTTCATTTTCTATACCTTGGGTCTGTGCTGTCCACTACCTCATTTGCTTTCATTTGAAGCCTACTGATTAGTTTTTGACCTACACATGGACCTATGTTTTGTAAGGTAGAGTACATTAAAAATTGTTTACATTGAACTTCAACATTATCAGCTGCTCTGCAGTAATTCTTGAAGCTGAGATTTTATATGAATTTTAAAGTAATACGGATGTTTTGGTCATTGCTTTATTTGAAGGCCTTAGCAGTGTTTGGCACATGACAATATCTACTGAATGACTGAAAGAGTAGTTGGTGAATTAATCAATAAGTATACAGAAAAATAGTTGCTGACCGTAGGTAATAATAGGTACTGTGTATTTCAAAAACCTAGAAGAAAGGAATTTGAAAGTTTTTATCAGAAAGAAATGATTCATGTTGGAGGAGAGAGATATGTTTGACCTAACTTAAACATTACACAAGGTACACATTTATCAAATATCATGAATGCACACAATTTTTTATGGTTTTATATTATCAGTTAAAAGAATTAAAGGACAAAAAATGTTGGTGGAGAATTAGGTCAAAAAAAAAAAAAAAAAAAATAGAACAGTGTCCAGGGAAGAGGAAAGTTTCAATTTAGGATTGATGTTGCTTCTTTTGAAAAATTGGGCTTTGAAAGGCATTTTATTGGATCATTCTTAACTTAGGCTTAGCTATTGAAACAGATTTATTAGCAAGTGAAATCTTCTAATTACCCACTTTTGCTCAAGTTAACAAAATGGAATTTCAATGTAATTTAAAATCCCCCAGAATGAACTGTCTTGTGTCTGTTGGGTGGCTCACCTGAAGGTGCTGATATACTAGAACCCTGACAGCTTAAATGTGGGTCTGCTCTGCAGACTCTAGGTTGGCAAAGTGCAGACTCACCCTCGTGACTTCCATGTGCACCTAATAAACTGAACATTTATAAGGTGGCAAAGCCACCACTGCTCTTAAGGGAGAAGCTGTTCTATGCACTCCCGATTTCCCTTGGTTTCTAAACGGTCGCACCTGTCTTCCCATTCTAATTAATTCAGTGTGTGCGCGTGTGTGCCCGCACATGTGTGTACAAATGATTTCTATTTAAACCACAATTTGTGGAAGGAATTTTAAGGAACGTCTCTCGTACTATCCAATGTATATATAAATTGCATGGGGATTGGTAGACAGGACGGTGCTGTCCTCGGTAGATGAGGCAAACTGTTTCATTCCCCATTTCACAGCCCATTTACTAAAGAGCCCCCGGGTTTCTGCTGTTTCTGTTTATTTTCAAGGTGTGAAAAGGACATTGATGAGTGTGCCTCCAATCCCTGCTTCAACGGAGGCCTGTGCCAGGACTTACTTGGCAAGTTCCAATGCCTCTGTGATGTCGCCTTCGCCGGGGAGCGCTGTGAGCTGGACGTAAGCGGCCTGTCCTTTTATGTCTCCCTCTTACTGTGGCAGAACCTCTTTCAGCTCCTTTCCTACCTTATTCTGCGCATGAATGATGAGCCGGTTGTGGAGTGGGGCGAACAGGAAGATTATTAACCCGCATTTGAACATTCCCGAGCATAAAAGCCCTGGAGTTTCAGGACAGGGACATGCCTTCATTGGTTTTAGACCTTTAAAAACGGAAAGAAAAAGCCGGGCGCGGTGGCGCACGCCTGTAATCCCAGCACTTGGGAGGCTGAGGCAGGAGGATCCCGAGTTCAAAGCCAGCCTCAGCAATTTAGCGAGGCGCTAAGCAACTCAGTGAGACCCTGTCTCTAAATAAAATACAAAATAGGGCTGGGGATGTGGCTCAGTGGTCAAGTGCCCCTGAGTTCAATCCCCAGTACCAAAAAAAAAAACAAAAAAACAAAAAAACAAAAAAAACATAAAACAAAAACCATCTTGAAAATGGAAATAAATTCAAGACCCAAAAGCATACCAAAAGTACTTTGTGTCCTATAAAATATTTTCCTATTCTAGTTTGAAAAGTGAAAAAAAGTTCTTAATATAAGCAGAAATATTGAGTGTATTTAGTACAAATATATTATCATTCTTAATACTTCCATATTTGAGTGGTTTAAGAAACAATTTTCTCCCCACTCCATGTTTAACATGCATACCTTCCTATTGTAAGTTTCCTCTAATCACTTCAATTCTATTTTCACTTATGTTTTTTATTCTCATCTATTATTTATGACATAAAAATTTGAAAACTACTCTAAACTGTTTTATGTCATTTGTGTTTTTATTTAAAACCATTCAAATGAATGTTGCCAGTTCTCTGATAAGTGATGAATGTATAAAGGAAAAGTAGAGAGTTCCATCCTTAAAATTGTAGAAGGAGAATGATCTGGTATCAATACTCAAATTATACTTTGCTAGTGTAATTTCTGATTTCATAAGACCTTCTGTTTTACCACAAAATAACAAATAACTATTTCTCTTTTTTTGCAATATTTTCCTTTTATCCATGCAAACAGAATTGACTGCTGATAAATTTATGACTTAGTTGACTTTTCTATCAAATTTTCACTGATGTTTTATCATTTATGCTAAATATATTTGTGTATGTATCTGTCAAAGGAGGCTTTGTTTTCATTGAAAGGAAAAATACTGGATCTTATGAATTAATTCAGAACATCAGTAAAATAACAATAGTCTACTAGATGTCATTTTGTGAATGTGTCAATGTCTTTGGGAGCTTCCCTGGTTTGAATATGTAAGCATAATTCATTCATTGGATAATATCCAATACTCACTTATTTCTAATTATTTTAAGAAAGTTGTTTTTCTCTGGAGATGACCAAGGTAAACCTAAATATGCATTCAGACAAACAAGAGGACAAAATAGTGTGATCTAAAAGCAAAGAAAACACATTACATTTTATTTTGCAATAGTACTTGAATATTTATGCCACAAAAATTCTGTGGAGTACCAGCAATCATTTCAAACAGAAAGTAACTAAGTTTGAAATCTATTCTTTATACACATCCATTTCCCTCACATCCCAGATTTTGTGGCAAGAGACATAGGGAAAGCTTTCCCCCCAACATTTGCATTCTGAGTACTTGCAATAAGCATTAAATAAATCATAGCTAAAGACCATACAGATAGTTTTCACATTTACTCCCTTCTAGACATATCTGCAACTATGAACTCATAGGCCATTCCAAATGTAATTTGTTTCCTACCAAATATATCAAAGAATATTCACCCACAATCTCTTTCTCTGTACAATTCTGATGCCTCTATTGTCACTGTAATTGTCAACTGCTTTTCTGTTTTCCAAATGTCTTGTTGTCATGTGATATCTGACTTTAAAAATGTACTCTCTTTTCTCTTCTGTAGTTTCAACTGTGTTGTGTTTGACTATGGCTTTTACACATTTGCATAGAAAAATAAAACCTTTTTTTCTGCACCTTCTATTTCTCATCCTCTGGTGATACTACTGTCTTTATTTTCTTTAACTCTACCTTGCACTGAGATATCCAAGCCAGGCCCATGTGGGCTCCCACTCACACACACAATCCACATAAGGTACACAGAAGCACTAGTGCCCATCTCCTGGATCACAATCTCTTTCTCCACCTGTCACTGCAAATAAACACTGTGGCACCAAGGTCAAGTTCATATATTTTCCCTCTCTGGCAAGTAATCATCTAGTTGGCAATCTATTACTGATTATGACCCTAATTGTTCTGACTGTTGGTTTACATTGTCCTGGACAAACCTAACCTTAGTTCAAACCAGCTCTTAGGAGGAGGTATCTTACTTAAGTAATAGAAGTTCTCATGCACTACTCTGGACCAAGCTTCTGAAACATAACCTGCACTTATCTGCATAAAAACTAATTTTATTTTCCTCATTTTTCAGATTTAATGTCTGAACAAAATAAAAATATGGTTCTGGCTTGGGCCACACCTCCTCCTTTGTGTGGGTGTGTATAGTGAGTGGTTTTCTTGTTACCCTCTATTTTGAATAAAAGAGAAAGAGAATAGGCAAATTTGGAGAAATTGGTGCTTTGGTAGCAAAGAGAGACAACAAAATCTCATTAGCACTATTACAGAACTTATTCTGTGCCAAAGACTGTGATAAACCATTTTTAAATACATGATTTTTTAACATTGTGTTTTTTCCACACGAGGTCAATCAAAATTTCTTATCTTACAAATTCTCCACTAAGTTTTGTGGAAAGACCCTTTTGCAATGTGTGGATTTTAGATAGAAGCTATTCAGTTACAATTTTTTCCAAAGTTTAATTGCAACTTTTTCTACAAGTGGTTCTATATAAAATTTGAGTATCGTAATTTAAGTAGGAAAGCAGTGAGGAATGTTTCTCAACTGCTGATAGTATTACTGCTATGGATTATTTCACTTCTCTAAGTTACTATTCTGGTTTATTCAATACATGCTTAATGAATACCTATTATGTGAGGGGCCCAATACTAAGTTCTGGGAATACAATCATAAATTAGATATGAAACTTGCTCACAATTTGAAGCTCTAACAGAGAACATAGGAAGACAGAGAGGCAGTTCCCGGGTCAGTGCTGGGATGGAGTTGGGCACTAGCTGGAAGAGTATAGAGAGGAGTGTTTTGCCTGATTTTAAAGACAAATATGGAAGGTAAAAGGATGTTTCACCAAACCTAAACTGAGATTCTAAGTGAACAGAAGCCAGGCTCTGAAAGGAGAGAAGGAGCAGCCAAGAGTGTTCCAGGCAGAGGCTTGGCAGTGTGTCAGGAGCACAAAGGGATGGGGGCATGGTAAGATTGAGGCCATAGAACTGAGTAGGAGAGAGTTCTTACAAGCCATGGTGGAGACCTCGGCTCTTCATCCAAAGAACAGTGTAAAGTCTTTCAAAGGTTTCAAACAGAACAAAATGACATAATCTTACTAACATTTTTAAAGATCCCCTGGGATGCTGTGTAGAGGATGAATCAAAAAGAAAGGAAAGATAAGACCCAGAAAAACATAGCTAAGAGGTTGTGTAGGATACAGACCAAAAGAAAGGAGATTTTGCACTGCTTTATACAGATGAAGGTGATGTAGAGAAAGGGAGAGATTAACGAAGTTTGAAGCGATAAGATCTTGTGATCGTTTTAAAGAAGGTGTAGGATGATAAGGGATGATGAATTACATTTGGTGCATATTATTTTTTAAATATTCATATTGAGAAACGAATAGATGTAAGGATTTTCTGGGATGTCTACTTTATTAATCAATCAGGATGGATATTCCATTCTGTAGTTCAAGAAACAAATTTGGACTGGGCATATAAATTTGAGTTTCACATTACAGATATATTGGCTTTTATATTCTATATCTCCATTTGTATTTATTTGTATTATTTATCTACTGCTCTATATAATATTTCCTCAAATTTAAAACTACACATGTTTATTATCTTATAGTTTCTGTGTGTAGAAGTCCAAGAATGGCTTACCTGGGTCCTATGCTTAGGGGCTCATAAAGCAGCAACTGGGGATGTAGTCTCATTTGAGGCTCCGCTGGGAAGGAATCCACTTCCAAGTTCACGCAGTTTGTTAGCAGAGTTCAGTTCCTTATGGCTGTAGGATGGAAGGCCTCAGCTGTTTTGTGACTGTGGATCAGAGTCAGCCCACACAGTTCCTAGTCATGTGGGGCTCCCCAATATGGCGGCTTACTTTCTCAAAGACAAAAAGGGAGAGAGTCCAGCAGGACAGTCTAATGCAATGTAGTCATGTAATCACACTCACGTAATCCCAAATATCCCCTTGCTTTGTCATATTCTGTGGGTTAGAAGCTTCACAGAACATGTCCACACACAGAGAGAGTCTCAACCAGGTATAAATCAGGAAAAGGTGACCATGGAGTCCACCTTCAGAGCCTATATTCTCTTTATTACTCTCTGTGCTCTCCCATGTTTTCCTAACATCTTTCTTCTACGTAGATCTATTTTCTACTCTGTATAATCCATTGAGAGATTTTTAAATTCAGTTATCTTTCAAATTGCTAGATACTTTATCATCTCACAAATCAACCTTTTCTTTCATCCATTCCCTATTTTTAAAAAATATTTTTAGTTGTAGACAGACACAATGTGGTGCTGAGAATCAAACCCAGTTCCTCACACATGCTAGGCAAGCGCTCAGCCTCTGAACCACAATCCCAGTCCTAACACCCTGTGTTTTTAAATCATGATTGCTGTTCTTTGTTTTTCTTTGAAATACTTAGGTATGTGTTTACTGGTCTCTTTCAGACTGCTCTAATATCTCAGACTCTCAGAATGCTCATCCTCCTGTTTTTGTGTCTGTGGGATTTTACTCACAAGAGTTTTTCCTCTGTTGATTATAATTTTTATGGGTGAACACAACTTTATGAGGATTTTTTTTTTCCCTGAGGGAATCTGTGTACTTGCTGAGGTGACTCCTCCAGGACTTTCTCCTGACTTCCTCAGAGCCTGTTCCCTATTTTATTCCTGTTTCTTTCTTGTCACTTTGTACCTCTCTTCTAGTGCTTATTATCAGTAATTTAATCATCTAAACACAGAAAACACTTCTCATAATACACTTCCCAAGGGCGAGGACCATCTAAACACATCTGACATGGCTCTACAAATGCTGGTGAAAGAATTGTCACTTTATAGAACCATGAGGACCTTGAGAAATAATTATATTAGTTTCTTACATTAATGTATTGATTTTAGCAATTAAG
Organism: Glaucomys volans; assembly: GCA_020662805.1. Classification (NCBI taxonomy): domain Eukaryota; kingdom Metazoa; phylum Chordata; class Mammalia; order Rodentia; family Sciuridae; genus Glaucomys; species Glaucomys volans. The sequence goes on from JAJEJO010000085.1 coordinate 114,270, forward strand.
TGTAAATTAAGGGTAAATGCTTAATTTATCAAGGATGAAGGTTTTCACGCTATACTCATAACTAAGTTGCATTATCTTTGATAATATATATTAGCACTTATTCCTGGTGGCATAATAATGTCAAAGGAGTAGTGATTATGTCAATCTGAATTTTTCTTTTTCTTTCATTATATCAGCATAGTTATAATAGCTGTTTTAAAATCTTATCTGCTCATTTCAACACCTGATTCATCATGAGACTGGCTTCCATGATCAAATTTCTTCTTGCACAAGGGATTTAATTTTTCTGTAACTTTTTCTGGTAATTTTGGATTGTATCTTGGGCATTATAGATTATGTGTTATTATAGACTATATAGAGACTATGAATTCTTTCATATTCCTTAGCAAGTGATCAATTAGATAAATGAAACTCCCATTCTCAGAGTGGTGCTGCCTGTTGTATGCCACACCTCAAATCACTCAGTTCTTTAGCTGGACTGCTTGGAGTCTACTTTTCCTGTGCACCTTTCAGGGTATAGCCACATATCTGAGCAAAAGGCATTTTCAGAATTTGGGGCTCCACCTCTGTAGCACTCTCCTTTCCAGAATTTTCCTCTTCCCTTTCAGATGCTGTGGTGAAACCTCTTTTCTCTGGTTCTTTATGCCTACATTTGCAAAGTTGACTCCTATATTTAATTAATCAACATGGTGTTGATTTGGGACTGCACTCAGAAAACAGGTTGGGGAAAAAATGAAAATCATCCAGTGTCCTCCTCACTTCTAAGGTCAATTTCCACATAGTTTAATGCATATTTTTGGTTACTCACTAGCACTCTTAGATTGCTGCTTTGTTATTCAATCTAGTTTTTTAGTTGTTATTTAGCAAGAGGTTGGTCTAAAAGGAAAAACTTTCTTATCAGAAGTGGAAGCTGCAATTTTAAGTCGACCATTTCGGACTATGTTAACATAGGTAACTGATCCCAGAACAAGGGATGTGATTTTCCTTTTGACTTTTGCATTGCCGGGTCACTTCAGAAGACAAGAGTTTGACTTCTGAATACATATTAAAAGCAAAATTTTGAGGATGGCTGCCAGGGTCTAAAAACAGGCATTTTAGAACCAGTGTAAGGATAAAGGAATATTTTCTCTAGAAAGAGATGACAAGCATAAAACTTTCTTCACATATTTTAGTGGTTATCATGAGAAGGTAGAAGTTGATTTGCTTTATATGAACACAGAGATTAGAAATAAGACAAAAGGGTAGAAATTTTAGGAAGAAGATTTCAAGTCAGCCTAAGGGAAAGCAAGCAAACATTAGAACTATTCAATAATGTGAAGAATTGATTTGCACCAAAGTGAACTCCTGTCCCTGGAAACCTTCCAATAGAATATGAAGGACAATGTGTCAGAAATAGCACAGAGAATACTTGCATAGTGACTGAGAAAGGTGCATGGACCTGACAATTCTCGAAAGTCTATGATCAGCTGATTACACACAACTAATGTATTTTGTACAAATGAAATTTCTTAAGATTGTGGTATATTTTACTCATGACAACAGAATTATGAGCCAGGTTGAGAAATGAAATTTGTGTTTTTTAGTTAAAGACAGTGCAGTATTTAGGGCTAAATAATTGACCAAGATCACCTGATACTTTGGGAAAAGGGAGGACTGCAAAGAATACTTCTGGGATTTTCAGATCATTAATACATTGGACCATGTTATAGTGAAGAAATGTTAAAGAATGAGAACTCTTCCTAAGAATGTATTTCTAGATGCACTGATTTATTATGCTGGTTTCTTGGAAATTGAAAACCTAACACCATCAACTCTGTTCCAATTACCATATGAAAGGTAACTTTATCATTCAGAGCAAGGATAGGCTGGGCCTGGATGTCTTGTCATGTGTTTCACATGGGTACACAAGCTTTTCTGAGCAAACCTGGAGGTCTACTTTGCTCCACAATCAATCATTTTTAGACAGGCTGTGCAATAGAATCAAGGCATGTAGCCAGACAAAAAAAAGAGCAATCTGAAAGTTTATTTGAATGGTGTTTTTTTAGATCATATGCATGTGGTGCAATCTATTACATAGTAAGTGCCTATATGTGCCAGGAGGCTGCTCCTCTTAAATTTTGGGTTATTAATGCAAAACAGGAATGATCAATTCAACTTCTGTTTATAAAAGATGAAGAATGTAAGGTGGGACAGGCAGTGCTTTACTTAAGGTATAAAAGTATCCAGGTCTCTCAATCCATAGTTCAATATTAGTTCCACTGTCCAAAGCTGAAAGAATAAACACCTTTCTCACTTGCCAGGAAGACTGTGAATGAGATTCTCAGAGTACTTGTTTTAGTCAGCTTTTTTGCTGCTGTGACTTAAAGACCTGGCCAGAATAACTATAGAGGAGGAAAAGTTTACTTGAGGGCTCACAGTTTTACAGTTTTACAGTCTTTGTCCATAGAAGGCCGGCTCCATTCCTCGGGGTTCTAGGTGAGGCAAAACATCATGGCAGAAAGTGTGGCAGAGGGAATCAGCTCACATGGTGATCAGGAAGCAGAGAGAGGGGTCTCCACTTGCCAAATACAAACATACACCCCAAAGCCACACCGCAATTCCCACTTCCTGGAGTCACACTCTACCACTTCAGTTACCACTCAGCTAATTCCTATCAAGGGATTAATTCACTGATTGTGTTAAGACTTGAGAAACGCAGTCATTTCTCCTCTGAACCTTCTTGCATTGTCTTGCACCTGAGCTTTTGGGAGACACTGCACATCCCAACCATAACAGTACCCTAGAGTACTGCATTTTTCTCCACATATGTTATGAATTTTAAGAATAAAAATACATAAAACTGAATCAACATCAGACCTACAGTCATCAAAATTGCAGTCTTATTCTGAGGATATTAAAGGTACTTTAAGGCAGATATCATGACAAAAGTGAATTATCATTATTTCGTCCTAAGATCTTAAGAAGATGTAGGAGGCAAAGCTAAGTCTGGCTTAATTTTATAATAGAGAAATGAAAAGATACATGAGCTGAAGGGAACTTCTATAACAATTATGTTAATATTCACAGCACCGTAGGAGATAAATATCACAATGTATATATGACAGATGAGGACATGGAGATTTAGAAGGGTTAGCTACCTGGTCCAAGGATAACACAGCAAGTAAATATCTAAATCTATGTGCAGTTTAGAACCCAGAAGTGCTTGATTCCAAACCATATGTCTTCACAGTATGTACCAACATCTTTAGTAACAAATCCTTAAGATTGATTTCTAAATAAATTATTCTTATCCACTTGTTTATTTGCTTATTTTTAATGACAGAGGCATGAAAGAAGATATGCTTTGCTGTGAACTTTCCTATTTGGCATTCAGAAAGGCAAAAATAATTTGAGTATAAAGCAAATTATAAAATTACCTCTATTTCTACCACTAAAATAATTGTTGTGAAAAGGCAGAAAAAATAGATGATACTATTGAAATTGGGAAAGGCAAGCCACACCTCCACTGCACTATTTTCAATTTAAGAAAGTCTCTCAATTTTACAACTTCAGGATTTTTTTTCCCTTTCACAATAATGCTGACAGGTATTTTTATCTTTATTTTTTAAATGAAGAAATGAAAACTTGAAAAGGTTACCTGATGTGGCCAAGGTCAAACATCCAGGAAGCAACAAACTTGGGGTTGAATCAAATTTTCTATTTCCAAATGTAATGTTAAAGAAAGGGTCAAGATCTGTCAGTTGGGACCCAGGAAAGGGGTCATGAAATAATTAGCAGGGGTTCTTCTCTTGTGGTTCAAAATAGCTACCAAAATGTGGACTATCACCAAAAATGGCTTGATGATGATTCACTCATTCCTTTCCATTCAACCCTAAAACTCTGGTCCTACAGGGGTAGTTGCTACATTTCTAGAATGAAATAACAAGTAAAGATGGTGTAGAGGAGGGCAATCTGAATAATAGAATACAGGGGATTTGAGGAGGGGACAGATACATCCAATGACAAAGTTCCTCTTTACCTGGGCTCAATGAAGGGCCTGAGCACACTTGGAAGTTAATAGATGGTATGATTGAGGGAACCTGTTTGGTAAACCCCAGAATTCCAGGTATTCACTGAGACCTACCTAAATACAGTAAGTAATAAGAAAATCTGCTTCACAGTGTTAAAAAAAAAAAAAAAAAAACCTTATAGAACTCATTAATCCAGGATATTGAAGCAGAAAATAAAAATAAATGTAGCAAGGATTTGGAGTCATTTATGAATGACAGAGTCATAAATGGTTTCTGAGAGGGTTAGAGTTATGCTTAATTACAAAGGCTGATGTCAAGGACAGCGCCAACTGGCCCACATCCTCAGGCTTCTGCTGCGAACTGCGCCCTGGCCAATAGAACAGTCTTACTCTGTATGGCAATTTCTTTGTGCTCCAAATTTGGCCCGCAGGAAGGAGGCATACAGAATGGCATTCTCTTTGAATTATAATGTAAAATAGCACTGTCACTTATGGCTGACTTTCTACTAATTAGCATTCAGAAGGGAGTAAGTATAGCACTAGATATTTCTCCAAAGAAGACATGAAAATGGCCAACACAAATGAAAAAATGCTCAACATCACTGATCATCAGGGAAATGCAAGTCAAAACCCACAAGGAGAGCTATCACCTCACACATGTATATATGGCTAGTCTCAACAAAACAAGACAATAGGGCTAGCAAGAATGCAGAGAAGTTGGAACTCTTGTGCACTGCTGTGGAGAGTATAAAATGGTGCAGCCAATACAGAAAGCAGAACAAAATTTCCTCAAAATATTAAAACAGAACAATTGTGGGATTCAGTAATTCTGCTTCTGGATATACATATATCCAAAAGAATTGAAATCAGGATTCAAAGACATTTCTAAACTTCCAAGTTCATTACAGCATTATTGATATAAGCCAAGATATAGGAACAACCTAAAGGTCCTTGGAAGGATAAGTGTCTAAAGAAAATATGATATACGCATACAATGGAATATTATTCAACCATAAAGATAATGAAATTCTAACGCCTTCTACAACATGGATGAAACTACAGGACATTATGCTAAGTGAAAGTCACCAATCACAGAAAGACAAATACCTTGTGATTTTACTCATATGAGGTGCCTAAAATAATGAAATTTATAAGCAGAGAGTAGAATGGTGTTTGCCAGAGGCTGGGGAGAGGAGGAAATTGGAGTTGCTGTTCAATGAGTATAAAATTTCAGTTATACAAGATGAGTAAGTTCTAGAGATCTGCTGTACACACTGGGCCTAGAGTTAATAATACTGTATCATGCATTTGCAAATTTGTTAGGAAGGTAGCTGTCCAGTCAAGTGTCTGCACTCCTGATTTAAAAAAAAAAAAAACAAAACAGTTACATAATAGAATATTAAAAGCATTTTAAATGGAGAAAAATAGATGTGATAAAAGGAGTTCTTAAATATTATTTTGATGTGTTATCGGGCATTGAAGTCAGGTCTGATTTAGTTCACTAACCTGTTTTCCTTTCCTCTTTTCACACATTATTATGATTTCTGCTTCACCAAGTATAATTAATGTCCTTCATTCTTAATGTGAGGCCATTGCTGCAGGCTTCACAGAAATCATGTAACATAGATTTTCACCTTCACAATGCATTTCTTCATGTGTCCAAAATAGAACACGAAGAGAAAATATAGTGTGGGGCTCCTGAATGGTCAGCTTAACAATTGGAATTTTTGTTGTTGTTGTTAATCCATAAGCAGGTATGTGAAATACCCAGGTTGTCTAGCTAACCACATCATACAGCATTTTTGTCACTTGTCAAATCAATTCCTCTGTTGAGATTTCCCTGAAATGATGATTGTCTAGCCACAATACTGGACTTACAGAAGTCAGTTTTTAAAATAGTGCATTTATACATTCTACCACCATTTATTGAGGCCCTACTGAGCCAGGCAAAGTAAGCAATTAAAATCAAAGGATGTTTCTGCTTTCAAAGAACTTAGATAAGAGAACCAAACACATATCTCCATGCATAGAGTCCCCAATTTTTGTAAATCATGGTGATATTTGAAATGTGCCTATAATGATAGATGTTGGTTATGTCAAGGATAAGCATATTATTTGTTGTTCAGACTGATCACTTTGGAAAGTGAAAGGGAATTAGTTTTAAACAACATAAACTGATATTGTTCTGGGGTAACTGGGACATATCCTATTATCCACCCTGTAAAATTGTTTCACTTGGTAACTTCTATTCTCCTCAAAACACACTTGAAGTCAATCATAGATAGTTCCAGAAATCAAGTCTACACATCACATGTCAATTAATTGGTCAAATGATTCACAAACAGACCATAAAGTTAATCGCCTCTTGTTACTTTTCATTTTCTTATTTCCCTTTTTATTTACTTGAGGAGAACTTTTGGCATTTAGTTCCATATATCAAAAATAGAGTTGGAACCCAGCACCTGGAAACTGCTAGCATAAAATTGAATACCAGGCTGGGGTTGTGGCTCAGTGGCGGAGCACTTGCCTGGCATCTGTGAGGCACTGGGTTCAATCCTCAGAACCACATAAAAATAAATAAACAAAATAAAGGTATTTTTGAAGGGGACCAGGAAAATCTTTGTTTATTTTGAGGAACTGGTATGCTTTTCTTGGTTATTTGATTTTTCTATTTTTACAGACTGTATTTTGATTCATTGAACACAAATGGGGTACAACTTTTTGTTTAAGTATGATATGATCAATGGGAACAGTTCAGGATGCTGGAGATAATAAAATAGGGAGAAAGGCACCAGAAGGCACTAGGTCCAAGTTTAGGTCACTGAACTTAAATTTGATATCTATGTGTAATTGCAAAAGGCAGACCTAGAGAGTTCTCTGTGGTGTGAAACAAGATCATACTAAGACAGACATGAAGGGCCCTGTAATTTCTGAGATTATGGGACAAAATTTCTGATATTTAAAATTTTTAAAAATACCATTGTAAAATAAATGTGTAAAAATCAAAAAAGTTGAAATTTTCCTATAATGATTAAACCTGAATTTTTTTAGATTTCAAAATAAATAAATAAATAAATAAATAAATGTCCATCTCCAACTAAAAAATGTTTTAAAAAACTGAATACCATGTTGTCTAGTACAATATGACATGAATTCAAGTGTCTCTTAATTTTAATTTTCAAAAAAGGGGTGTATAAATTTTTATGTAATATGAATCTTCTAAATAATTTACTTGCTTTTATGAAATGAGGCTATATCTATTAAATAAATTGCTGAATCCTTTTGATGAGAATACATGATTGGCATACAGAAAACCAGATACATGGCAACATTTAATATGTGAACAATTTTAAATATCAAGGTAACTTGAAATTGGTAATGTTTTAATATTATTTATACTTAAAGCTTTCATGACATTTATTCATGATATATATATAATTTATATATACGATGATATATATGACATATATATGAATGAATATATACTTTTTTTGATCTTTTAAATTAAAAAATTCTTTTTTAAAAAAGTTATAGTCTTGCTATTATCTTTTTTTATGAGTACTGAAACATAAATTCATTTCAAGAAAATTGTTGAAAACTATTTAAAGTAGTTGTCTATCAAAAAACAAAGTATTAAATATGATATCAAAAAACAAATAGGCTATTTGCATTGAAATGTATCTGATCATTTGGAAAGCACATTTATGATTGCTTCATTGTCTAGTTTGATTTAGTTCTGTAATAAATACATTTCATTTAACAGTAAAGAGAATACATGTTTCTTCCATCTACATCCCTTAACATTCCTTTGATAATCCCATACTGATAACAAGATGTTGTTATAAAGGAAAACAAAGATATTTCTATATTTGTTATTCAGGGTGACAAAAATCACTCTAGTTGATAGACAAAACTTAGGGGAAAAATTGCATTCTAAGACCAATATCTTCCTTTGAAATTTTTAGTAGCCAGCATTATATTGGTTATAAAGTAGATAATAAATATTAACTGATATAATCAAAGAAGTGGTTTTGAAATAAGTATGAAACAGCCATTTCTAACTTTAGAATCATTTGTGGATGTGCCCATGTGTGTATGTTTATTTGCTTGTGGTGTGTTCGGTCTTTTTCACAGTTACTAAAATTAAGATGAAAAATGATGATACGTATTAAGTACAGAAAATGGACCTATTTTCCCTAACAAATTCACAGGCCAAAAAGGCAGGATATTATGGTTTGGATCTGAGGTGTCCCCCAATATGTCCTGTATTGATGCAGAATGTTCAGAGGCAAAAGGAAAATATTATGAGAACTATAATCAGTGGATTATTCCACTCGATGAATTAATAATTTGAGTGGTCTTCCTGGGTGGCAGGTGGGGCATAACTGGAGGAAACAGATAACTGGGGGCATGACTTTAGGGTTTACGTTTTGTCCCTGTTGGCTTGCTCTTTCTCTGCTTCCCCATTGGCATTTGCTGAGCTGACTTTTCCTTCACTAGGACCTTCCACCATGACGCACTGTCTTACCATGTGCCCAGAAAAATGGAGTCAGCCCACCAGGGACTGAACCTCTGAAACCATGAGCCCCAAATAAACGTTTCCTTCTCTAAGTTGTTCTTGTCAGATATTTTGGTTACAGGGATGAAAAGCTGCCTAACACTAGATTTGGTCACATGACAGTGTTTTGGGGTTAAGTACATCACCCTCTCCAACAGTTCCATCCAAGAACCAAATTGATAGACAGCTTTTTATTCATGTTGGATTGAAAGTTGATATAAATTAGCTCTTTCCTGAACCAATCCCAGAGGAAGTTTAGATCCATGAAGATACAGCCTGCAACCAAAGGACACTGTTATAGCAGCCATCCAGGTAATATTCAATTAGACTTCCTCTGCTTTTAGAAAAGTATTTGATACCAGAATGGACAGTACTCCTCAAAATCTCAGTGATCTAGAAGAAGTATAATTTCTCTTCAAAGTTAGATAAGTATGGTTGAATCCTTAAAATCTGTCCTTTTATTTCACCTAATCTAAAGAAGTGACCACTACTGCAACTTTGAAAAGATATTTTAAAGGATATGTTGCCCATGTTTCTTTTTAAAATCCTCATTTCATTCTTCTTTGCTTAGTTAAATATACATTTTCAAAATTTTCCAATGAAGACTTCCTGGCTTCCCCCACCACAATCAATATTTGGAGGGTCTTGTTCCCAGAACATTAAATATACCTCTGCCACAACATCTTATACTAACACTAATTAATGAAGGTTGATATTTGTCGAGTGATCACTCTGAGCCAGAAATTATTCTATGGTCTTATGCACATTATCTTATTTATTATTCACAGAAGTCTTAAGACTCCTTCCATTTCACTGGTGAGAATACAATCCAGAGAGACAGGAGAAAATGTTGACTTTATCTTTCATAAATTCAGTGCCTGGCAATCATGCATGGCAGAGTAGTGCTTCAGTATTTATTGAAGGAATAAATGAATGAGTGATATGTGGTGTTCACAGAAGGAAAAAGTACAATATTTCCAAGAGTGGGTAGCACAGAAAAATCTTCCCACAGAGGACATTTGACCCAGGGCCCAAAGAATGAACAGGAATTTTCTTCAGAAAACAGAAAAACATTTTTCCCTTGACCTGCTTTTTTGTTTTATTTGATTATTTGCTTGTTATTGAAGTGCTGTTTTAAATTGTTTTCACTGGAGAAATTTACAAATTGTGCTCCTGGATGCACATGAGAATGCCCGTGTATTTATGAAACAATATAAGTGCCATATTGTGTTCATAATGATCCTTTGCCTTGATTGATTACTAGTTCTTTCTATAACTGCATTTTTACATTTGTAAGGGTATTGGAAGGAAAACCTGGGAAACAATCATTAAAGCCATAGACTTCCTTAGGGATCACTGAACAAGGTTTGTAGATATGAGAGAAGGAAGGGAATCTAAGGCACTGGACCAAAAAGATAAATGACATCAAGGCAGATTGCTGAAAAGGCCCCAAGCAATGAGAGAGGAAAATATGCCAAGGAAGAACAGGTGGTGACAGAAGAAAAGGGGGATCCAGGAAAGATCTGGAAGAGCTCATGAGTAGGAAGAGCCCTGATGCAGCCACAATAGCTCAGGGACAGGGATGGAGAGTCCTGCATTTGCTCTTAAAGTACCATTAAAAAAGATCAAAGCTGATCATTTCTCACAAATCTAGTTGTCAGAAAAAAAGCCTTACAAAGCCCTTTCCAAATGTTCTCCCCTTTCCAAATTCAGTCGAGCAGAAGGGTTTGGATTGTACGCTCCCACCACCTTGCTGCCAATTCAGCCCCCCTTTAAGCTACCTTCCTGTATAGTAACTGCTCCCTGTGGGACACGCTGACATTCTGGGCTCCAAGGCAGGAAATCCAATGTCCTGTCTTTTCATAGGTCCCATGACAATGCAGAGAGCTGCAGAAGAAAGTGCCTTCTGCACATCCCCTGCAACCAAAAGAATGCCAGCATCTTCCCAAAGTGACCATTTCATCTATGCTTTTGTTTCTTCACTGCCTCTGGATATGGGTCAGATGTAGGGAGGGAGGGAGGAAAGTGAGCAGAAAATCAGAAATACAATATATAATCCCTAGCATAATAACCTCAAGGAAACTGTAATCTCATTGTAGGGAACAAAAAAAAAAAAAAAGAAACTGCACAACATATCAGAAACAATCAATCCTTAATTTATGTCACTGAGTAAAAGCACATATAAATTCACAGAAGTCTGATCTCTGTGAGCTGTTGCAACAGGGGAAGTTTTCGTGGAGGATATGGGAATTAAACAAGGCCATGAAATACGAGGAAGATTATTTATAGGACAGAAATTGGGAGAGCATTCAAAAGAGAAAAAAAATGACCTAAGTAAAGACGTAATAGTGGGAAAAAAGTTTATATGGGAAAAGAGCAGAGATTAGATAGGCCCAACTGGAACTAGCAAAGAATGTTGGGATAATGGGATGTAAAGTGGGGAAATTAAGTGTAGGGCTAGAAGATGGGTTAAATTGCTCAAGCTTCTGTGAAAATTAAGCCAGAGAAGGGTAAGTCTTTCAGAACTCTGTGATGCAGGCCTGAGCTACAGTTTCCTTGAAACTATTTCCTACAGCTTGTGATTATTGCTCGCCCCCACCCACTTTCTGACTGGAAGGGATCTGTCTTAGACTATTCCATTGATTGGGTTGCTTTGCAGAAATTTATACCTCACAGTTCTGGAAGCTGAGAAGTTGGAGAACAAGGTGTCCCAGATGTGCTGTCTGGTGAGAACCTGCTTCCTGGTTGTAGCTGGTGTCTTTCCTCTGTGTTCTCACATGATGGGACATTCATGAGGGCTCCACCTTCGTGACCTGATCTCCCTCCAAAGGCCCAATCTAGTGATTCCATCATCTTGAATTTCAGGAAGACACAAATGTTCACACCATAGCAGGACCTTATATCAAAATGGTAGCAATGTTCCTTAATGATGCTTTTATTTTCAATAAGAAATCCCCAATTATATTCTTAGACTTATTCTTCCATGTTGGAACTCAAACCGTATAAACAGTTCATTGTTACAGAGGTTGTGTGTGTGTGTGTGTGTGTGTGTGTGTGTGTGTTTATAGTGCTATGCAGGCAGGAAGTTTTTCTTGAGAAAACACTTGGAGAAATTTGGTCTTTTAACTAGCCTATTAAATACACATATTACTTAGCCCAGGTTTTGATTTTGTCTAATTAAAAGTTTTCTCTGCACATAGTTTTGTTCCTAAATCTTGTTTTAAGCCATTTTGAAAAAAAATTCATTTGAATGCCTTCTAAAGTTCTTATTAATTAATTAACGTTTCAGGCCTGTGATGCACTCTCTCTATTTCTATCAAAGGTCCAAAGACATGCTTTAGTCTGGGGAGGATTGAGTGTAATCAATTTAAATCTCCCCTCATGAAAAAAAAAGAAAATAAAGAGCAAATTCCCTGGATCATCACCACTGGAAAAGAGTCTCTAGGGAAATAGACTAATGATATTGTTCATTATCTTAAAGAACATAAAATGGAGAAACTATGTGAACTCACTTTAGAAAATGTCCCAATTGAGTAGATAAATACAAAATGTGCCCTATACTGAATAGTGGGTAGTCTGAACATGTCTATGATTAGTGGGATCTATTTTCAGAGCGAAGGAAGTCAGCTATTATAAAAGCAGAACCTTAACTGCCTGAAAGATATTAACCCAGGGCAGAGAAACACCCTATCCCAACACACCTCAGGAATCAGATAGGCAGGATTCTCATGGTGCTTCCTCCTTCCACGGACTGTTTCCCCTCTGATTTGGAACTCTAGTGATGATGGGAGCATTTGCCATCCAGTATCTCATTTAATCCTAACCATCAGTAGTTCTATTATCTCCATGTTAAAGAAGCAAAAATGTAAGATTTGAAGAAATAAGTGATTTATTCAAAGTCACTTAGTTTATCCAAGCTCAAATTCTTATTTTTCCCCTCCAATATATAATTCTGACTTCTAATTTGTAAAATAAAACATTTAAAGATCTTTTTACCAGAAAATTATAGAACTGTTAATGTTTCTTAATTGTAAAATGAATTTTCAAAAATAAATAAAATTACATATAGTTCACAAGAACAGAAGGTTTTCCTGAGCCCAACAATGGGCAGGGATTTTTTTTTTTTTTCTTTTTTGAAGAACAGTTCCAGGAGCAAATGAGGAATAAAAATGAGAAAGAGATTGCAAAATTTGCTGTATGACCCTAGTGGGATCTGTATCTATATTTATTTTTACTATTAAGTCCTGTGACTGCTAGAGTTAATCACAGCTGGCAGTATGTAAATTATCCTAATTTGCAGCTTCTTGAGGTTGAAGGTTGTGTTTGTTTGGCTGATTTAACTGCATTGCCACTTAATTACCAATATAAATGCTCTCAAATTATAGAAACCAACATAAGCACCTCAATTTAAAATTTTATTTGCAGAACCCTAAGTAATGACATTGAGCTTCACATTCACCTAGTGAGGTGAGCGGAAGAGATCTGGCTTCTGTATATAATTGCATATTATTCGTCAACTGCCTTGAAACAGAAGTGGAGTCTTCCACAGGATTCCAGCATGACTGGGGAGGACAAGCCATTCCTCCTCCAATGGAAAAAATATGTGCCCCTTTAGAAAGAGACACTCTGGGATATAAAGGGCCTGGGATAGGTTGTGAGGGCCATAAAGGTGACACTCAGGCACATGATGGCAAAGCATTTGAGCAGCGAGCTCTACGTCTTTGAATTAAATATTCTGTGAGGGAGAGTAGGCTGAATCCTGAGTGTAACTCACATAGCACTGTTAGCAGAAAAGAGCATAACAGGGTACCATGCTTGGTTCCGTTCCCTTTTAAAGGCTCATGCACTAATTTACTCATTCCAGTAACTGAACACTGCAATCATAACCACAAACTCTGACTGAGTTCTCTTGGTTCAGAGAGGGCTAGATCAGGCCTGATACATAGATCTATAGAGACTTCCCCTCTGCCTGGAAAACATTTCAAGTATCACCTGGGTATAGCAGGAACTGATCATCACTCACGTTGAGAAGTGCTGCATTTGTTTTACAATGCCATCTAATTTGTCAGTTCAGTTTAAAACTACTTGAGCACCTACAGATCTTTATGAACTCTGAAATTGACAACTGACTATAGCTCCGAATATACCCAATATAGGAAAGTGTGAGCCTTAAAATCATACATTAGGTTTAAAAAAAAAAGTGATATGTTATGAATTGCAGAAGTTCATGGCAGAGAATGTGCCAATTAGAATTTTTACTACATAAAAGTATACTCTTATAAATAAAATTAGATTTGCAACATACTACACACGTGTATTTCTGTCTTCCTTGATTTTGTACATGGGAGTATGGGACAACTTTTGCATCTGACTTTCTGTATGTCCCCTTGCAGTGAGACAATTTAAGTCCTTATCAATAGGCATTTGCTGAATTCAGGCACCATCCATGTATACTTTATACACTTAATAAATAATACTTAAGTATTTTTATGTAGTGAAACGTACATTTTTCGATAAGTAATTTTCAGGTCCCTTTTTAATATTACATTAATAAGAAAAGATTTTGAAACTCAGTGTCTCAAAAGAAGTAAGAACCACTCTGCAGTTCTCCCAGGCTCCAGGGGTCAAATAAGAAAGGTCTCTTTAATTTGCCCCCAAACTATTCTTATTTATCCTTATAAAAACATGAACTCCTAGAGTTAGTCAGAGAAAAGAAACCAATGTGTTTTGGGGAACCAGGTGTAAGTACTATGACATCCAAAAGAATTAGCTGCCATTACTGGGGAATTAGGAAAATGGATGTATCGTTTTTAATTATGCATAAATTTCAAACTTTCCATCAAAGTCAAATTATGCTGATGTTAGTCAAATCTCCTGTAGGCATTGATTCAAGAACCTGCTGATGGAGTAAAAATACACAGAAACTTGTTAACAAGAAGTACAATTATCTACATCTCAGCAAATAATGCCGAAGTGTCATGTAATATGCTGAGCTCAGGCAGCCTGTGGCCAATGAAGAGCTCTCTCTTTGCTTCCCGTTAATATTTACAGTTGGAAGCGATACATGGCTGCAATCTAAGTGCTGCACCTAAAAAAGGGAGTTGATGGCTCGATACCTTGTTTTCTGACACTGTGAAGCACTGAAATAGCTACCTTCTTAATCATCGCCTGATAACGTTGTGTTAAAACTGGAGCGGGCGGGCTAGCACATGGCTGTTTTATACAAGCAGCGACCCCAGGAGATTGTCTACATTGTTTAGTTGTTTTATTTCTTGATAGACATGCTGGGTGTTAAAAGCACAGAACTGAAAGTTGTGAATTATGGGTCCTTTTCTTTGTTCTCCCGCTGAATTTTTCAGCAGTTATGCAGGCAGGCACTGGGCTTACCCGCCCAGACACCCACTGTGTGCTGGGCACCTTCCTAGAACTCACCAAAGAAGCCCACCAACCCATCTGCATGCTTTACCAAAGCTCGTTCTCACATGTGAAGCCTTAAAATAATTAAACAAACTTCTACAAGCAGGAAAATGGGACCGGCTATCAAAGCACTGTACACAGTAAGGGACCTGAAATAGAAAATAACCACTGATACTCTTCTCTCAGTGAATAAATATGCCAACTAAGGGTGACAATTGAAATTACAGAGCAGATTCAGGATTGCATCTGTACAGTGCTCCACCTAGCAAGCAACGGGGCAAAACCGAACAAGGTCTAACAGTTTGGATGTCAGCTCTGTGGCTAACTAGCTGTATGACTTTGGATAAATTGCTTAAATCCTCTTTTAGAGAATCACTATCTCATTTGATGGTTGTGAAAATTAAGACGGGGTGTGTAAAATGCTGGGAATGTACGAAATCCTCAGTTTGTAATGACTTTTCTCTTTTCCCTAGATACCACCTTTTAGTTAAAAAAAGTATTTTACAGGTAATTCTATTGTAGAAAATGAACTAGATGTTGGAAAGATTAATTGCCTGGATAGAATGCACAAATAAGCAAAGACCTAGTTGTCATTGTGTGGCAAAAATAATATATTCATTGTGGGTTCCTGAAACTAGGAAAAGAGCCTTAAAAATATCAGCAAAGGGCTTTTAAGAAAAGAGAACAATGAAACCACGTAACACAAGACCAACTGCTAAGAACCACTGAGAATAAAAATGTTTTTTAGGACTGTGGTGATTTCCGCTTGGGTCTACCACCCCACAAAGAGGAGTGCTCGGACTGAGTGGAGCCACGTTGTGACTGCTTTTCTCTCGACCAAGTTATAGCTACTCCTCGAGATGGTGAATCGCAGCAGATGGCTTCCTTTTACACCCAGCTCTGTCAGAGGAATGTAAATGTGTCTCCTCACAACACTGAAAATACTGAGGCTGTGTGTTTAATCTGTGCTGTGCTAGCAGAGTGACCCTGAAAAGAACATGAGCACGGAGCATGTTTCGAGAATTGGCATCTATCCTTGTAAACAGGATTGGGGAGGATTTTTTGAGCCTGGTGACTAATCACAGTTTTCTTTCTGGGGCTCCTAACACAGCCTTATCCCTGAGGACAAGTAATCTAAATGGTGATTGAATAGAAAAGTTATAGACCCAAGGGAAATATTTTTTTTTAAAGGGGCAGAGAAGGAGTGTTATTCTGGGGTGTGGGAAAAAAAGAAGAGGGAATTGTGATGAACCACAAAATTGAAGAGGCTGAGTTTATCATTTGTATTCTCAATTCTAAGTCCCTTTGGGAGTTAAGGAAACAAAATTTTCCTAGGTTTCAGATTATTAAAGTTAGGAGGAGGAATATCTTAGCAATTACTTCAAAATTCAGAAAAAGAATGTAAATAATTCAAATGTCAATATGACATAGAATATGAGAAATTGTCATAACTGACAAGATTATCCAGAAAAGGGACCTTATATTTTGAGAATACTAATAGTAAATTATAGAACCAAAATATAATAAAGCACTTTAGCTAAATCATCTCATTTCCTTTTAAATAAGTCTCTGAAATGGGTAGGAAGCAGGGAATTTGATTTTCATTTGATTAAAACAGTCACTAAAAATCAGTGGCCAAGAGAAGTTTTTATGTAATTTGCCCTGTGAACCTTTCTTAGGAGAGTATCAAACTTCTCAGTGTCTCTACCTCCCATCCTTTCTTGGTCAAGGACCTCTTATAAAAGAAGGTAGAGATACTATGAATATCATGTTTACACTACATATTTCATATAGAATCAGAGATCTCCAAATATAAAGTAACCATTTTAGCCATATTGTCTGATCTGATTTTCTAATGGCTTTTAAATTCTGTGCTAAATTTATATGCAGAGAAAGAGCAATTTTAGTTTGGCAATATTTTTAAGCTAGTAGGAAAATGCTGTTAGACTTTATTTTGGTCTCCTCCAAGAAGGAATGCTTAATACTAATATAAACATATCTTTTTCCCCTGTTGTGTGTTTGGGCATTTAGTCAACTGTTAGTAAAGTGAAACATTTGTTTTGTTTGTTTTTGTTTTTTCCACTCCTGCTAACTTTAAAAACTTACAGACTTTTCCCAAATGGCTTATTTAGAATTTGAAAGCCCAACTTCTGAAAGATTCTTCTAGTTCTGAAAGTAAATATTATTTCAACAAATCCTAAAAATGTGAAGGTTTTGGTTTTTGCTAGTTGTCAGGTACCTTGGTGATTTTAGTTGCTACTTGATCATAGATTCTGGTAATGCTCACTTCGGATCTGCCCAGCCGTAGCTCCACAGACCCTCCTCTGTTTAGACAGACCAAGTCTAAAACTCTTCGGGAAGGAGAAGGCTGTTCAGTGAAAGGCTTCCCACGAAAGCACGGTGTGTGTCCTTCATTTTCCATGAGGCAGAGTTTAAAACTGGAATCCTGATAATTTGATGTAAACTGACAGTGACAATAGAAATGGCTACTTCTGAGATTATTTAAGGGAAGGAGCAGGGTATAGACATTCATCAACAAAACAGCAGAAGAGAGGATTTTTATTTCTCTGTTTGCTTTTTAAAATAAGAATGGAGTAAATGGCACAATAGATTATATAAACAAGGACTTCAATGACAAGCTGTCAAAGTTAAAGTAATATATTTTACATGGGTGACCTGACGCCACACTTTATCACCTACACTAGGGGAAGCCAATTTGAGTCTGGTCGATAAAATACAGCCTCCAGAGTTGGGCTTGGGGCAAAGCTAACGTGGCATGGCAGGGCACAGCGATTGGGCATCCAGTTCTGTTGGATGGGACACAGTGGGAGTTGGCACTGCTACCATCTGGGGTTCGTTTGCTATTTAAGCTCGATTTGATAAATAAACACTTGGGCAGGTATGTCAGAAGGGACGATGCAGTTGGCTTTGCTCCAGTGCAGTTTATGCTCTGGTAATTTAATGCAGGGCTGAGGTATAAATGGGACCAGTGATTCAAAAGCTGAATTTACTGCAGACTCACAACTGTTGAAAATTAAACTACATGTGCTGCAAGTTAGGGGTTACTAGGGTATCTCATTATAGGAGGCTGGTTTTCTCAGAGGCTGGAATCTTTGTTGAATTACTGAGGGACATACTTGAATGTAGACTTGGACCAAATAATTTTCTGATAAGTTAACCATAAATCCTCAGTAAAATAAGCTTGGTGTTCTCAGCATATCTATTGGCTTTTTGATCATTTTTATGGCTTTCCTTTTACTGGTCAAATTATCCTTATATGCTCTTAAAGCTCCTCTGACATGGATTAAGTCAGCACAAACCAATAGACCTTCATTACTTTGGCAACTGGTTTTGATTTGGGGGCAATAAATACGATGACACAGACTAGATTACCTTTGCCGAAGGAATATGTGATAAGCCCTAAGGATGTCAGGGATTTGGCATTCTTTTTCCTGTGTAATGTGGGAATGAATGAATAACAGCCTTCAACCGGCTGAAGAAAGTTGGAAAGAAGAAAGAAATCAGAATGAGAAAAGTGCTACAGTGTGAGTTTTAGGTTAAGAATGGTGATACCAGTAGATCATGAGAAAGTCCATGAACACCCAGTGTGTGTCCAACACTGCTTGGCACTGGTAGGCAAGGTTCAGGGCAAATAAGTGAGGAAACTATTATCTGATGTGACCCATACCTTAGTATCTGGAAGGAGAGATTTGGCCATCAATGGGAATTGAATTTACTGTGTGATAAAAGTATAGAGGGAAAAGAAATCAGCAAGGGCTGGAATAGCCAAGGAAGGGATAGTGGGAAAAACAAGAACTGCACATTCTGGAGGCTAGAGAAACTTTTCATAATAAAAATCATTTTAAAAAACACCTCTTTCCAAACATTTTTGGAATAAAAGCTCAGATCTAAAGGGAGTCAAGAAGAAAGGTGGAATGAACTCCTTTGCCCTTCACTCAGATTGAGCAACTTTTAAACATTTTGCTACCTTTGCTTTATCCTTAGTTACATATATTTTTTGCTGAATCATTACAAAGTAGGTTGCAGACATCATAACATTTTTCTATGTAATATTTTGGCAAGCGTCTTTTAAGAAAGAGGACTTCTTTCTAGAGTTATAATGCCAGTATCACATTCAAGAGACTTAACATTTCACATACTATCCGTATTCGGGTTTCTCCAACAGTTCCAATGATGTCCTTTTTTGATTTTTTTTTTTTTTGATCCAGGATACAATCAGTTGCATTTGGTTATCACAGTTGTTATGGTTTGTAGTGTATTTTAGCCTCAAACATTCCCTCTTCCTTCTTAATTCATTTGCCTCTAAATATTCTCTTCCTCTTGAAATCATGTATAAAATAAATTGGCATATTTTTTCGATTGCCTCCTAAAAAATCTATGTACTATAGAAGAGATGGGGTATAAAGAAACTCAAATCTTTCCTGTGCTATAAAATGCAGATTAGTAGAGGACTTTTGGCATGTGCACAGTAAAAGAACTAAAATAATAAAGTTGATATGTTTCCAGTAACTAGTTCAAGTCACATGGAATGGGAAAGAACTAGCAGAGAATGTACATGAAATGGTCTTCCACTTCACTGAGGAGAGGAAACAACTCCTCCTGGTACAGTATGTCCATGGTTTACCTGCCCAGGTTTGGCAAACACCTTCCTGGTTGAGCTGTCCCTCCCCCTTCCACTTCTCCATTTGTGGTTCTACATAAAGGCTCACCCTTTCCAGACAAGCAGATGTCCCACCACTGCTGTCTTGCTTCTTGTTCCATGTAAGGCAATGGGACCATGGTGTTGTCATCTGCCTAATGTCCCTCTCCACCCCAGAGGGCACTACATCCCCAGCCCTATTTATTTATTTAGAGACAGGCTTTCACTAAGTTTCCCAGGCTGACCTGAAACTTGCAATCCTCCAGCCTCAGCTTCCAAAGTCCCTAGGATTACAGGCATGTGCCCCTGTGCCTGGGACACCTTTCCCTTCTTTACCTCATTCTCCCAGAAGCTAACTTCCTCTGAGAAACTCAAGGTTCACCATGAGGTCCACCTTCCTTCCCCTTGCCTCCGTTCATACTCACCTCCAACCTAAGGCAGCCCACATGACAATGGTTGTAGCTGCTCCCACCACTATTCACTACCACAAAATAGAAAGGTTTTTTAAAAGACCATGCTTTTTATTTCCTTACCTCCAGTACCTTCAATGTATGAAACTTTGAAGGCATTTAGTAAAAATTTATTGAATGAATGAATAAGTGAAAGAATTAATTCACCACCAATAAATTTTCTGGGCTGTCCAGAACTCATCTTATGACTGCAAAGAATTTAATAATGCATTTACAAAGCAATGAGCATTACAAGTGTGTGAGTCAATAACAATTGATCAGCCACGTTGTGCAAAGCTCTGCATTTTGTATTATTGGAAAGTTCCGGAGTAAACAGATAAACAAATATTCTTTCCTTACAGTTCTAAAGGGAAGGGGCAGAATTTGGCTTAACTCACAAAAAGCAGTAGCAATACATTCAAGGGCATACTCCATGCCATACAGCCTGGCTATCAGTCTTCCCAATTACCTGCTGATTCTGGGTATTGCTGTATCAAGAACCTAGAGAGAGTAGAGTCACATGGGTTTCCTTGGGGATGCTTTGCAAAGAGCAAGGAAAGTTTGAGTAGTGCTCTGTAAAGAGGAGAGGTATGGTTGAATAAATGGCATGTTTCAGGATGGAGAAGTGGCATTGGCAAAATTAGGTGATTCCTGTTTGAGAAGTAGAAAGAGGGTTGCATTGCTGGAATGGAGGTAGATGGATTGTGACAGATAATAACCAGATGGAAGTTCATTAATAAAGAGTATCAGTTTAAAGACAAGCAATTTTGGTTTGATATGTTTGGGTTAGTTTCCATGGACTTCTAAGTCTGGTCAACAAAGTTTTGTATTGTTTTCCTTTCTGTTATGGTTTAGATATGAGGTGCCCCCCAAAAGCTCATGCAGTAAGATTTAGAGGTGAAATGATTGGGTTCTGAGAGCCATAACCCAGTCAGCGAATTAATCTCTTGATGGGGATTATCTGGGTGGTAGTTGTAGGTAGGTAGGCTGTAGTTGGAGGAGGTGGGTTCCTGAGGGCATGACTTTGGTGTATATATTTTGTATCTGGTGAGTGTCTGTCTCTTATTCTCTCTCTCTCTGCTTCCTCATCTTCATGTGAGCTGCTTCCCTCCACCACATTCCTCTGCCATGGTGTTCTGCCTCACCTTGAGCCCTGAGGAGTGGAGAGCCAACCTTCTATGGATAGAGACCTTTGAAACCATGAGCCCTCAAATAAACTTTTCCTCCTTTCCAATTGTTCTTGTTGAATTGAATGGAGGGTGCAGATTCTAGGGGAAGAGGAAGTACCTGGACAGGACTATTCAATCACTTCGCTCAGGTAAAAGATAATTAATGACTTAGACCAGGATTATGACTGCAGGGATACAGAAATGTGAAATGTGGGTGGAGGACTGAACTGGGAAAGGGTCTGGTCATAGAGTAGTGAAGATGTGAAGAGATCAGGATTGAAAACTCCAGGTGTTAGCAGCTCGCAGTGCTGTACAATTTGCACATTTGGAATCTTCAGTTAGCAACCACTATTTTCCAAAGTAAAACAAAAAGAAAAAGAAGAGGAAAGGGGAAAGGAAGCAAGAGCATGCACAAATATTTTCTGAAACCGAGATGGGCCAAGATAAGGTCCATTAGTTTTACCTAACCGATGAAAAGAATAATTCGCAGGTAGAAGATCACTGCTGGCTGCTGCTACTTTTTTGTTCAATCTTCACCGAAAGTTCCTGCTTTGGTCACCTGGTAATGCACCTGCCCAGGATATGAGGGGCAGTAAAAAGGTGAACATAAACAGATTATGTTTACTTTCACAAAAAGGAAAATGCCCAACCATCTTCATGCCCTCTGGGTGCCTCAGTTATCTCCTTATCTATCACACCAGTGTTTGTCAGTAGTACTTCAAAGAATGGCACCTCCCTTGCAGGGGAGCCAGAGAGCAAAGGCTTCCATTCCTCTGTCAGACATATGCCGAGGTTTTTATCAGGTAAAAATCCCAAGAAAAGGAAGTTCTGAGTGGATAAAGTCCATAGACGGCTGTGTGCTGCTGGACAAGCTCTTAAGTTTTTAACTCTCTGCTGTCAATCACAGTATCTCTTGGGACAGACACTGTTCCAGGTGCAGGGGAGACAGGTGGGAACAGGGAGGACAAACATCTCCCCCTTCATGGAGCTTCCATTACAGTGGGGGGCCAGGTAAACTAGACAGATGTCAGAGTGTATAAGACAAAGCCGTCTGCAGTTCAACAGGGTGGTCAGGTCAGATCTCCCTGAGAAGGTGCCACAACAGAGAAACACCTACGTTGTTGGGTTAGTAGGAGAATCAAAGTTGTCTCTGTGTAAAACATTTGGCAAAATCCTGACAAAAGGGTCAGAAGAAATGGTTAGCTATTATCTTTAAACAATAAATTTACAAAACATAATGAAATCTGAGTTTGTACTGCTGGGACTGGTTTTTGTATGAGAGAAAGAGAGATAATTTTTATTCATGAGTTCTTGCGTTCCAAGGAAAACAATAATATCACTTACACCACCTGCTCCCAGAGAGAAAAACATGAAGGCAGAGTCTCCAGACTTCTAGCTGCTCATGTGCTTCTGCCTGCAAACTGGGTTCTGAAGCAGCAGGAGGCTGTGAAGCATCAGGCAAGAACTCAGATCCAGTACCTGGGCTGGCAGGGCAGGAACACGTGGGCTCGCACTGGAACTCAAGCCAGCTCTTACCCAGAGCACACATCCAATCATTATTTGTTGAATGCAAGAATAAATGTGTCCCTTGGTGCCCAATATCACAGCACATCTCAAGTCCCAATATAATTCAACTGTTTCCTAAAGGTCACAAGAGGAAACATGCCGTGCTTGGGTTAATGTACGAAAGAAGCTAATGGTTTAATTGTAGCTATGCTACAAATGTATATCTCTGTGCTAGAGCAGTTCCTTTTTCTCATTTATCTCCAGTGGACAGGAAATTTGCACAGTCATTATTCTGGTCTCTTGAGCAGGGCCTCGTATGGAGATCATATGGGAAGGTTCCCCGGATGACACCTTCCAGGCTGTGTTTCCCTGAATTGTCCTGGGTTTTCCTCCTCAGCTATCCTGAAAACCCTGGATCAGAAGATTTTAAGGAATTATAACTATGTGGTGAGAGTTAATGAAAAGGACTTTATGTCAGATTCCTTCTTTTCCCAGCAAGGGATTTCAAACGTTGCCAACTGCAGCTGTACACAGCCTTAGAGGGGCCGGGCTCACCACTGTATTGTTCTCAGCAATCCCAGGGAGAGCTTGCAAGTTTCCTGGGAGAAGCAGGGTGGTGAAATGAAGAGATGGGCAGTGCCCAGGAGAAAACGATACTGCAGTCAGGTCCCCTTCCTCCCCTGTGTTCTGCTGCTGGGCTGAGCTCCCAGGGAGAGGCAGGTAGCTCTCCCACAGTCTCTTTTCTGCACCTTCCGAAGCCTTCCAGTCTGTAAACAAGAGCATCAGGCTGAATTGCCCCCTCTTTGTGCCAGGACCCTTCCCCAGTCCTCTCCTTGGCTTTTCAGTACTTTATTTGCATCCTTTATAGCTGTAAAGTGGACAGTGTATTTATGGTTAAAAATTAGCTGCCATAGCAATATTAATTTTAAAAGCAGAGTTCTGGCATATATTCAATATTACTATGGAAACGGCTGTTTCTAGCAATTCACTGATAAGATACAGTTCAAGGACTCAGGTCTGCGTGGGAGGTTTTCACCATCCACAAAATTGAAGCTGTACTTGTTACAATAGTGATTCCCAAGAACTGCTCTCCAAAGTTAATTATGGAATAATCCTTTCCTTTTTCTTTTTTTAATTTGGGAGATCAGAGTTAAAGTTATCTTTATTCTGTTTTAAATATGCAGATGCAAGATAAATATTCTAAGTGGTGTTTTTAAAACATGTTAAATTTCCCATGAATAACTAATTCTTATAATAGCACACAACATACACTCATAATACCCACACAATGGCACACGCACACATACATCACACACACACAAACTAGTTTCAGAAACTCACACAGAGAAGCTGGAATACAACTTGTAATCACTGGTGCATCCAAGATTTGATCTTCCCACCTTAAACTGTTTCCACATATTCCTCTGTAATGGACATACAGCTAAATTCTGGGAAAGACTTGAAGAAATTCACTCCACTGTAATGTTTTCTGGGAGCCAATTTAACCCCAAATATTGCCACTATTTTTAACCACAAACACATTTCTCTGGATTTTATAAAACCCATATATAAGAGAATGATCTCAATGGTAGCAGCATCAATTCTTGAATTGATTCTCACTTTAAATCTTTAACATCTTCACTTCCCTGCACTTGGAAATGTGAGGTCAATTTTCCCAAGCAGTCTTGTAATGCTTCATATTTTGGGAGCCTCCTTTCAATGTGTTTATTTTTTCACATTCTTCTGAATGTTGTCATCAGTCCTAAATATTATAAAAGGCTGAGGATATAGAAATTGGTCCACATGTTTTTCTTTCCAGACAGGTCAGCTCATTTTGTATTTTCAAAATTAGATGAACTGTTCTTCAATGTGTGGGCTGTGGGTGTCCGGAGCTCTGAAATCCACACTGGGCAAGGGCAGCCAGCAGGAAAGCTCACTCTGAATAATAATAGAGAAGAGCCACAACACAGACCAAGTTCTCATTTTCCACATAGCTGAATGCTACCATTCTTGGAGCAATTCTAAGACACAGAAAAACAACAAACATAGGCCAAGTGTACTAAAAATTGGCAAAATTGGATACAAACCCATTTCTGTCTGGTTAGCAAATACAGCTGTCTCTACTCCCCCTTTAGCAGAAACAGCATAGAATATCTTTTCTGGGATTAAAGATGCACTGGATTGGTTCCAGTATACAGTAGTCAAGTAAGAAGGTTAAAAATAAGTGCTGACAGTTTCACCTCAGAGTGGCATAACATAACCTGGTTTGGGGTTATACATAGGTCATAAATAAGTCAAGATTTCAGTGAACCCACTTTGGGGGAAACCAAAGTGAAACATTTATTCTACAGTTAAAGAGATATATTTTAAAAAATATTAACATAATAATTCAATATAGTTTGAAGCATGTCATCCTTTATAAAAATAATTTTACATGATAGTTGTTGCTAATATGGGGTGTATCATTTCAGAAAGTCATTCAAAAGCAGTGTTAGAAGCACAACCCATCCAAACAGGTCTTGTCCCACACTTGGAGGTCCCCATCATGAGTTCATGTGTCACAGCAGTTTCAATTATCAAAAGATACACTCTGGTGCTGTATATTTTAAGCATGGTTGAAGAACAGCAGACCAAAAGGAACCTTTCAACCATGGGACTTCAAAGGTAGAGGATCTTCAAGAGGTGATTTCAAAATCCTACTCATTCAGCTTGACTCCAGAGCTTAATGACATGCCAAGTAAGATATGAGTAAGGAAACTCTCTCATCAAAAACAACACGAGACTTGAACTTGCAATTTAGATTTGTAGATTGACTCACTGGGTCATACTGCAAAGTCCTAACAGAGTTCTAGTTTCTTTTATAAATAAACAGAATAAGGGAGAATGGTCAATGGTGTGTTAATGGCTACTAATATTTTCACGTATTGAGAACTTACTTTAAGTCATGCTTTGTATATTTCACATCACTGGGTTTCATTTAGTCCCATCCCTTGAAGTAGACATTAATATCCAATTTTATAGATGATGGAAACGAGTCTCTGAGAGATGAAGTAAGTTGCTGGTGTTCACACAAGGAGGTGGCAGGTTCTTGAGGGATACCCAGGTCTCTCCCTCTGTAGGCTGAACCCTTAACCCTTCATTAAGGGGCAGTCACAAGTAGCAGAGATGGAGCTAGATTCGAGCCCTTGAATTTGCTTTTGTTCTTACCAGGTCTGAGGACAGTGAAGCCACTATGGGCAAGGCTCTTGGTTCCTCACAAGTCACAAGTGAAGCAGATCAGCTCTCTGGTGCTGCCAGAACTGTGGCATTCACAAGGACTCTGCACCTATACCCAGGAGCCCCTCTCCCTCCCCAGGTGCAATGCAACATATGAGAAGAGATAGTTGGCCTTCATTTCCCCAGTGTAATCAGCCTCTATCCCAATGAGACAAAAGACCAGAAAGGTTTAGAAAACAGAGGCAAGCCAAGTGATTTCCCTCCTGCCTGCCTGTGTGTGGACATACCCAACTCACTCATCCAGGAGAACAGTCATTACTCCCAAAGATGAGTCCTTTTACTGGAGAGACTAAGATTAAATCAACAACCAGGAACTTACATATGCATTATCTAAAGGTCTGGAGGTTATACCAAGGGTTTTGCTGGTCAGGTTCCATCTACCATTCTGTGTCCCTGACTTTTGGCCTTTCAAGGCCACCTCTATGACTCTGTTCATTTTTCCCAGACCAGAGTTATCTTTATCAATAAAACATGTAATTACTCACAAAAGCATGACCACACAGTATCAGTGGGGAATTTGCCCTCTAAAACTGTTTTCTCAAAAACCACTGGATTCTGTGAAACTCTACATGCTTTACTCCTGAAGTTTCAATAATTGGAAGATGATAAGTAGTTCCAACTCAGGATTTTTTACTCTAATGTGAAAGATGAGGGGAGCAATTGTAGTATTTCTAATTATCTAATAGCACCATATCCCTGAATGTTTTCTAGGTGCTTGAAACTGACTTGTCCTAATGTGTTTCTCTTCCTAAGTACCATTTCCAACTAATGACACCCCATCCACATGCTCATCTAACATGGAATTCCCAGCAATCTTAATCCTTCCTTTGCTTGTCCCCAGCTCTGCACACTGACGTGGAGTGATGCCAAATTTGCCTCCAAAATCTGCCTCACCTCCTCCACCACCTTGCCCTTCAAATCCTCACTTCTTTGCCAAATTGAAACCTAGTTCATTCTTTATCATAATCAATAAATGAACTAATTTTTCTACCTCTCATTTCTTACCTATCTTCAGTTTCTCTAATCCCCCACCCTAATATCAGAGACAAATTAATAACATGCAGAAGCGATTATGTCACATCCTTTCTTAAACATCTTCAACAGCACCAAAATGACTAATGGACAAAGACTGAATTTTAAGGTAGTTTCAAAGTTCTTGACAAACTTTATCTCCTTTATAGTTTTATCTTTTATCAATGATGTATGTCCTTTCCCAATTCACACATGGAGATTGGTGGGCAATACCCTTCTTTGGTCATATTGGGCTTCTTATTGTTTCACAAATTCTAAGGACTTTTCTATCCCCTTGCTTTTTAAAAATTCAAATGGTTTCATCCAAATGGCATTTCCCGCTTATGATATGTGAACTTTCACTCATACTTCAAAGAACAATCACACGCTTCATTCCACTCTTACTCCACCTGCACCCCAGTGCACATTAACACACTATCATAACACAAATTTACAGTGCATTATGATTATTTGTGTATATGTGTGTGTATGTCTCCTCCTTTTCTTCTATCCTCAGAATCTGAGTCCCAAGTTCCAAACTTTAATTTATCTTTGTATATTTATTTACTAGTCAATACCCATAGTAAATAAGAAGTACTGTTGAAATGAATGAAAAAACTAATGAATAACATATAAGTAAGATTCAGTGATTAGGCCTAAAACAACATTATGAAGACATTACTATATTGCATTAATTATATAATGATTTGTACTAAAACACAGGAACAACTAAATAACAACAAAAACTAAGGGTAGTAAAGATATTTAAACTGCCCAGAATGTTAAAACAGAGTTTCTGTTTGTGTTGATAGATTGGTTTGGTAATGGGGCAGGGATCACAGAGAAAGCTAAGTGGGGAGGTAAGGGAATTTACTACTATTTTTACTCTGTTAGAAATATTTCTTTAAAAAAATCACTTAAGAAATTCAAATAGTGGCTG
Organism: Glaucomys volans; assembly: GCA_020662805.1. NCBI lineage: Eukaryota > Metazoa > Chordata > Mammalia > Rodentia > Sciuridae > Glaucomys > Glaucomys volans. Next base: position 142,265 of record JAJEJO010000085.1, read on the forward strand.
CTTCCTGCCTTTACTATTTCTATGCAACTCAATCCCAGATTCACATTCAGGTTTTCTAAAAGAATGCTTTGCAATTGCATTGCACCACCATCGAACACACCACTGTGCACTAGTGAGCCCTGGGGAGTCCAGGATTAGGCTCCTCCTGTCAGACTTTACCTGCAGCTTTCTGTGTTGCTAGATGTTTGGGTTCAGCATTGAACTCATATGCTTTTACAAGCATTCAATTGTCACTTCAAATCCAAATTGCCTGTGAGATGAGTGTTTCAGTCTCTCCCTCTCTAGGGATCTTTCCCACAAGGACCAGCTAATTTAATTTGCTTCCTTTCCCAAGAAAGACTGTAAAACAATATTTTAAGTCCAAATCAAACTTTGGGCAAGGGAGGGAAGAAACCATAAATAATGCAATCCTGTTAATTTAGAATTCTTGTACATATATGCATGCATAGATGGGTTCATTCCTTGACCTTGGTGTCACATGAATGACCTTAGTCACCCAGATTGACACGGAATAACTACAGTAGATAGTTCACACTACATTCTCTGCCTATAAGGCTCAAATCCCAGACAAAGGGTCATCTTCACATGATCTGGGAATAAGAAAATCTGGCTGTCTTTTAACACCTTGGTCTTTTTACAATACTGGGTTGTATCAACTTGGTCCTGTTGTTCTTCACTCCAGGGGAGTTCCATTGTCCTAAGCTTACCTTTGCTCTTGAATTCACATCTTAACTGTTTCAATCCCTTCAGTTGGCAGATGACTTGATCTCGGACACTTTCACTGCCATTGGCTCAGTGACCTTAGCCCTGTTATTCATCCTCTTGCTGGCTGTTGCTGCTTCTATGATTGCCTCCAAAAAAAGGGCAACTCAGGGAACCTACAGCCCCTGTCGTCAAGAAAAGGAAGGCTCTCGAGTGGAAATGTGGAGCATGAGGCAGCCTCCCACATTGGAGAGGCTGATTTAGAAGCACGGTGCCCCTTTGAGAAAGGGATCAGCTCACGGTGGACTGATGATTGGACTTGAGGGATTTTGGGACATACCTGGAGACACTAATTCAAATGGGATTGTCCTGGAACTGTGCGGAGGATTACTTTGATCTCCTTAAAGATTTTCATAGTGGTTTGACTTGACACCATTGTTCTTTTATATTAACCAATCATTAAACTATGTCTGCACCATTCATTTCAGCCTCAAATTTAGCAAAAACATCTTCGAGAGCACAATATCTTTTGCACAAAGCTCCAGTGGCTATTGTTCAAATTTGTTACTCTGCAACCCTGGAACAACGTTTTAGCGTGCCCTTTAGCAGATAACTACCATTTTTCTTTTTTTAATGCAGAAACCGCAGTAACAACAACAAAACAATAGAATACATTTCTCACTCCTTCTATCATGTGGTGAAAGGTTTAATTTTATGCCTGTGATGAGAAATACAGTCTCATCCTTCAGTCAAAGGACTCAGAGAAAGCCATCGGAATGACCCATGATCAAAAAGTGAGACCCAACCATAAAAAAATAACAATTGAGTGTGGTTGTGCTTCTGAGGATGTTTTGCATTTTGTGACATTATATATGACAAAAGCAGCCTGCAGAAGCATTTGAAGAACATGTTTATGAATATTTTAACTAAATCATCTCACATTGGTTACACTTAAGAGTCCTTATTCTATTTTATTGTTTTGGTATAGGGGATTACAGGCTTGTGCCATTGTGCCCAGCTAGAGTCCTTATTTTTTGTAAAGGTTAGTTTAAGGTCAAAGTACTATCTAGACAGAAATTAAGATAGCAACAAAACTCAAATTCTCAATTGTGAAAGACCTATTTTTGATAGGTCACCAACAGTGACATTCCAAAGTAGGAATCCCTAAGTGAGATAAGTGCATATTAAGGGTTATGTGTATAGATCTTCTATGTGGTATGAGGAGGAAATTCTGGGCCTCCTATTTATATATTTATCTACACAGTATTTGTTATATTTTTACATATGTTTTGAAACACATGTAACTAAGTATAATACAAATAAAACACTGAAATATATGCCTATATATTTGGGTTATATGCTCAAACATTTAATGATGTGAATTTCTAAATTTGACCTAAAATAATCTTCTCAATTACTCAAGGACATCATTCCAGAAAATTCCTCTCTGTTTTCTTGTCATCAGTTTTCCCACTTTACTGGACCATTCCCTAAAGCACTAAACATGTGTTTCTATTTCCTGTCACACGGAATTCTCTCTTATGACTGATGTCTTCCTCCAAATATCCTTTTCAGTCAAGTATCTGCAAGAGTTTTCTCTCTGTGTTGTCTCCTCTTTCTGTTTCCATCTTCCCTTGAATTCAAACTAATATGACCTTTCTGTCCACCACAGACTTTCACATTGCCAGCTACAATGGCCAGTCCTTTGTGTTCCACTTCCCTGACCTTTCAGAAGAGTATGAATCAATTGTCATTCCTGCTGACGTATTTTCCACACAATGGTACCCTATTCTGTCTTACCTCCTCTTACTTCACCATTCATCCCTTCTCAGTCTCTTTTGCTGGTTTCTCCTTGTCTCTCTAAACTCTGCTTTATATTTTCCATATCATTTATTACTATATGAGAGACCACATTTTTTTTTGCTGTTTCCCCCGATTGGAATTTAAGTTACATGAGGAAAATAACTTTGCTTTGTTTTCACTGTAAAACCCTTCACTTACAACAGACCCTAGTGAAAACATAATAAATACTTTATGGTGAAACAAACAAATAACGAGTGAGTGTTGTTTGCATTTGTGCCTGCCAACAGCAAAATCCCACTGTGCCCAAGATGAGTGTGTTCTGCCATCGGATGATCTGGCTCCTAAACTACCATGGCTCTGTAGCCTACTTAATGTCTTCATCTCTGACTTTCCCTCAATATCTAACGTCGCTTTAAGTGTAAGTTCAAGAAGACAGATGTCTCTAGATGTCTACATATGGAGTATGCCATGAGACATATGTATCTTTGCATCCCATTAAAGTTACAACCTCTTAATAGATGTTTATATGGGAAGGACAAAAAGAGCTCTTGGTTGAAGGGAAAAAAATAAGTAGATGAGCTTAAAAATACAAACTAGAATATTACAGAATATAAGTAGTCCTTATTGATACTAACACAAGAAGAGCAAACTCCAATAGTAATACCATAAATTTAATTAATCTATTAGTCTGTGACTTCTAGTTTACAGTTTCATGGAAAAACATATGTATACATGCCTGTGCATGAATGAATGAATGGTTCCATGTGGATACTCCAAGAGTGTACAGGATAAGGTGGTTTCTTTACAAATCTCTGTATCCTTGAAGAAGCAAAGCAGTCAACACCTTTATGGGAGAAATGTTTCAAAATTAGCTCTATGGAGTATTTGCACTGAACATCTTTAAAAATTAAATCTCACTTTACATAGAAAAGTCTAGGATCTGCATCACAAATGGTGCAATTGTCTTATCAGGTGCATTTTGCAATTCATATCGGGATTGGTTTCCAAGATGGCTACAACAGTTTCTCTCATCCTTGTTTGCAAAGTAATGTTACCACCCCTCCCATTGAGAAGTGGAATCTGTCTGCCTTCCTCCTGAATCAGGGTTGGCCTTGTATTTCATTCAGCCAAGGGAATACCATGGAAATATATTGTGCCAGTTTCAGACCAGGCAGTAGGGGCTTGTGAATCCTGTTTTCCCTCTTTTGGAAGGTGGTCCTGAGAGTGCTATGCTGCAAAAAAGCCTGAAATGAAAATGCCCTGAAGAGAGAGAGGTCCAGCCATGCCAGCTGGGCCTGCTAATCCCACCTTGCCTGCTGAATGTGGTCATATAGTGTGACCCCTGTAAGACCAGCAGAGGAACAACCCAATCAACATGCAGACTTATGAGAAATAATAAACCACCGTACTAAACCTGTGAGGTTTAGGGTGGGTTTGTTATATGGTAATAGGCAAATGAGATGTAACCATTCGTGTCAATGAGGCAATGTAAGGTAATATAAGGTACTTCTCTAATTTTTTTGGAATATGAAGTATTCAATTGCATAGTAACAATAACTGGCACATTATTCATAAAATATTATGAATATATGCCTGATTTCTTTCTGAGTGGCAAATAAGAATGAGGATCCATTAAATCCAAACACAGGTCTGGAAGGCACTGAGGGTCACAGTGCTCTGGCAGCTGTTTGCAGGCTGTGGGACTGGGGTGTAAAGTGGACACAGCCGGCCTACTTCCTGCCCCCTGGTGAACCCTGGCCCAGGGCTGCCCTGTGAAAGGCACATATGGTGTGTGTTTACAAGGAGTGACAGGAAGGCTCCTTTAAGTGGCCTCTCATGTGGCGTCTCAGTCGCACAGAGCGTCAAACCTGCCTCTGTTTTCCTCCTCCTGAAACTACTGCTCAAAGATCCTTATGAGATGGAGAAAAAGATGGTCCCACAGCCTGGCCCCTGGAGCAATAATTATTATTTTTGCCAATTAATGTTAGTGGTAGTAACTGAAAATCAGCAGTCATAATGGGTAGAGGGGCAGCATAGTAATGATAGTGATGATTATTAAGAGGTGTCCTTCACTGAGCACTAGCTGTAGTACTAGGACTATATTAACAAATATGCCACACTATATACATCATGTCTCATTTAACCCTGCGACAGCCCTTTGAAAGAGAAACTTGTGTGCTTTGTCTATATTTTGGAGACAAAAACAAAAAATACAGGTTTTAATTTCTTTCTGCCCCATCTAAATGATCTGAGCTAATCTGAAAAATGAGTCACGCCTCTGTCTGGCAAGGAATATTATGATAATTGTTGGTGTAAAATGCTTAATTGCAAGTAAGTACACAATATACAGCATCTTTTATTATTATTCAGATAAGATGGAGGATCAGGAGGACAAGTGACAGACAGAGGGTAACATTGTGATTATTTCCACACTCCTATCTCTATCTACCAAACAAACCAAGTGTGTAACTGCTCCATTCCTATCTTCTATCTTATTTGTCTCATGACATGCCTGTAATATAAGCTGGTTTCACACAAAGGCATGTTTTTCATGTTATTCTCATACCTCTAAAATGGCCCCATGATGGCAGTTCCGTTAGCTAAAGAAATTAGTTCATCCGTAAGACTGAAATAAACTGTACCTATCACATCTATCTTAATAAAATTGCCAGAAAATAAATCAAAGGCTTCAGGTCTATCAGACTTCCCAAACTAATTTTTTTTTAAAGTTTTGCTTTATAGGGATGATATCACAATTATCTTCATTTTCTTCATCATTATCCTCATCGACTTCCTAGAATTATTCTTTAAACCCCTTTTGTGAAGGAATCAAGACCATCTACTACCGCCATCAACAAGAAAGACTGGACCAGATAGCTTGGGTTAAAGTACGCTTCTGATGATGATTAGCTAGCCAAATTTCACCTAGCTGTATGCCCTGCAAGAGTATGATTCAGACCATAAAATTTTCCTTAATTCTGAGTGAATATGACTTTTCAAATTTCAACCTGCTTCCAGAAAAAGTGAAATTTTCACTGTCTTGCATTGCATTGCATAATGATGGCAAAAAATTCATGTTTCCAATTTAAACCCATTCTTCTGTGATTTAGTATTCAGGCTTTATTTTATGTGGTTCCAGAAACCTGGGAACAACATCCATCAGATATATTTGGCAGTGCCTGCCTGAGGATAGCTGTTTTAAGAACCAGTTGAAGGGTCTTCTAATATGTTGGGCAAATACCTTCCTTTGAAAACTGATAAAACCCACATCTTCCAACACTAAAGGGGGCATGTCTTGGAAGAATTCAGGGTTTGCAGCTTGAGGCTCCTGGCTCAAATCTGAAACTCATCCATGGCTAAAATAAGGCAAATACTGAATGGAAACAAACATACGTGTTATTAAAAGTCTGCAAAATTTAAGTGGTCCAGAACTCTGTTTCAACTCAATCCTTCATGTCATAGATTTGGATACATCATGGGTCAATTCATTCAGTTCCATGCTTAACACCCACCTTCATATAGCTGTTAAGTCTTTTATTATTGGAGTCAGGTGGTCCACAAGATAAATTCTACATTAGCTTTCCCATAACAGAGATACTCAGAAAATTGATTTTGCAACATCAGTTCCATTTTCTAACACCTGCTTTGAAAAGAAAGTGCTCTACATTTGAACGGGTGGGGGATGTATGATTTTTCAAAAATGTAATAACTAAGCAGCAACATGAAGGGTAGGTTTAATTTAAAAATATTTTTACATAAAGAAAAATTCATTAAGTCTAACTTAATAATCTTAACTAAAGACTGATAATCAGTTTCTTTTGTTGAGTTTGCAAGGCTGTTGTTCAGTTTCATAGGTTAAGAATATAGACATCTCCACATGAATCCAAGTCCAAATTTTACCAAAAGTACTTGTGATTTTTCTAATACATTGTATTTACTTCTCTGATAGAAGGGAAGCCAGAGAGCCCCCTTGACTGGTGATGTGAATGGTACATGGATTTTAATTCAACATTTCTCCAACCGCCAAATACTAATTTAATTCAATTGAATCTGTAGTAACAGAGTTTAAGTGGCTCAAATTGAAGAGAAGAATAATCAATTTAATAATTATGGACTGCTCATCTGAAGCATCTAATGGCCACAGGAGAGGAGATTCCAATTAAGGTAGCTTATTTAACCTTAATATTGTGTTGGTAGAATGAGAGACCTTGTCACAAGGGGAAAAAAAAAAGATTTTTAAGAAAACACCATTCAAAATTAGAAAGTCAATCACGATATTTTCATCTGAATTGGTAGAGGCTACTAGCCTCTTTTTATCTTTTGAAATTAAATACAAATTAATTTTACCACTTTTCTCTTGAAACTGGTCAAGCATACACATGATAAAATCACATTTACTTAAATTTACTGTGGTTCAAGTGATTTATAGGAATATATATATTTTTTACTCTTCTGATCATATTAGTAGATTTAACATCTACCCTCAAGTTCCTAGGCTAGAGATGAGTCCTTTATACAAATATTTGGTTCACAAAAATATATTGTTCCCATGCTTAGTTAACCTTAAAATCTCTTTAATAAATATTATCAGTTGTTATATTTTTTTGGGGGGTCCTAGGGATTGACTCAGAGGTACTTAACCACATCCCCAGCCCTACTTTGTATTTTATTTAGAGACAGGGTCTCACTGAGTTGCTTAGGGCCTCGTTTTTGCTGAGGCTGACTTTGAACTCACAATCCTCCTGCCTCAACCTTCTGAGCCACTGGGATTACAAACATGCCACTAAGCCGAGCTTATCAGTTATTTTAACAGAATTGATTGGATCTTTTTGAATGGAACATTTATTTCTATGTCATTTAATCAAGAAATGAAAGCTAGAAATGATAAATCTAAGTGAAAACTATTTTAAGATGACAGATCAATACGTGATTCGGAGCTCAAGGTGGATCCTAACAGTGTTAAGGAACAAATTTTGTCAAAATCAATTCCCTTCCATGAACATCTGCTGATAAGAGACTAGACAAACAGAGTTCACATCATTTAATCAATTACACAAAGCAAAAACAGATTTGGGGAATGCTATGGAATTTTTTTGTCACTATTAGAAGTAAAAAGTTCAGTTTTTACTATGGTTTGGATGTGGCTTAATATTCTCTAAGAGTCCATTGTGGTTGAAGTTTAGGTCTGCAGAGAGGCACTAGTGAGAGGTAGTGGACCCCTTAAGAGGTGCGGCCAGGTGGGATATCCTTGGGTCATGGGGTCAGGCCCTCAAAAGGGATTGTTAGGCCCGAATGCTGAGTTCCTCCTTATTAATGAAAGACCTATACGTACATGCTTCCACTATGATGTGCTGCCATTTACCACCCTCAATGGTGGCCAAACCAATGGTGCTACCTGCTCTTAGACTTTGAATCTCCCAAACTGTAAACTAAATAAACTTTTTTGTCTTCATAAAGTTAGTTGCCCCTGGTATTTCATTGCACTAATGCAAAGTTAACCAATATCGAGTTCTTTAAGTCAGCTTATGTGATATGTCAGTATATGTCTCCTTGAGACTACGAAAATTAACTCTCTGCTGCCATTTAATGCCAGTCAGGTTGTATAGAAAAATGCTGCTCCATCCATGGCAGTGAGGAAGCAGAGAGAGCAAGAAAAGGGGGAAAGGGCCATAGGAGAGCTGAACTCTTCTAGTACATGTCCCCAGTGACCCACCTGCTCCAGCCACATCTCACGTGCCTACAGTTATGACCCAGTGAGTTCATTATAAGTATAATGGACTGATTAGATTGTAGCCCTCATAATTACTCATTTCACATTTGAATATTCCTGTAATCACATAAGAACTTTAGGGGAACACATCATATCCAAGCCATAACAGGGAGGAATTAAGAAGTGAAATTGATCAAATTATGTTGTATACATTTATCAATATGCCATAATGAAACCAACAATTTTGTTCAATTAATATGGACCAATAAAAACATTATCACATTAATTCTGAGCTGCATAATTATTCATTTTAGTCATGTACATGTATTTTGCTAATCTGAAAGACATCTAATGAAAGAATCGCAAAATGTCTTGCATTTGGTGCCAAGTACAATACAAAAAAATTGAAATCAAATGTATCACCTGAAATCTTACCTGAGAGGAGAAATGGTGACGGTAGGGAAGGTTGCACTAAACACAGACTACCCAAATTTCTGAAAAAAGTCAATTATACTGAAAGTTTTGTTTTATTTTGTTACTGTTCAGGACAAAAGAAATACTTTGTGTTGAAGGACACAGTAATGGATTGAAAAGGAAGGGAAGGGAGAAGACAATTACATAAATACTGGTCTGTTGACATTTAAAATGTGACAAGATAAGAAAGGTTAAAAATTTTTTTCAGCCTGCAAGCAAAGAGACCCAAGACAAATCACAAAATAAGACGCAACTAATTAGGTTAGAATTCCACCAGCACTGACTATATCCTTCAAATATCCCCCATATCAAGATACCATGACCTGCTTGACAATGGGCCCCAGGTCAAATTTGGGGAGAATTTTATCAAATAATTTAAAACAAATAAGTTTTAAATGATTTCTAAATTCTTGCTATGCTAACATTTTCAAAATCTCTAAATTAATGTGTGGAGAAATTGCTGGAACAAACCAAATGTCAGTTGCTTATATAGATAATTCCATTTAAAATTTAACATACATAATGGCATTTATTGTTAACACTACTTCATTAATTATATAAGCATTTTGTAAAGAAAGAGATTATGTTTGGGTAAATAGTTTCATATTTAAGTTACTATTCTAATAAATTGGGGTCTATCTTCTTAAACTATCTTTTCTAAGTAATAATTACTTTCTTCAACATTTAAATATGTTTACATTTTAATAGTCAATCTCTAGTTGCTTTATTTTTTCTACTTCTTAAGAAACACAAATTCTTCATATGGTTTTATTTTTCTGAATCATCTTCACAGGGAATTGTTCTCTGTGATTATTCTATGTGTTCTGAATTTTAAGATGCATCTATAGAATGACTGCTTTATTTCTGTAAATAAGTTCTGTAAATAAGTTGTCACTTATTGTCAACCATGTTTTATGATAATACACAAGTGTTCTCATCGGTATGGAAAAAACCTCCTAACATGGGGGCAATGGGAAGAGTTCTAAAGTACTGACTCAGCAAAAGGCACACACTAGATCAATAATGAAGCCTACTGTGGACCCATAAATTAACGACAACTCAGAATAAAAATCCAAGATTAACACAATGCAATGAATCCTAGCATTCAAGAATATTGCTATATAATAAAAAAAAAGTAACAGGCATGCAAAAAAGCAGAAAAATATGCCCTAAATGCTGATAAAAAGGTCAATAGAAATAGGTCCTGAGATGACAAGAGATGATACAGTTTGCAGTCAAAACAATAAATTGGCTGCTACTAATCTTTAAATATGACATAATGAAAAACTAAATTGAAGACATAAAAATACATCCAGATTCCACTTCTGGAGAAAAGGATAATATCACAAACTAAAAATATACTAAAAATATGATTAACCCATGATCATGAGAAAGTCATAAAAGCAGAAAGTGATAAATGACACTATCTAAAAAGCATGAATTACAGCAGATTTCCTGTCATAATCTATGCAGACCATAAGACTATGGAGTGACTATCAAAGTGCTGAAAGAGCTTTTAACCTGCAAAAAATCTTCAAAAAATACACCTAGAAGGAGGAGAAAAAAGAAAGAAAATTAATTTTTACAACAGAAGCTTAGATGATTTATTGCCAGCAATCCTGCACTACAACAAATTGTAAAGGAGTTTGTAAGATAGAAAAAAAAAATGATGCATATGCAAATAGGCATTAGAGAGAGGAGTGTGAAGGCCAGGAAGGGTATGTGAGTAACATAGAATGACTATTCTCATTTATTATTTCCTTTAAAGGTAAACATTTCAAGCAAAAAAAAAAATTAATTTATCAAATATTTAGATGTAATTATATGACAAGAATATTAAAGGATTGGATGAATATTGCTGTTAGTTTCTTATACTATCCATCAAGTAAAACATTTTTAAAGATAGGCTGTGGTAAGTTAATGATACATATTTTAAGCCCTTGATCAAATTTTGTCTTTCCTTTGGCACTGTGCTGGGAACACAGGGCCTCATACAGGTGAGGCAAGTTGCTCTACCACTGAGTCACATCCCCAACCCCTAAAAAGCACATTTTAAAAGAGATAAGACCTGATGATAAAATGTTGATGATAAAGTGTAATTATGAAAATGACTCAATTTGAGAGCAGAAAACTGTAAAAATAAATAATAGGACAAATAGAAAACAAATAGTAATATGCTAAAAATATACCTATTCATGTCAATAATTATAATAAGTGAAAAATCTAAACACTACACTTGAAAGGCAAAGAGTCCACCAGATTGGACCAAAAAAGAAAAACAGTGAAATTCTCTATACAAAAAATTCTCTTTAAATAGGAGACACAAACAGTTTGCATGTAAAAGGGCAGTAAATGATACCTCATTCAAGTACTAATCAAAATAAGGGTGGGTGTTGGCTACAATTAAAAGATAAAAGAGAAAGAGAAAAATTTCAAGTGTGAAAAAGAGGGGAAATGATCAAGATGCTATAAAATCCAAATGTAAATGGAGATTCTTGGTGATTTGTAAAGCAAAAATTGATATAATTCAAAGAAGAACTAGAAAAATCGACAATTTGTACTTGGAAATTTCAACACTCTTCAATATCTGATAGAACATACAGACATGAAATAAAAACTGAAACATCACTATCAACCCAAATGGATTTCATAGTATTTACAGAAGACAGAAGAACACACATAATTTGTCAAGTACACACAAAACACTCTACATAAAGCAAGTTTTAATACACTTAAAAACATTTAAACTAGACAGTATGTGTTCTCTGATACAATGTCATTAAATGAGAAATCAGTTACAGAAAGACATTTGAAATAATCCCTTAACCCCCAATAGGAGAATAATATATATCTAAATAAACCATATGTTAAAGGAAAAAACTAAAAATGAGCAAATTTTGAACTAATGAAAAAAGGAAAATAGCAAATGTAAACAATTCCAATTCTACCCTAAGGAAAAAGAACACATTAAAAATAAAATTAAAAAAAGGAAGGAAATCAACACAATAGGTGTCTCTAGGGCTAGGGGATAAGAATGACTGCCTAATGAGCATAAATTTTCCTACTGGGGTGATGAAAATATTTGGAACTACATAGAGGTATTGGTTGAACAATTTGTAAATGTATTAAATGCCACTGAATCATACATTTAAAATGGTTAGTTTGTTATGTGAATTGTCCCTTAATTAAACAAAATAATTGAAACAGATTTAAACAATGAGAAAATCAATGAAAACCAAAGCTAATTGTTTAAAAAGATTTTAAAAAAAGAAAACTTTGAAAAACTTCTAGCTAGGTTGACCAGTAGAAACAGAAAAGGCTCAAATTACCAATATCAAGAACAAAAGAGAATATCATCACAGATCCTAGAGATATTAAAAGAATATTTAAGGCACAATTTGAATAATTTGATGTAAATCAATTCAAAAACTTTAAAATAAACACATCTTTTTCTTTCTTTGTTTTCCAGTGTTACTGGGGAATGAACCCAGGAGCATTCTACCTCTGAGTATATCCTCAGCCTTTTTAATTTTATTATGAGACAGGGTTTCATTAAGTTCCCTTAGCTGGTCTCAAATCCTGCCTCTGTCTCCTGAGTAGCTGGGCTTATATGCAAGGACCACTATGCCTACCTGGACACATTTCTTCATAAACACAAGTGATCAAAACTCAACCCCAAATAAACAGATGTCTTTACAGGCCCCTTTATCTACTAAAGAAGGTGAATTCATAGTTTTAAAAACTCCTAAAACTCCTACGACACACCAAATTTTTAATGAAGAAATAATACTAATTGTACCCAAAATATTTCAGAAACTACATAGGAATTTCTGTATCTATTTTAACCCTTATACTAAAATAATAAAATCACTGTAGAAAATGAAATATTAATATTTCTCATGAATTCTATAAAAATTTACCAATACATTTTAAAAATTATACACTCTAAGTCCTGTTGATCCTAGGAATGCAAGGTTATATTAACATCAAAAAATCAAGTAATTATATTAATAGAATAAAAAGGAAAGATAAAATGATTTCAATTGGTATGGAAAATCTGACAATATTCATCATGCATTGATGGGGGAAAAGGAATTCTCAGTAAACTAGGAATAGAAGAGAAATTATTTAACTCAACCAGGGACATTTATAAAAACCTACAGTTATCATTCTATAAAAGACATAACTGAATATGCTTGTTCCTAAGGTTTGCAACAACTTAAGAATGTCCACTCTCACAACTTCTATTAGAAACTGTACTGCAGATTCCTGCCATTGTAACAAGGCCAGAACCAAATATTTATACAGATCGGATCTAAAGAATTAAAACTCTCTCTTGTAGCAGAATAAATTGTAAATATATACATTGAAAATGAACAGCTGAGGGCTGAAGTTGTGGCTCAGTGGTAGAGCACTTGCCTGGCATGCGTGAGGCACTGGGTTCAATACTCAGCACCATATAGAAAATAAATAAAATAAAAGATCCATTGACAACTAAAAAATTTTTTTAAAAAAGAAAATGAACAGCTGAAAGTAAAAAATTTTAGAAAGGAAACATTTATAATAGCATGAAAATATGAAATTAGGGATAAATTTAATAGTAATATGAAATACTGTATATTGAGCATTATAAATGTGTTAAGATAAAGATGACCTACATAACTGAAGAGCTGTACCATGTTCATTAACTAGAAGACTCAATAATGATAAAAATATGAATTCTTTCCAACTTGATTTATAGAATGAACACAATCCCAATTAAAATTCAAGCAAGTTATTTTTTTTTTAAAAATTTTAGATGTTGATAGACCTTTATTTTATTGATTTATTCATGTGTGGTGCTGAGGATTGAACCCAGTGCCTCACACATGCTAGGCAAACGCTTTACCACTGAGCCACAACCTCAACCCTGAGTTATTTTTAATATGGAAAATATATTCTAAAGTTTATATAGAAAGGCAAAGACCTCCAATATTGAATATTAACAAAGTTGCAGGACTATCTATCCAATTCCAAAGCTTATTATAGAGTCATCAAGATGTTGCAAAGATGCCATAGGAATATATATATAGGTCAATGGAAATATTGAAAAGAGTCCATATAAATACATTCAATTGATATAAAATATGTTATGCTCAGATGAGGGAAGATAGTCTATTCAACAATTCTAGGAAAAATGGGAAAAAACTGACCCTTACTTAACACAACATTGAAAAATGAACTCAATATGAATCATAGATGTAAATGCAGGTAATAAAAGTATTAAACTTCTAGAAGACATTGTGACATTCTGATTAGACAACAGTTTCTTAGGTCTAAAAGGTGTAGATCATGAAAGAAAAAGATTGATAATGTTGTACTTCTTCAAAATTAAAAACCTATTTTAAATAAACACATTACTAGGAAAGTCAAAAGTCAAGTCACAGAAAGAAAGAAAAATTTGCAAAACATATGCAAAGGGACATTTATCCAAAATATTTTTAAGAATATGGATTCTTACAAGTCACTAAAGAGGAAAAAACTGCTCAATTTGAGTGTTAGCAAAAATTGGAGTACATAAGCATATAAGATTTTCAAAATCTTCAGTCATACGAAAAATACAAATTAAAACCAAAGTGATACCCCATTACATACCTACCAGAATGCATAAAACTAAAACGACCAACAAAAGCACTACACTAAGTGGAAGAACCTGAAATGACCCCTTCATGGGAAATTCTTAAAAGATAAAACCATAGTAAAAGCAGATCAGCTGTGACCTGTAGCCAGAGTCAAGAGCACAAAGCCACTTTTGAGGGGGGTGGTGATGAACTTTTCTAAATCTTGATTTGGGAGTGATTAGATGACTATATATTTGTTGGAAACCATTGAATTATACTTTCTAAATATGTGAATTTTATAAAAATAAATTGTACTTCAAAAAAGATCATTTGAAAAAAATGTGAAAAAAATGCACCTTGAAAAGAATCTTCACCAAAAAAAATAAAATTGAAAACAGACAAATTAGTAGTGGACGTTGGCAAAGCAACTTGAAAATCCTGTAAAACACCCAGGAACTTTGGGTTCTCCTTATAATTATATGTTAAAAATCAATTTTGATACCCCCCCAAAAATTCCAAAGATTAGTATTTCCTATTTTTGTACAGAATTATCTTTTGCAATATGTGTATGATTACCAGTCTTAATTGTAATTATTCATTGATGATGTGGTTACATCAAGTCTCTAGTGACTGTGATTTGCTTAAGAAATACACAAGATTTTCTAAGTGTGTCAATAAGCATGTCTCTTATACAGGAAGCCTGTAAGATAAAGCAGAATATTTCTTTTGAACATCTGTTTATAAGTTGGGAATTTTGCCGAATGGACTGTGTCCAATTTGGACATTTTCCAAATCTCAGAAAGCTTAGCTCTTACTTTAAAATATATTTAAGAATTAGATTTTTGAGGGAACAATGAAATATGAAATTAATACTATTAATGTATTTTAATGTCATAAAAAGAATCCCTGTTATAAATTATGATGGTGTTACTCTAAAACACTAACATAAAATGATCTTCCTACTTAAAGTAGATATGCCTTATTACATTTTTTAATGTTTTTATTAGATTATAGTGACACATAATAGTGGAGTTCATTTTGACAGAATCATACATGCATGGACTGTAATTTGCTACATTTCAGTCCCCATTATTTCCTCTTTCCCGTTCCTCCTGCCTCCCCCCAGATCCCCTTCCTCTACTCTATTGGTCTTCCACCATTTATTTATTGTTTTTTGTAATTGGTGCTTTATAGACACATATAAAGATAATTCACTATAGTATATTCCATATGTATATATAGCATAATTTGGTCAATTTCATAACAAAACTGAAGAACAGCAGTTTGTCTTAGAACTGGTTCTTGAATATGAGAAATCAGAAAAGTAGTTGATAATATCTTTGGATATTCTGAAAGGAATGTTTAGATATCCTCAACAACTTTAAATGTTTGGCTCCATATTTTTAAAAACTCACAAGTTATACCTTTGCCTTTTTCCAAAATAGACTGTCATCAATACTCTACAGTGGTTATTCTGCATGACCTAAGTGGGTCTCCCCAACACTTGCAAATCAAATAAGGTGGACAGGGAAGAAAGAAGAGAAAGATACCAGAGGGAACATGCATACATATAAAAAAGATTATTTGAGATGGAATTGAAGACTGAGCTGGAGAGTGTGGAAAATAGAAGAGGAAAATGAAATGAAATGAAATACAATCTCTCCAAAAATATGTCAGAAACTTCAGTACAAGATAAAATTTAAAAAATTTTTTACAAAGAAAAAATTTTTAGACAAAGCATTGTCTAATACTTAAAGGGGAAAACATGCGGGCATGCCATATAAGTTCTATTCCACATTTGTGTGTAACACCTTGTGATTCAATACCCAGCTTGGCAATTTGGTGCTATGGAACTTTGAGGATACCATTGATAATATTTCTTGAACTTCAGTTTCATCATGTCTACAAACTAACAATAGTAGATTCTGCAGAATCCATGGGAGCATCTGGTTCAAGCATCCGGTTTTTTTGTTTGTTTGTTTGTTTGTTTGTTTGTTTGTTTTTAGCTCTTCAGGTGATTCTAATAAAAAACTAAGTTCAGAAGCCCCTGGATTAGATAAAACCTAAGGTTTTATAGTTGTATTTTATACTTGCATACTCCAAACCACCATAAACTCAAACTGAAATTTATACTTCCAAGTATTTTCTAACCCTCAAATTACATGACAGATGCTACGTATATAGAAGTTTCTCAATAAATATTAAATAATTCTAAGAACAGACACTTTTGTTTAAAATACAGAAAAATCAAATTTCAGGGAAGTTAGTAGACCATAATCAATGGCAGAACCTGGGGAAGGTTTTTATTATCCTAGATCCTTAAATGATACAGTATCTTCTATTTTAGCTATAAATGCTGTATTTTCCATGTATGTACAACTTTTTATGTTACTTCTGGGCAAGAAATGACCAGAGTCATGATATAATACTATTTTCATAGGCTATTTCATTTAAACCTAAGGACAATCCAGGAGGGCTGAAGGTACTGGATGAGAAGTTCATTCTGCACTGACTGTATTTTATCTCTGTCCTAGAACCTTAAATTTGGGTCAATAACAAAGTTGTCTGACTTGGATAGTCCTGCTCTGATATAACTAGTGATACTTTCACTACTTAACTATTTGCCTATGATTTTTAGAACCTAATAAAATAAGTTTACTGTGCATAACAGAGTGGGTACCTCTCATGCAGTCCTGTGCAGCCCTGTGCAGCTCTGTGCAGCCCTATCAGAAAGATTCCACAGCAGTTACAAAGCTTAGAGATGAGGGTAGCAGGGTCATTCCAGTCATTCACCTAGAATTCTGAGGGGGATAATTGGTCAACTATAAAAGAAGAGTCACCACCACATGAAGTTTGATTGTGACCAATTTTATTTTATATCTGCATTTTTGTGTACTTTATGGTAGAGTTCATCCAATATTTATTTTTGCATATTTGAAAAAGTCCCAAAGCAATACTTTTATACACAACGTCTTCCCCATAGTAGTCAACTTTGGAGATGATTTATACTGTAGCCTCAAGGATGCAAGAACAATGAAGCAAATCTCAATCCCTGCTAAGTTTTTAACAGATAGCTGTTATCAAGTTGAGCATAAAGCTCAAGATCTTCAGTCCTTTGAAAGAACTCTTCACCTAAAGCAAAAGAAATAAGCTTTGGAAAAGTTCAATTTTGAACCCCTCATGTCACCTTTTGTACAAAAGCTTTATGTGTTTTAAGTTGTAGGATTCATGCGTTTTTTGTTTTGTTTTCTGTTTTAGGCATGGCTAAATCGTATCATATTTTTAAAATCTAATTTTTGGTATATGATTACTCCTCAAAATAACCTATGAAAACTATATCTAAAGGTTGGTGCCATGACACATGCAGTGCATTGAACATGCACAGTGTTTTAAATCTGCTCTGTTCTAAACCTCATATCATCAACCAGAAGGTAGATTCATTAATGGATCTCAAAACAAGGCTCTCATCTGAGAACTGAAATAGCAGAGATGAAGAGACACGTCTGTCATATCAA
Organism: Glaucomys volans; assembly: GCA_020662805.1. Classification (NCBI taxonomy): domain Eukaryota; kingdom Metazoa; phylum Chordata; class Mammalia; order Rodentia; family Sciuridae; genus Glaucomys; species Glaucomys volans. The sequence continues at coordinate 160,069 of JAJEJO010000085.1, forward strand.
AGAGGTAATCATTTTCAACTTTACAACCTTCTAAGATAAAAGATTGTATATCTTCAATTACTTCATTTAACTAAATTGTGGCTTGAAAAAACATAGCCTTCTGGATATAAAGCATTCTGTTAACATTGCTGTTGAGTACCTTGTTTTATTAATTTTTTTTGGTATATTTGCATATCACATCCAGGGCTACAAATTTTCCACAGTGCTTTCTGCCTCTTTCAAGTATAATAAAAGTAGAAATCTATAGAAGCTCTAAGGTTAAACAAACTGTACATTATACAAAAATTAACTTAATTTACAGACAGTTAAAAAGTATTGGCAATGCCCTTTATAAATCTTAGCAAAGATTCATCACAAATGATGTTACAATCTATGTGTATATGTGGTCACCACCATATAAATGCCATTTAGATTTATGTGGTGCAGAACTGACGTGTTAAATGTACTCATGTAGAATCAGCACTTTGTACCATAAACATTTCTTTTAAAATAACAGTATTGTCAATGGTAATCTAAGGTACAGGATTTTCTTATTGCATATTTATTGATGCTGAGGCAGTTAGTTATGATACAATAATGCAATATCCATAATTATTTTAAATAAACAAAACATTTTTCTTGCCAACAATATAAAGAATATTTTTTTCCTAAAATCACACAGAACATTGCTACATACAGTTTTACACAAATACTGAAAGACATGACCTTAAGGCATCTGCTAGAAAAGCAGATGTGCATATTTTTATGAACTAAGTTATGAAAGAAAAATATATTGCACAAAATCCTATTATTTTGTAAAATAAAATACATCTCGGTCTAAATGTACATAATTCCCTATTCCTTAACCAGATCATAATGTTAACTGCTTTGCTTAAAACAATTCTGCCTCTTAAAGAAGCTTTAAGAAACATGCACTAACCCTATTATTGGGCTCCACATAGGAAAAATGTCAGTACTGACAGGGTTTCTAAAAACTCTTTCCTACACTAATTGCTTTGGGGGAATTAAACTTGGAGATTCATTTTACATTCCTGAATTGATACTCTCATTTACAAATGTCTTCTTAGATTCAGATTCTTTGATGCCAAACAAAATGGAGATCTCATTAGAAATTTTATTCATGAAAGTAATTAATCTCCTGAAAATCCAAATAAAGAATGAAGGTCTACTGATTATAAGAACATGCGGTTTTCTCCTCTTGTTCAGGAGTCTACTTCTTCATTTTATTTAACAAATAATTCCTTAGATTTCCTGGATCCTAGTATTAGAATATTAGGGTAGAATCCTAATAAATGCACTGTCACTTACAGTTTTAATTTAAATGGGACTGGTTCTAGAGAATGCTATTATAAAGATAAGAGAAAAAAGTAAAAGCTGGATTCTTATCAACATGATTGGATTCTCATCCACATCCTCAGTTCTTACTAAACTGAATAAAGTGGCCCTAAGCATCAAAAAGGAGCATCATTCCCCATAGACGACCCTGTGCCACCTGCTTATCTGACAAAAAATCAGATGACCAAGGACACTCAGTCTCTGAAAGATATCTTAGCAGCATTTTGTAATTAACATAATGATTAGGAAAGTTAATGAAATTAGATATGATACTTTACTTCTGTACTTAGAACATGCTTAGATTAAGTTCTTTTTATAAGAACATCTTTCTTGGTATTAGAATTTTGGGCTGGTAACTTCTAAGCAAAGCACATTATTATTATTATTATTATTATTATTATTATTATTATTATTTCAATATACTTGTGATTCCTTTTCCTTTATATTTGAATCTTTCAGAGCAGGAACTGTGTTAACTATTTTATTTCCCCTAAACCCTCAGTTATCGTACCTTGCACATGATTGGTAAAAAAGTCCATAAATATTTTGAAAATGAAAGAGTTATTAGTTTTGAGTTGGAAAAATAATCATGCTGCATTCTGGGTGCCTAAGATTTGCTAAAGCAGGTAATCATAAAAATATGCCACTTAGCAACATTTTCACTTAACAAAACAACAGCCCCTAAATTTATATACTATTTCTCTAGTCTCCTGAAAGACCATGGATGCAATCTAAAGGCAAAACAATAAAAGCTGCAGCAGGATTCAGGAAGAATCATGATTCAGTTTAGAGGCCATATGAAAGATTATATCACAAAGTCAAAAGTCATCAAAGTTATACAATTTTGTTGTAGAGGAGGTATTGCTCTTTTCAAAAACAATTTCAGTGAGGGAACCTTTGTATCTGGTTTAGTTACAACAGAAAATATGGGCACAGTAAAAAATAAAACTCTTGTTTATTTCAGATTCACCCGAATTTCACTTCATTCACAGTGTATCTACCTTAATACTGGGAAGCTAGTTTAAAAGTAGACTGAGTACTCAGAACTTTAATATGTTGAGATGCCAATATATGCTATTAGTCTTCTGGATTTGTTTTCAGGAATAACAGGAAGTATTTCATTTTTGCTTTTGTCTTTAGCAGAGCAAGACAGCTAATTTTGCATGTAAAAATAAGGCACAAATCACTTTAAAATTCCTTAAGACAATTAAGTTATTTGTGAGTGGCTAAGTATCCTCAAAATAACATAGTATTACAGCCAGACATCTTGTGAGGTGACTGAAAGTCAGAAAAAGAATGTAGATTTCTGTGGCCAGCTATTTATTAAAAGAAGTGGACTGAAACCCCAATCTGGTCTGTATTACACTCATTATCTCGTTCTGAAGAGAGGGAAAATAACACCTCATTTCAAAATTTGTATTAAAAGGTGGCTTTGTATTCTTTCACAAATGATGGAGCATTTGCCAACCAGATTAACCCTCAGAGTAGCCTTTTTTCCTTTTCAGTTAAAATAGCTCTTCTGATATATGGACTTCTTTTACTGCATATTTCAATAAAGTAAATTGGCATTTGTAATGAACATATAAAGGCAAAATTTGGCAAGAACCCTGATCTATAAAAGAATAAACACTTCCTCCTTAATAATAGAATCCATTCTATTATTAAGGAAATAATAGAAAGGGAATACAGGGAAAACAAGATTCATCTTCTTTTATATTTATGAATGGTCATCCCAATTATAATATATTTATTTAATTTTGGAATGCAGTTTTTAAAAAAAATTGGCCATTTTTTAAAAAAGCAACCTGAATAAATAACTTAAAGCAATGTTTTAAATAAAACATTCTACTTTTAGAATTTTAACTGAAATTACACTCCTTCAATAAATATTTGGAGTATAGTCTTGTTGGAGTTTTTGAATGGTTTCTCATACATTTTTTCTTTTTTTTAAGGAAAGACATTTTTTAAAAAATTTAATCATGACTGGGGCTACAGAGAATAGGTAGACTGAGTATAGATATAACAAATTAGCCATATCACTAGGGTTCTTTTCTGATTATACCTGTCAGTCTAGCCTACCATGAAGTAATCATGTAATTTAGATGAGTTCCAAAGCCTAACAGTAAATTTGAGGGAGACAGATTTCCCATGAAGAATTCCAAATGATTTATTCAGATATTCCTCTGCCTATAGAAGATGAAGCCTAACTCCTGAAGAGTGGGAGTCTCATAGTGACTTCCTTCTGAAGTCCACAGTGTAGAAAGGGTGTTGGGGAGTAAATTAATGGTTAGAGAGGCCTGGCAAATGCCAGGTTGTCAAAGGGAACATCAACATTCACAAAACATGATAGGACGTGATGAAAATGACATTTTACTTCTGTTACATTTCCCCCCAAAACCTATAATTCTACTGTGATTAGAAGGGGAAAAAAAATCAGACAAATTCCAAGAGAGGGGTACTCTGAAATATATCTGACCAATACTCCTCAAAACTGTCAAGGTCATCAAAAACAAGCAAAGTTTAAGATAAACTGCCATAGCCAAGAAGAGCTTACAGAAACATGACAACTAAATGTAATATGGTATCCTGGATGGGATCCTGGAACAGAAACATACATTAGGGGAAAACTGTAGAAATCTGGAAAAAAAAGTATGGACTATTAATACTGGTTCATAATTGTGGCAAATGTGAGAGGCTAACAATATAAGGAAATTGAGTACAGGGATATGTGGGAACTCTCTGAACTGTCTTTGCAATTTTTCTATAAATCTAAAACTTCAACATATAAAATCAGTTATTTTAAAAAATAAATCTGAGATAATGATATGAAGCACTTTGATTGAAAATGATTAGCTAAGAAAAAAGACATGAAAAATTTTTATCCATTGCATTTGGCCTTCTTGCAGTGGACCCCTAGCCAGCAAAGGCATATAGAGAGACAGTGAAAATGGTGAGTGTCTCATTTGTAAACAGAAGTCATTAACTTCACATTGCAATTCAGCACTTCATATATTTCACTGAGTGAAAGGTTAATTTACAGCTTTATACCTTTTGGAAAACATGGCTGCAGTGTCCTTATAAAAACAAATTAAATATTTCCACAAGAGAGTAGTTAAATCTTGAAAAAATGAATTTTGATCTTAAATTGATGAGTAGAAAAAGGCATTATTGCTCTGAAGAACAAAATAACTTAGCTCTCAAAATTTACATGTAATTTCATACATTAGTAAAGTATGCTTAATATAGTTTCAAGATTAAGGCAATTAGTGGGTTAACAATTTCATCAGTTTCAGGCTAGTTCTGATATCCTGATCAGGTTCATGCTCAACCAGGTTAGTACAAGAGCTACTGGTTATGTGCAAGGATTATATATGCATACTCAGTTTAAATAAATGAATGGCATTAAGCACCAAATACTGGGAAATCATGTTCAATACTCACTTTCAACATACATACAAACTAGTACCGGATTTAATAGCACAGAAGAATTCACTTTACATTTTAAAATCAATGGATAACATATATATATCCACAAAATGAACGAGTGAGGGAAATGTTTGTTCCAAATAAAAAAATTAAATCGTAGTAAGAGTTATCATTCCTACAAATGATTTTGTTTACTACATAAATTTCAGGCAATCTCAAAATGTCTCCATAGAAGCTTAGTTGCAAGTGACTGACCCTTATTGGTGACTTAAGCTTGGTTTCCCCTTGTATTTTCCTCTGAAATGGTTAAGCCTTGTTGGAAGTCAGATGACATGTGACATAATGACACTACTTCATGGAGTAGTCCAATATCTTCTGAAGTCTCTTTGACTTTCCCTTCTTTCTCCCAAGGAACGAAAGTAGACGGACGTCGTCCAAGGCTGGGTGCAAGCAGATCATCTGAAATCTGGCTTAGTGTTTCCTTCTTTTCTTTTCTTCCTTTATCAGTTTGGGACATTTCAGTGGCAGCTAATGGAAAACTCAATCCTGCAGTAAAAGCTGGTTTTTCCACCACAGTAGAGCTACTCACGTTGTCAGCACTGAGGTGTTTTTCACTGTTTTCCTCTTTCAGGATGAAAAGAGAATCTGTGAAGCCACTGGAAGAAACCCTCTTCCTGGGAGATGGAGGGAGGTGTTTGCCATGGACAGCACTATCATCCTGCCCAAGATTCCACTCTGTTTGATCACCAGAACCACCACAAAGGAGGGCAAGGTTATTCTCACTAGGAGCATTGGATTTATTCTGAAAGAATAACAAATTCAGAACACTTTTAATAAGATCATCACATAACTTTAGGAACATTTTTCCATTTTGAAATCAATGCTTATATCTTTCAAGACTGGCAACTTAAAGTTCTTTCCAGAGGGAATATGCTATTGACAGTTATTCTGACACCTCCAAATGGTTTCAGAACAGGAATGAAATAGGATGGACTATGGTCTCCATGTCCTTGTAATTGTCACCTGTCAAATTCAAACTACAGCATATAGTTCATGCCAAGTTCTGGAGTCTCTTACAGTTAGAACAGGGTTGCCATTGCTCATACTGCAATTCCTCTTGTCTTTAAAGCATTTAGTTCAATTTTTTTATTTTTTTAAAATTTTTTATACCAGGAATTGAACCCAGGGGTGTTTAACCACTAAGACACATCTCCAACATCCCTCCCCTTTTTAATGTTAGAGTTGCTTTGGGCTTCCTTAAGTTACTGAGGCTGGCTTTGAATTTGAGATACTTCCTGCCTCAGCCTCCCGAGCTGCTAGGATTACAGGTATGAGATACTGTGCCTGGCTTTAGTTTGATTTTGTTTAACACACTGTTCATTTTGGAAGGAAGAAGATGGAAAATGACTTGAATAAACCCATTTATTATACTCTTCTGAAAACCCAGGAAACAAAAGAAAAATATAGGAACATTTAACATTTCAAAAATTCCCAAAGAAGACAACTATAAAATTAAATTGTAAAAAAAATTACTGCCAGACAAAATAATTTCAATTAATAGCAATAATCACCAGAATTAAGTGAAAGGGAAAACATAGAAATTTTATTACTAGAAATCATTCTCAGTGATTAAATTTTATCAGTTTTGAGGTTTGGAAACCTATTTAGAGGTTAAATGCTTCTACCAACTATGATGATAAGATCAGGCAATCAATCACACCAAGGGCAAGAAGGTTTTCATTTACTTTTATAAGATGAATGGTCAACTAACCGTAGGTTTGTAATCAATATCATCCATTGATCTAAAGAAATCCAAGCTCTTTGCAGCTGCCAGCTTTCCTTGATCCGAGCTGTGTGTGCTCAGTGTATCGAGGATCTCTCCTAACAAGTCCATTTCACCTGAATAAGGAATCATTGCTTTTGTTTCAACAGAGTCATCACTTTCATAAAAATAAGCAGAAGCTTCCTCACCATCTTCAGAAGATAACCTGAAGAAAATAAAACATGCAATATGCTGCTTGTCAGCTCACCGACTGCATTCAATCAATGAGATGGATTTAAATACACAGTGGCATTTCAGTGGAACAACACAAAACCAATAAATGGCTCATGGCCAAACTCTTCATAGTTTTTTATGTACCAATTCAAGTACTGGAAATTTAAGTACCTGCGGTAAGAACCAACAGTTGATGGTACCTTAGCCATCTACAAGAAGCAGCAGGGCTTTATACACAGTTTAATCCTGTGGGATTTGCGGTCTTTACCTTGGAGATATTAGCTTGAACACTTGGAAAGTTGGTAATAGCCCAAATTCACTTTCACTATTTTTATATGGTTTTCCTTCTCTTTACTCACCTTATTTTATAGAGGAATGCATATTTCTTTATATAAACAGTTCTTTAATGTAGATAAAAGACTGCCTATTTTGTCATTCCACATCTTAAAATTATTAAAAAGTTAAATGTATATTATCATGTCCCTTACCTGATATTAATTTTAACATTAGTACTAAATTCTCCTCTTCTGATATTATCCTATACTGAAGTGTCTCCCTCAAATCAATTTGCCTCAAAAATTGATTATCACCATTCCTCATATTTAACTTGCCCCTTTCAGCAGGAGGGTAAGAGCCTAATTTAGGGGTCTTCTTTGTCTTTATTTTTATCTTTACCTTTATCTTTATGTCTTCTTTATCACCATCCCAAATAGTAAAGTCTCTAGACATTGCTGCTTTCCCAAAACAAGGTATTTCTGGGCCTGTCTTTCTTTCCTGTCCCAAGACATTCTCCACAAAGTTCCCAAGAGCACTGTTTACTTTTGCAGAAGGACACTGCAAGGGGAGTAAAACCTGAGCTCCAGGAGTGTGCATTCTTTGAGACATGCATTGCCACCAAGCCATGCCCTTGGTAGAACACCACATGCCATGACTTACTTGCTTGCTCTTTCAATGTCATCGTCATCATCATCATACAGAACACCATCAAAGCTCTTAAGAGGCCTTTTTAAGCGTGCCTAGGGAGAAATCGAACAGTAAATTGACTTTCATAGTTTAAAATAAATGTCTTTAGTCAATTTTAAAGGAACTGTGGTTTTATAAGGAACATTTTTTTTTTTTTAAAAAATATGCATTTAAAGTTCTTGGATGTAACCTGAATGTAAAGTTCTTGCCAGTAACTTGTCAAATCGGGAAAGAAGAAATGAAAGAAATCAGGTAAACACTTAATTAGCTCTGCAAACTAATAATTGCAAATAAATCACTGGACTGAACACACACACACAGAGTTGCACAGACTTTGATTTAAGCATATTTGACTTAATATCAATTCTACCCCCATCATGCACCTATCACACAATATTAACAATCATCAATATTTGCCTGTTTTCTTTTATTCCCCACTCCTACTCCCCCCAACCCCAAGTATTTTAGAGCAGTGCTTCTCCATCCCTAGTATGTATATAAATCCTTAGTGATTTATAAAACAATAAATATATAATCTGGTTCTACAGAGGTTCTGGGGCTCTTGATAGTTGTACTGACTTATGATAACCATGGGCTAAATCCATCATTTCATTAGGAGCTACAGAATTATGTTTTCTAGAGCATTCCTTCTATGTTTATTTGCTGGAATTCTCTAACAAATAACTTTCTTTAGCTACCCCAAAGTGCAATGTGACCAGGAAAAAAAAAAAAAAAGATCACCAACTGATTCATTTTATTTAACAATTTTCAGAGTAATAAGTTTGCCCCCTAACAATTTCTAAAAGTGAGCCATAGGACATTTTATAGCAGTCACATATATTTAATATGATTCAATACACCACGGTTATTATAATTCTTGATGTTCAAACTGCCCCATTTTTTATTTATACCATAATTTGTATGTGTGTGTCTGTGTGTGTGTGTGTACCCAGGATTGAACCTTGGGGCGCTTAACCACTGAGTCACATCTGTGGTCCTTTTTTCATTTTTTAAATTTTGAGACAAGATCTTGCTAAGTTTCTTAGAGTCACACTAAGTTGCTGAAGCCGGCTTTGAACTTGTGACCTCCTGCCTCAGTCTCCCAAGTCACTGGGATTATAGGAATATACCACCATCCATGGCTATACCATGATTTTGATTTAAAAATAGTCTTTATTTTTTAGAGATATCACCTGAAATATTTACAGATTAAATTATATGCTGTTGATTTTCTACTTCAAAATAATACAGTGGTGGAGCATGCATGAACTGGCCCTGAGTTGATCATTACTGAAGCTGCATGAAAGAAACCTGGGAATTTTTAAAAAATGCCTCTTTATTACTACACGTTTGAAACATTTCAAAATAAAACTTTAAAAAATTATCCTATCTTTCATCAGTGGGAACTCTTTCAAGTTGATTCCTGTGTTCTTTGACATGACCTCAGAAAAGAATCCTGGCTTCTCTGAATGGGAAATGACATTTCAAGGCCAGAATCTGGATATAATATGTGCTTAAGAATGCATGCTATCATTCTAGACAGACAACAGTGAACCTGAACGTGGACACTTCAGTCATGAAACCCCAGAGGAACAACTTTCTGACTTCTGATTTTTATTTTCCAACCCAGATAACTGCCTTCATTTATTGCACTCCAAAATAATAAGCAAATTTCTGGAACCTATAGCTCTGATCCCTCCTCCTTGTTCCACATAAGGCTGGTGATTAGAAATGTATTTTGGGAGGGAACAGCATGTAGCTCAGTGGTAAAGCACTTGCCTAGTCCACACCAAGTCCCGAGTTCAATCCCTGCCACTGCAAATGAGAGAGAGAGAGAGAGAGAGAGAGAGAGAGAGCGCCTAAACCCATAGTATCACTTTATCACTACTTTCTGTAAATTGAAGTGTCATGAATTAAGTGAAAATTTACAGAATGACCACTCACAACATTATTTCTATGGGAAAACTATATTTTACACTCCTCTCCAACTCACAAAATATACAATTCTTTCTTTCTAAAGACAAGACATTATTATTGCATTGAACCTTGCATATGGTTAGCATTATGCCAGCAAGTTGGTCTTGCATTTAACTTTTTGATGAAAGAAATCAAAATTAAAACAAAATTAAAAATTATAGGGATCTGGGACTTCATATTGCTATTTGTTAAAATCATTAGAATTTAAGAATTAATACAAGAAGATCAGACAGTAAATATATAACCATATGTTTATGGAGTATTTTACAAAGCATTCTCACATACACACATGGTTAGGTCCTGGGAATACAGAGTTGAATTAATTCAATGTTTCCATCAGGCTCTAATGGAACCTGTAACAAATCTGGAATAACTCACATAGGCTTCATAATCTGTCCAAAGTCACACACAATCAAAAATAGGAACCAGAAAACAGAATCCACGTCTTTCTCTGTTGTGTTCCAAGTCCTCAGTTCATTTTCTTACATAATAGTTACCTTTATATCTTACAGCTGTTTGCATATATCATAGTTCCTGATTTTGTTTCAATTTCAACTTTTTAAAATGAAGCTACTGTTTTTTGTTTTTTCCAAAATCTAAAGCACCTAAGGCATAATATGGGTTTCACAGGCACATCTGAATTTGGGTTTCATATTTCCTACCTAGACCAGGATTCACCACTTCTAAAAGGGAAGGTATTAAACAGTGTATCCTGTGATGAATTTTCCACAACAGAATTACAGTTAGAAAGAAAAAATAATTGATTAATATGTTAATTATTTTCCTTTCTATGGTTTTTAACCTTTGTCTAGTAGACCTAGTGAGTTTTATATCTGCTGGCATGTTGATATTCCTGACAAACTATGGACTACCCTTTTTATCATCCCACTGGTTTTCTCATTAATTAGCTAAATAAAATGAGTCATAATTTTACTCTTTGATATAAAGTTATCCTGTGTTATAGGCAGGCAGTTAATGTTTTCTGAATAAATGAGTATCTTCATACAAAGTAGGTAGTTTCTGTTGAATATTTATTCAATGAGTTAAACAACTAGTAAGAAAATATACTCTACTGACTGACTGACATAAGTATTTTCAGGGTCCATGAGGTGCAGATGAGTGTTATATTAATTACTTCAACAAAGATTAAAGAAGTATCTCCCATGTGCCAGGCACTGGGCTAATGCTAGAGGTACGATGATAAAAAAGAAGGCTCCCTGCTCTCATGGATATTACCTTCTAATAAATCAGACATTAATTAGATTGAATAATCATACAAATAAACATAAAAATTATGACTGAAATTAACTTGTACTAAGCTTTGATTGCAATGAAAGCACTCAACAGGAATTCGACCTAGCCTAAGAGATCAAGGGAAGTCTTTACCTGAAAGATTTTTTGAGTCAACAGTTAGCAGGTTTTAAGTAGTGATGATAAAAGTTAACAACACATACAAAGTTCCTGTGGTGGGACAATCAGGGAATGCATAGGGAATGAATGACAACTATTGGTGTGTTATTTATTGTTGGGGCACAGGACTCTTCAAGGTGCCCATTAAATTCTGCAGTTACCTTTTTGATCACTAGATGGCAGACACACCCTAAAAAGGCAAAAGGCTGGATAAATTTAAATTCATGGTGGTTGTATAGAGGTGGAGGAGGTAAGAGATCTAGCAAGCAAGTGAGAACTAGGTAGGAGGGAGATAGGTAAGGAATAAATCCCAGACTTGTAGATTTCGATAATGAAGAACGACATTAAGCTACTTAATCATTTTAATTGAGAACCTACTGAAAGCAAGGTAGTAGCCGCAACTCAGTTTTCTTCCCATTCTCAGCATCTCTTTCTTTATAAACATTCACTCAGCACCTACTGTATGCAAGCTACTTTCTTCTGTTATGAAGCATATAAAAGAAATTAAAAAGATATTTCTTCTTCAGAAGACATTTAAAAATACAAGGTGAAAATGCTAAAATCCTAAATTTAATATTTAAAAACTGATTCTTCTCATTGTATGAATATAATTCAATCCAGACTTTAACACAGATGAAAACTATTGCTGATCATACTTTATTTCAAGTAATTATGTAATGTTAGTCATAATGTCAAATAGAAACATTCCTAATAATGAAAAGATAGGTTCATTCTGCAGACTAGTAATGTTAACAATATAGAACTGCAGTTATAAACTACAAATAATAGTAAAGTCTGGGATCAAGTAAGGAGGTATAGAATCTTCTGAGCTGTGCTCACTTCAGCTGCTCGTATCCTGAAATTGAAACAATAAGAAATTTCTGGACTACACTAACACTGTGTAATACTAACACAAGTTACATAGAGGCTGTGTCATTAGCAACTTTCTTGGACTATACAAAATAAAGGCACATTTGGGGGATGTAAAAACACTCATAAAAATGAAATAAACACCTTTATATCACTTTGATACAAAAGATTAAAATGAGACAGGGAACAAGATATCCTACATCCTCAGTCAGAATTAGGTTCTGAACATACATAACTGTAAAATAAAATTCTGTTTCCATGAAAATGTAAGATGTAAAATATACATCTAGAATATGTGAAAATTCATTAAGTCTATTTCAGAAAATGTTTTGAATAGGAAAGGCTGTCAGTATGGGATGAAAACTATTAGAGAAGATCATACTAGAGAAGTTAAACTTATAGCCAAACACTGAATGAAATAAAATTGGTGAAGACAAGAAGGAAAACTGTTTTTTTATGAAAGAAAAACAGTAAGAAAACACAGAAAACCTCAGGGGTAGGACTAAGTTGCAAAACCATACAACTCAATGTCCAATGAAACCTCAAGATGTTAAGTCTTGTTTAGCTCCATTAATAAAGCTAAATGTTTTCTTTCTTTTCACTATGATGGTTTCTAGAAAGTGTATCAGACTGTAGAAGGGTGAAAGAAAGTCCTACAAGAGGCACCAAGAAGCCAGGTGATCCTGCAGTTACCATTTCGATCACTAGATGGCAGACAAATATTAATAAGGCAAAATGAAACGTAAATTTAAATTCTTGGTGGGGGGGTTGGATAGGGGAGATAAGGAATATAGGCAGACGAACAAGAAAATGAAATTTTTTAGATTTCATAAAATTAAGATTCTCTTAATACACGCATTTTTGAAGGTGGATAAAATCTTTCCTACTGCCCCTAACTCGGAGTTGAGGCAAACAGTTATCCAAAAGTACCACTTTGCTCACCCCCAAGTCTGCAACAAAACCCTGGTCTTGTGCATTTTTTGGTCTAAGACAATAATACCTGAATGAAGTAATATGAGAATAAATGGTGAATACCACATGACTAGGTCAAGTAGGAAGATTCTGAAGTGGTCCTGACATGTTGGGAACCCTTTCCCAATTCTCCCAGATCACAGTGATTTCTTATTCTTTGTCAGCTTTATTCACTTTATTTCTACCACTCAAATATCACCTGATATATGCTCTCTTGTAAAAGCAGTATTTCATTTTCAGTTCATTTCTATCTTACTAAGCCCTTGAGACCTGAATCTTACCTTTTAATTTCTTTTACTTCTAATTCCACTTTCATTTATAATGCAGAAAGCTGCAAGAGAATGTCACTCCCATTCTGACAATGATAAAGGGGTGGTTAATCTAAAAAAATAAACTGTAATTGTTCTTGAGCCTTTCAGGGATCTGAGCTGCAAGGTAACCAAAATATACTAAATTTCATATATTTCAATCTCTTCCAAGGATTGATGAAAGACAGGACCAATTTTACCCTTTGCAAAGCACAAAGAAAAAGAGAACTGCCATATAACCAGGTAAGAAGAAATCTGTTAAGATTTGAATAAAGTCTTAGAGGCCAAGTATGGGCTAACATGTTAATTTTGAGCTGGAGATCTCAAAGACAAGAGCAGTCTGGCTCTTTTCTATATACAAATTTCCATAATTTTATCTGCTAATTGGGCTACCCCATCACCCAGTGTTCATAAAAAAAAAACTGAGCTCAAGATGGGAGACTGAAAAGAGCTCCTTTGCTGGTTCAGGCCTGTAGGAGGTGACAAGCACAGGGACAAGCAAGAAGCCTCACTTTCTTTAAGCATTCATTTGGATGAAACACAACCCTTACACTAGTGCAAACTCACTTCCAACTACAAAAGCAAAATCTGTGTCTTAAGGAGGAACAAGAAACTCTCTAAAGCAAAGGATCCTACATTGATACCAAACAGAGGTCTATTTCACTAGGGAGGAACAAGGAATTCTCATCTACCCTGGATGAAATACAGACTAGTGTAGTTTTTCTGCCACAGGGAGAAGGATGAGGGCTACTAAGACAGTCCACACCTGAAATACAGGGGAAAATGGTCCCTAAGACTGAAGCTGGAACACAGTACAGAAAAGCCCTAAGGCCAGGACCAGGAATCAGCAGCTATGGAGGGTGAAAAACATGGAGAGGCTCCCCTGCCCCAACAGCCCAGTGTGGTTCAGGTGTACAAGAACTGCTGCTACCTTAGAGTGAAGCAGGAACATTGAGAAAACCTAGGACATGCACTGGCAGGGCTCCACCCTAAGGACAAGATAATAGCAACCCACTGCAGGAAATGACATCAACAATAAAATCCAAATTTAGCGCAACTTCTGGTAGACTCAATCTCTTATACTATCAACATTACAGAAGAAGAATCTTGCCCATTTCTGGATGTAAACACTAATTTTTTTCCACACATGGGGTCCAGTATTCAATTAAAAATTATGAGACATGAAAAAGAAAAAAAAAGATAAATAACATACATGAATAGATAGGCTAACAGCAGAGAGATGGAATCTATTTTTAAAAGGTGAAAATGATAGGAAAAAAACAGGATGTGAGAATTGAATATTTTTGTAGCTCATCAGTAGAATGAAGAAAGAATCAGTGATTTCCAAAACAGGTCATTACAAATTATTCAAACTGAAAGAGAGCAAGAAAAATGAATCAAAAACTATCAGCAAAATAAAGAACAGAGCATCCAAGAGCTGAGGGATATTATCAACCATGTAACTCATTCTGCTTCTAATAATAGGCATTCATTCTTCCTTTTTTATTTTTTTGTTTTTTGTGGTGGGTGTTGTGGTAGTTGATAGAATGGAAATAATATTACCTAATATTTATGAAATTTCTAGTGAGTGTTGGAAGAACGAATTGTGTCAATATACAACATCCACAATAATTTCTATGGAAGTGGACATAATTATCACCATGTCATAGACCTGAAGGCTAAGAGGCTTGGGGAGCGGGGAGCTCAGGAAAGTTGCTCAAGTTCACAAACCATCAAGTGGCAGAGCTGGTGTTCTGGGTCAGATCCTTCCCACAAAGCTTAGGATCTCTACACTCCCAGGTGGGGTCTTTCTAAGGACTGATGAGGGTGACATTAAAAAGTGAGAGAGAATGAATGCAAAGGTCAAGGGAGGAAAGGCTTTCTAAATTTGTAAATGAGGTTCTCAGAAGCCAAGAGGAGGTAAGTGATCTTGAAAACTGTAAATCAGCAGGTCCAGCACATGGCAGAGGTTCAGAGGGAACTCAGGGCCTTGAAAGCTGTTAACCAACACCCACTATATATTCATATAGTTGAACTGAATTAGACTCCAGGATGGTGTGCCTATTCTGTCCACAATGCACTAATTATATTAATGGAAGCTTATTTTAATTACATTAAGTTGTTCTAATATTTAACTAAAGAAATGCCCTTATTAGATTTTAGAGATAGAATGCTAAAAATCAGAACTGACCCCATTTTCACAGAGACCATTTACTGAGCAGAGATTAGGAAGTTTAAAACCATCCTGGAAATAAAGTACTTTAGTTTCATTTCTCCATTGTTGATCAGAGACTATATAAAAATTCATCCCATGGCAACTCTGCTGGGTACCCTAAGATGGTCCCTTACCGAAGTGTGTTAATGGGTGGAAAGAAAGTCATTACTCACAGGAGGTCTCATTATTCACCTGAGTAGGTACATGCAACACGGTGACAATATCTTTAAGCCAACTTTTAAATGCTGTTTATATAACAAGTGATTATATTAACAATAAATATTTTAAATACTTTGATCCATTTTTTTTATCTTCTATATTTGAAAATGTAAATATTACCAATGATCTTGCAGTAACTTTTCAGGGCCAGGAGATTATTATTGGTCAGTAAAACACAATTTTCATAGCATTCTCAAAGCAAAAATAAATAAATAATCAGTAAACCTTTGATAAATGGCAACATATTTCACTTCTGTTGACAGTTTCAATATTTCAACATTTAAAAAAGGGTTCAAGTCCATTGTATTTCCAATAAAACATTGTAGTTTCCTTCATTAATTAATTTGAAGATGACTTTCTAGGTGGGATAAACAATTTAGAAGTTAGCATTAATCAACAGAACCACATTATTTCCAACTACTTTAATAAATTATGCTTTCAAATGGATTAAAAATATCTGATTAGGAAAATAATTCCAAGTGCATTTTATTTATCACATCGATATATATTAAGTATAAATGTGTGTGTATGTGTGGTATCACACACGGGTAGAGAGATTTAAAATGGTCGTTTTGTATGTGTTCAATGTAGTCAAAATTTCAACAGAAATTGCAATTATATTGTGGTCTCAGAATCAAATAATACCAGTTTTTAAAGCATTTATTACAAATGTCAAAGATACTGATAAAGCCACAAAGGAAACAGATTTCTGTGAAATGACCAGTATTATATTCCAGGGTTAGAAAAACCATAAAGAACTCTCAGAGAAGGCTGCAAACATAGTGGCCCTATTTTGTATTGGCATAGATAGGGGCACAGGCTAACTTAAGATATTTATGTATTATTCTAGTGTTTTATGTTATATATTAGAAAATATAACAATGTGTAGTAGATACAAATCAGGCTCAAATTATAATAAGAATCTATTATACTCCCATAGTTATATATCTACTGACATTTCTGGCAATTTCGCTCTCAGGGGACACTAAAAGGCAGCAGGAGTAACCCCTACAAAGGAAATGACTGGCTTTTCCTTTCATCAACATTAACATTGATCTCTGACAAACTTTAAAAGCACTTCTCTACACAAAACCAGAGGAAAATCACCATTTCTTTATTCTAAGATGCCTGCGAAAAAATAAGAATTTGTCTGCAAAATTTAGGTTCTTTTGGAATAGAGTTATTGTTAATCAGAATCCTTACAAATTAAAGAGGTACTAGTTAAAAAAACCTTCAAAAACTAATCAAGATGGAAAACAGGGAGGAGAAATATTAGCTGTGTGATTCCACATACACTGGTAATATTCATTAAGTTTACTAAATGGAAAAAGTGAGTACCTTTGTTTTTGTTTGATGGTTTCGTAATAAATACTAGAGTTGTTTGTGGCAATAAATTTGAAGGGTAAAATTATAAAATTAGAGATGAATATATCAACCTCAAAATATTTCAAAATGTATATGGAATGTTTGCATAATTAATATTATCTTTCATTATTTCTTTTTAATATGCCACCTATTATTTGGCAGAGCTATAAACATACAAAAAAATGAAGTCCCAGACAGTTACTGGAAGGAAGATTTGGCTTTGAATTTTTTCTTTGATTGAATGTTCTTGAACAATTTTATGACAATATAAATGTCTCAATGTGTGTTCTATTGTTTTTAAGAGACTATTCTGAAAGGTGCCATAAATTTTAACGTTCTTCTTTTAATAAAAGTGCTACATGATTTCCACTAGAGGGCACCCTTGTAATCCATAATGGGTTTATTTTATTTTTTTAAACAGGCTTAACTAAAATCAGATTTGACAGGTTGGAAATTAATATTATTTCAACAGAGAAACAACAGAGAAAACAACTTTCTAATTAACAATATGGTATTCAGAGTTTTCAAAGTGAACTCAAAAGATCAATTGCAAAAATCTCTGACATTAGCATAAATTAGACTAAACATATCCTATGTGAAAGAGAGACTTTGGGATGGAGATTGCTACAATGTGTTTTCACTTTGGCAGTACTTTCTAATGGGCATTTGTTAATAGGTACATGTTCATTTAACTTATTTCAAAAAAGTTTATCATTTGAAGCCTCTAACATTTCCTTAATTACTTTAATCCAGCATTTTAGTTTAAAATGTACTCAAGATGGAGCCAAAGTAAATGAAGTGCTAAAAATATAAAATCATTCTTTTTTTTTGCTAATCATGATTTGGCTAAACTTATTTGAATTATTTTGTAAAAATAAAAAAAGATTATTTTACAAAATTATTATTTTCAATTATCTGTCACCTGCTCCAGCACAATTATCTTTTTCACCTTGTGATTTGCATTACTTTTTTTCCTTGGTCAGAAGCAAGTGTACTTCCCTCTGTAAACCATGTCAGGTCTCTCCTGTCCAGTACAGAAAAGCTATTCAGTGGACTGTATTTTTCCAAAGATCTCAACTATACCACTTTCTGAAATCTGTTATGTCACCTGAGCAAGAAACTCTGTCTTTATAATTACATTCCTTTTATTCCCAGAGTCTACTGAATTCCTATTAAAGTTTGCACTTAAATGAACCACACCCTACTAGGTGTGAATAACTCATCCTGTACTATACTTAGGACTAAGTAATTTAAGAAAACCTAATTTTTCATTTGCTCCTATAAGTTTCACAGAAGCAAGTTCATTTTCAGCATTTTAAAATATATCATCTATAAGACAAATATCTTCTTATATTTTATAAAGATGCTGGCATATTGGGATTTCTTTTTAAGTTCAATGAAAATAAAGCTTTCAAATACCTTACTTAAAAATCAATGCAAACCAAAAAAGTACATTGTCTTCAGAGCATATTTTTTACAGATGAAGTATACTACTCATCACTTGAGCTCATGGCTATTGTCCTATATTTTAAAAATCAATTAGAATACAAACCATTCAATATACAAAGACTCAAAAAGACAGCAAAGTTTCATTCATTAATTGGGCTTGGCACCTGGCACAGTAGGCATAAATGGAAAAATTCATGGATCATATGTTATAGTGAAAACATACTCCTTGTGCATTCAAAAGATAATTGTTCATATCTCAAATTATTAGTCCATATGTGACTATATTAAAACTATATCCACCAGTATACTTGCTCTTATTAATAGCAATTATGACTATTACACATATTTCTATTTGTAAACACTGCATTTAGGTTAAAGTCTTGACTATATTCCAAATGTGACTATTTATCAACAGGCATACTGCATTATATCACATTACAAATGAAAAACTGTCTTCCATTCACATTTTTTGTGCAGCTTTTACATATCCAATTGAATAAGTAAAAAATCTAAATAGAATGTTATTTGTCCCAGACATGAAATAGTTAAAAAGTGATACGTGTGCCAGGATTTTAATAGGGCTTAACAACAAAAAGCTTCACTCCTCTACTTTCATTGGATTTTGTTGCAGTGATTCTTGCCTTGCTTAGGGCTGTCCATCTGTTAATTTTGATTTGTAATACCTCTCAGCTTGCATGCTTGTTCACTAGTATAATTGTGTATATGTGTGCATGTGCACATGTGTGTATCATATAAACACACAGATAAATACACACTATAATTCTATACTTGCCAATCTAAGCCAAGAATGGCTATAATTATTAAATTGGAGCAGTATCTTAAATTTATATAATTTTATGTGTTATTTAAAATAATTTTTCATTCTTAGAGAATTTTAGTAAATGTTTAAACATAACTTCAGATTACAGACTTAATAGTCTAAATATTGTTCACTCAGCATTTAGCATTCTGTTCTAAAATAAAATTGATGAAAGAAGGTAAGTACATTGTCAGGATTAAAACTGCTCTGCACCATGACCAGTGGCAGTATTCTCACTGGACCCAACTGGCCCTGTTTTCAATAAAACCAGAGGAGGATCCTTTCCCTGGAGTCCTGTTAGGCAGGGGCTGCTGTTAGAACTGTCATCTTCACACAAAAGGGAAAAGGGTTGGGTTTTACAAATGTGAAGCCTAATTGGGAGATCTTCATGGCTGTACCCTCGACATTTATTTAAGTCTCATCAACAAAACAGAAAATAACCATCCTAATTAGCAGACCAGCACACAAATTACTGTTGTTGGGGGTGGACTGTAGATTCACAATCTATACCAAATATAAGCTAAGTAATGGAAAACAGGCTTAAAACAAGACATATTTTGATCTTTGTTCTTTTCTGTAGCACCTAGATTACAAACTTTATTTTTTAACTTCAAGATATATTCTTGGAATTCAAATTTTCATTAGTTCATTTTCATTGTTTGGAAAATAGATGCAAATAAAGTCTTTCACTGGCAAGTCTCACTGGAAACTGTAAATGTAATGTAATTGTTACAACTGAGATCTACTTCTGAAACAGATAATCAAATGGACTAGGAATCCATACTCATTGCTGAGATAATGTTACTGACAATAAACAACATATACAGGTCTAACATACTTACAAAAAGGGGATTTGCCAGTACAATACAGTATATATTGCTTTTCAAACCATATACTGAGATTTCAAGTCATTCCTACTTAGAACAAAGAAGGTAAACTTCAGGAATTCTTGCTATTTTAGTGTCTAGAGGATTGTTAGTGACTGGGCAGTAACTACCAAAAGAGAAGAAAGACCAATGACACTGCTATAAAAGACCTGGCAATCAAGATATATGTATAGGTATAAATGAACACCTACCAATGATTGAGGACCATTTTATGTGGCAGGTATTTTATATGTATTAAATGTCTATAGCATCCCAAGAAAATGACCTGAATTGCTAAGGGATATTCTTTTTGGCTGAGGGCTCAATCAATGCTACTATCTTTTTCAGTCAGGTCCCCTTGAGGCACTATGCTCCACGCCCTTATCTCCAACTGCCCCTCCCCCTCAAGCACTCCACCCAACCCAAAGATGCCATGGCAGTGGCTAGGCATTTAAGCTCTAAAACTAATTTGTCTGTTTCTGAAGCCCTACGCTGTCATTTATTACCTGAAGAACTCTGGGTGCATGTTTCCCTGTTTATAAATTTGAAAAATGTGGAGGGGATAACCTCCAATTGGATTGTTGGGAGTTTTAAATGAATCATGTAATGTAGACAGACACAGAGAACCTCATTGTTATCAAGAACCTGCCCATCTTTCCCCATGTTTTCCAAGGCTGTTATAGTACCCTCTTTTATGATTTCAACTCCATAAAAACTGAGAAATAGAAAAAGAAGTAAGAATAGGAATATTATTAGAATCATCAAATCCTAAAAGTACCTGCAGAATCTTGCTTCCAGGTCATTAAATTCAGTACATATTTTTTTAAGACACTTTGGTTATTTGATATAAATATAAGATGGGACCCAGAGCATGCCTCCTTTGATATGTAACTGAGAGCCAGTTCTAACACAAGAAAGTGATGCTATTCCACTAGAGAGCTTGACAGAAGGAGGAAAAAAAATTATTTCTAATTGTAGTTTTCATTTTTTTAAAGTGATTCAAAATTTACATGAGAGCTAAGTCCAGGGCTAGGAAATATAACTGCCTTTGAGAAGGATGTTAATGAATCTGAACAATTCAAATAATAAAAGCTGTACAGAAGAGGCCAAATAAAGAAAAACAAATTTCTCTCTCTTAAAACAGAGATCCTTGTCTCTCTTAGGTAACTCCACCAAAATATGAGCTCCTGGGATACTAATTTATCTGTGGATCCACAGTCTCTTCCCTATTTCCTAGGATGATTGTGAAATTTCTGAACAATTTAAAGTCCTGCACATTATGATTCGTGTAGCTGTGCGTGTCTCTTCATTCTGGGTGCTGAGGAAGGAAAAGTGCTTTCACAACTTCTTACAATACTTACTGTCTGCCTTTAATCTTATCTAACTTAAATTTATTTAAATTTTAATCTTCTCTGATTAATTATAAGATATTAAATTGTATTTTTGGAAATAGGTGAAATACAAATGAATAAATAAGAATTAGTGTCACTGAAGTACATACTGATATCTATATTCTGCTTTTAACTACATTTAACTTTTCCTAGAAATATTTACATACTTAGTTAAAAATTTTAATGTGCTCATATTATTTTACATGAAGAATTAGGGGTAAGAAAATTCAATGGTTTGGAAATCAGCCTAAAAGAATATGCTCATGGCTCTAGCAGAGCTTTCTGTCTCGTCCATAACACATTGGATCATGTTTTTATTAAATCAATGTGATTGTATCATTTCCAAAAGAAGGAAGCTCCAAGGAAGCTTCTGCAGTATCAGACGACAAGGAAAAGCAGTAAACAATAGCTGTCCCCTCTCAATTTCTTTGCCCAACATGCAAATAGTGTGCTTTAAATTTATTTCTGCTTGTAACCTTTTTTGTTTGTGGAAGTGTCTCAATTGTCATGTGAGAACTAAGACAACAGCAATATTAGAGTAGGCTGAACTTAAGCTTATCTTCAGATTTATGGTCCAAAGATTCATCTTCTAGGAACTTAACAATATAAATTTGTTTTTGTTTGTATGCTCTAAGATGATTTTTTGGCAAATAGCTTTATAAAGCGATTATAAATGATAGACATTTTATGAGATACTGTCACAGTTCTTAAAATCCTTTCTCTGAGATTGCTTCCCCTGATCATCCCACTCACTCCTACTACCTCCCAGTGTTCCTGGTAACATGGTACTGTCTCTACTTCTCTGGTCACGAATTTAGTTCTTTGGTATGTATATACATGAATCTAAAACTAAACAATCAAACTTCAATGGTAGAAAAAGTGTAAGTAAAACATTAAATTATAATAAATGTTAGGGCACAAATGTTTAGACATATGAACTCAATATATTTAGCTGTTAAAATATATACACATGGATATATGGATGCACTGACATAATGGAAGATATACTGGGTGTACAGGCTTCCTGAAACTCAGATATTTATCACTTAAAATGTAAAGATTTTCTAGACACTATTAATTTCTGCTTCATAATTCTAAATATGTTAAAGAAATTCCCATATACTAAGTAGTATTCCTTTTGGGGGGTGGTGAATGACATTGCTTCATGGTTTTTGATTTAGTTTTTTGTTTGTTTATGTATTTTTATTGATGTATTTTAGTTGTATGTAATGGTGGGATTTGTTGTTAAAGTCTGTATGTACGTATTATAACAATAGAATTAGTAAAAGCATAAGCCCTACTCCTCTTAATTCTTCTTACAGCCATCTTCTGTCATGTCTCCTTGAGAACCCATATAATGCTAACTAACAAATGCAGGTAACTTAGTGATGTGATGACAAATGACAGCCTGAAGATTCAGTACAAGTGTATAATGAATAGGACCTGTTATCATGTAGGGTGTTCTGTAACCTAATATAACAGTTTTGATCAGAATTATTATGTGTAGACCAGAATTGTTAATATTGTATTGTATATTGGAAATCTGCTAAGAGAGTAGCTTTTAGGTGTTCTCACTACACTAGAAGGTAATTGAGAGGGTGACAGAAACGTTAATTGTCTTGCGTAAACATTTTATAATGTATATCAAAACATCATATTGTAAACCTTAAGTGTATACAATTAAAAAGAAAAATTTGTCTCTAGAAATTAGCAGAAAACAAAACGAGAAATTAAAAAATTGATTTTATAACTAAATTATATTAGTTATATTATATTATTACATATATATTATATTATGCTATGTTAAAGGAAAGGAATATTATAAAATATGAAAAATGGGACAATAGTTAAACTGACATTTAGGAGTTTCTTCAATTTTAATGTTTTGTTTTCATCTTCAAGCATCCTATAGGTAAAAAAGATCATTTTTTTCATATCAAAATTTTTTCGCCATGGTAACTATGAACTAAATGTTCCATTAATCCAGCCAATTCTTCTACAAAAGTTTTTCTAAGATATTAAGGGTTAAAAACAGACAAAAATTGAATTACTTGTGATTAGAGAAGAATCAGAAAAATCAATAGCAAACCCATCATTAGCTTACAAGTTAACGTTCTTCAGTTAACAGTGTCCAGAAAAGTTTCTATTCATGTAGAATAACTGCTTTATTGAAGGGTTCATTTAGGTCACCAGCACTAACAAGATGCTGCAATTCTAACACATGAAGATATCAGTTTAATAAGTGGAAAAAGAACAGAAAAATAGTTCCATGAAAACAGAGAACTTTAAGTTTTTCCTTCTACATACACACTTTGTACCTAGAAAAGTGCCTGGCACACAGTAGGTATTAAACTCTCAAATGAATGGATTTTCTTACAAATGCCTAGGGTCTTAGGACAGCTTCACTGGCCCTTTCCCATTCTTAAAGAGTGCTATGGTTTGAGTGTTTGTCCAAGTCAAAACTTATATTAAACTTAATTATAGTGTAACAATGGGACATTTAAGAACTGATCAGATCACAGGGACCTCACCCTCAGAGGTGGAACTGGTACCTCATAAAAGGGTCAGTTCAGCCCTCTTGCTCTCTTTTGCCCTCTACTTTCTGCCATGTGATGACACTGCATGAAGGTTTTCCCCAAATGCTCATTTGGCTTGGACTGCTTAGTCTTCAGAAGAATGAGAAGTAAAGCTCTGCTCTTTACAAATTATCCAGTCTCAGGTATTATGTTATAGCAGCACAAAATAGATGGACACAAAGACACATGTGCATTTTATGGCCATCTACGCTCTTCAGTATCCAGCTGTCCCAGAAAGCTAACTAAGCATTAGAAAAGAATTTCTGTCCCCCTCTTCCACTGATCAGTTATAAGACTTAAGGCAAATTGCCTTGTGATGGGACCATTCTAGCCATCAACTCTTTTGTCTATAAACTTTGGTGGCTGTAATAAAGCTTTGTAGTTACTCTAGTTCTTTATTTTTGTAGCTTATATATCCATTCAAGAATTCTGTTTTAAAGATGGTTTTCTAAGAGTATTTAAAGTAGGATTGATGGATACAAATTTTCCTTGGTTAAAGACCTATAGAAACATACTTTTGATACTAAATGAGAGGCATACAACGCTATGATTCAGAACACTTTACCACTTGGGACTGTATTTTAAGTAGCATCAGCATAGAGGCAGAATTAAATATGCCTAGCAAATAAAATACCTACCTCTAAGAAATGATAGATATACAGATAGCCCCCAATTTGTGATGGTTCAACTTAATTTTTAGAGTTTATGATGATAAGAAAAAGCAATATGTTTCCAGCAGAAACTATGCTTCAAGCTGTGGATTTTTTCCACAGGCAAGTGATTTGTGATATGACACCCCTGGCTCTGATATGGCAGTGAGCCACAGCTCCCAGTCAGCCATGCAATCATTAGGGCAAACAACTCCACAGAATACTCTGCTGCTAAGGTAAGTGGTTTGGTAAGTTAGGTGTATAAAATCACCTTCAATTACAATATTTCAGCTTATGGTGGATTTATATCAGGAGTAACCCCATTGTAAGTTGAGCAGAATCTATAAAGGTTTCCACAGTCTATTTTAATGAACAAATGTCCATGTATGAGTTTCCTTTGATTTTTGTAGTAAAAGAAATCTATAATTTCTTGTTCATCATCAAGGTGTTCATACTCTATGGAAATCAAATATTTGTCTCACCCCACTGGATTATAAACTCTGTGAGGACATGATAAAATACAGGCTGAACAACCCTTATCTGGAATGTTCAGGACCAGAAATGTTTTAGATTTGGGATTTGGGGATTGGAATATTTGCATCTACATGAGATTTTGGGAATGGGGCCCAAGTCTAAACACAAAATTCATTTGTGTTTCATATAAACTTTATATAGCCTGAAAGTAATTTTATTCAATGTTTTTATAAATATTATAGTATGCCTGTGTTTTCAATGCTCATTTTTGATTGTGGATTTTCAGATTAGGGATGCTCAACCTGTATGTAGAGACTGACAGCTGGGACATCTGTTTCTCAATCTTCTGCCCAGATTCTACTGACATTTTCCCTTGATAATAGAGCAGGTTTTCTGATCATGAGAAAAAAAAATTAATGGGTCCAAAACTGTTCCTAAGGAATTCACTGAAATTATGTAATTTTAGAACATGGAGCGAACAAGGTAGACAACCTTACCTGGGCAAGTTTACGCTTTTCTACATTTCCTCCCTTTTCACTGTGTAAAGTGTAAACTGGTGTATATTGTACTGATCCAGAACAAGTCCCGTAGTCTTCCTCATTTTCCTACACGTGAAAAATATGAACAAGGAATTATTTTAGCATATTTCTTCTACTATCAAAGTTATCTGCTAAATAGACATAGTATCTGATACAAATGCATATAACAAAATAACACTTCAACTATAAGTTTAAAGAATCTATTTAGAAACAAAGTACATATTTCTAAAATATGAATTAATGATTTTCAAAATAAACTTAAATAATTTGAACTACTCTGAAAATTTCAAGTAGTATGCTTTCTTCAAAGGTAAAAGTAAAAAATGTAACAACTGATAAAATCTGTCACAATATAATGTATAATCAAAACACACATGTACAGAAATAATTATTCAAATATCTGCAATATTCATAGATTTAAATATAAATCCTCATATACAAAATTAAGAGCATTCTTCAATTTAAAGTAACTGTTCTTTAGAAAAAGCCTATAAAGCTAAACAATGACATTTCTGGATTAATTCTATATCAAAGGTATCTTTTTTAAAAAAAATTCTCAGTGTGAAGCAAGAACTTCAATTGTAATATCAAGGCAATCAACTTTATGAAAACATACATCCTGTTAAAGTGCCTTTGAAGATCTCCACGGTTCTGATAAAATATGCAAACAATAAAGAGACTGTTCAGTGTATGCATATAGAATGGCAGAGAGTTGCCAGAGGGCTTGTTATGAAAAATACATTTTTGAACAAAGGGATAAGCATATTTCAAAATCATTAAAAACATGTCTTGTGTGATTTGTAAACGTACAAGCTTCAGACGAAGACAAGAGTCAGGGTAGAAGGAAAGCAACATGTCGCACCTTGTGTTTCAGTTTACTCTTCACTTCCTTCAGTCCCAGCTTTGCGTGGTTTTTTGCCTAGAAAATGATAATGAATGTGTCTGGGTTTAGCATGGTTTTATTAGCATTTAGGAAAAGTACACATGATTACATTGAAAGAAAATTACTATTTGCATTATTTAGAAAAGGAGATTATAATCTAAAATATTATGTGGGACACCATCATTCATTGTTTTATTATACCTAAATTACATCACAATTAGTCTTCATTTGATATTTCCACAAATCATACAAAGGCTAACCCTCAGTATATTTTGTCTGCTAAACTATATAGAACACAAAGGGGACCAACCAGATTTCTAACAGTCTTAATTGAAAATTAAGCACAGTCTTAATTGAAAATTGTGACAAGCTAAGGGCAAAAAGAAAGTATATCACACCCACAAATAACTGGGGCAAATGTTTAAACTTCAAGAAACTCAGGCAACTTTACAAAGTTTTATTAAGGTATTTCAGGCAGTCACAGATTTTCATGAGTGAAGCCATCATAATGGTATGTCTATTTCATATACAGATTTATTTGGCAAAAATGAAAAGTCATTTAACATTTTGAAGGCTATCCATTTTTCACTGAAATTCAGCTCCAACATTTGAGTGTTCCAGGTTCTGCTATGAAGCCTGTGGAGTGTAACTTGAAGACAACTGGGAGCTTCACAAAAGACTTTGTTTTTGCTCCACTAGAAATTCCCATTCACAGTGGCCAGAGTGAAAAAGGAGAGGAAGGAATTCACATTTATTTTCTGTTTCCTAAACACATGATTTTGTGCTGGGTGCTTAGCATGCAAAGTTCAGCATGATTATTACCATATTTTACAAGTAAGGAAAGCAACTCAGGAAAAATAAGTTCACATAGTATAGATTCAAATCTGAGTCTATTTAATTATAAAATCCAACTTCCCTTCTTTTATTCTATTAAAATTATAGAGTTCAATTTCTCAAAGGAGGAGGAAGTAAAGTTTTAAAAATACAGTCACTGAAGTCTCAACAAAAAGAAAGCATTGTGAGTCTCATTCCATATAGACAGAGAAACTGAGGGTACACAAGCTTGAGATTCCAACTCCAAAGGCCACGTTCCTCCTCCTAACCCATTCTGCTCTCTCAAAGTGATTCTAAAAAAGTAAATACATAACTTTCCCCATTTCCTTGTAGGAAAGGCTCTTCTTTCTTTCCTATTAATATTTGTAGTAAGCAGTAGAGCATTTGGCATATTGTAAGGGATATCTTGAACTGAATAAAACAATCAATTCTTTATTGTAAATGAAGCAAACTGAAACATACTACACACAGTAAAAGATAACCAAAAAACCAATAACTCTAAATTATATCCTACGCTTCTTCAGACTTGATAAATAGCACTTTCACATTCTTCATTCATAAAGTTACCTAATCTATTTAAATGGTCCTATATTAATTTCTGTATTTCACTGGTAAAAATATATAATTGTCAAGGAGAAATGCTTCTGTTCCCATCTCTTAGACTTTGTACCCATCTTTGCTTTTCTCACATTTGGACTATATCCTAGCTTATTCAGATGTTCTCTAATCCATCTGATCACACTAATCTTTCCAGATTCTTTTGTGTCAAGTTGAACCTAGTATTAATCTCTTCCATGGTTCTGCAATTCCTGCACTCCTCCTTGGGTCTCTTTCATGTTACCTAGAAGGTGGAGTACCGGTTCTTTCTATCCTTTTCAATTCACCAAGCTAAAACTCAACAATGTACAACAAGTATTTGCTATAGAAATGCACCAAAGAAATGGCTTTGACTAATGTCAGGGCCTAACAAAAATATGAATTAGAAAATCTTTTAGCTAAACCAAATATATAGTTCACTTTGCTGTAATTCTTAGAATTATGAGAATGTGTGTGCCACCTCTGGTTTTCTTTATGGTCCCCTTAAGTATAAAAAAGTACAGAGAACATAGAAGAACCTTTCTGGCATAGAAATAAGTATAGAAAAAATATTATAAGTACATCACAAAATCGTTATTTACTTCAACAAATACACATCCAGTACTTATGTAGTATGTTCAAAACACAGGGTGAAATGATGCTGATATCAATATAAAATTAAGGACTGCTTCTCTATTACTCACAGTACTTTTGTACTCTGAACTCTAACTCCATGATGAGAATGAGGCCCAGTTCATGATAGTCATTCCAATAATGTGATCAGTGAATGAAATAGGCAAAAACATGGCCCCTGATTTTGAAATGTTTGCCACTTATAGAAAACAAATTCTGTTATACCCACACAACAGAAATTGGGAGTTGTATTCATAGCAATTTGCAGTCTAAGAAGGAACTTTAGCACACAGATTTCAAAATATGAGTAAGCAGTCTGCAGGGATGTTTTAGGTAAAACAAAATGACTGATTTATCACCTGCCTCAAACCTCTTGATTCATGTATAATATGATCACAAGATAAATGATTAAAGTTATAAAGTATATTCCAAAGACCAAAATTTGTCTGAAATTGATTTAGGGAATAATTCTCCAAAGAGCAGAACTTTAAATTTGGAAAGATTTCATTGCTTTGCAGAGAAGGGTTCAAAATAAAACATTCTACTGACTAGAAGGATCAAATTTTAAATGATGAATGAGGTTTGAACATGTTTATTTTGTTATTGTACTTTTACGAAAGAAATGAGTGAAATTAAGCACATTTAGAAAAACCATACCACCTCTCTAAGCCTAAAGAAATTCTTCCAGGGTTTGCTCCAGGAATAAAATGAGGGCCTACTAACTGCAAAATCTTCCTTAGCATCTTGAATTTTTTGTGTGTGAGAAACAAGGCTTGATGTAAGTTTGATGTTTCACTTGGTAGCTGTGTGCTATTTTATTGTGAAAAATATCCCTTTCACAAAAACAACTTAAATCAACCCACTAGAGACAGTGATCTAAGTCATGGGGAAACCGAACGAAAGGCAAAAGCTCAAGTTTCTAAGTCAAAATGGTGACTTCTTCTGACTTACTCTTTATAAAAAGACTTCAAGTAGTTCAGAATGTTGGAATTCTATTTTTGAATTAACTCTGTAGATTCGCTTCCCTACTATTAAAATGTAATCTTTGAAACAGAGTTTTAACAGAAAGGGTATCAACATTTCTATTGCAATTATATACAAGGAAATAACATAAATTCTATACATTAAAATGTATTATTTTATTATTTCTATCCTACCAATTCATTTATTGAGAAAGCATTTGAAGATAAAAATTTTAATAAAATCACAATTACTGCCCTGAATATTTTTAGAAATACAGAATATATGTAACCTATTGAACTCAGAAAAATAAACAAAAAATAAAAACAAAACTTCACTACCACTAGATTATCCCTCAAGAAGCTACCAGTCTAGTGTAGATATAATCATATATGCAGACAGAGCAAGTGCTGAAGCAAGTTCCTACAGTTCATATGGGAACACAGAAATAGCTCTATAAACTTAGCTGGGTTTTGTTTTGTTTTGTTTTGTTTTGTTGGCATAGGATTGGGGAAATTTTTTCCAGGGGAAATTTATAGCTGAACCAAGTCTTATAAGATGAACTGGTGTTTACTAGATGGATAAAGACCAAGAAATGGATGTTCTAAGTAGTATGAACAACTTAAACAAGAATAGAAGGCAGAAGAAAATATCTTGCATTCAAAAAATAAGGAGTTGCTAAGTATCTTCAGATATGTAAGCTTCAGAAGAACTGAGGAAAATGGAACAGAACACAGAAAGGGATAGGTCTTGAAAGGTCTTGTCATCTTTAAGAGAGATTTTAAATTTTATTTGTTTATTGTTGCGATGGTAATTGTAATTTACCACATGCTATGGAGAATCACTGAAGAATTTTAATTTTGGAGAGTCAATGAATCTTTGAGAGAGGACATCCTGCCATGTATTTCTACTTCAGCTTCAAATGCACAATGAGAATTTAAACTGTCATATGAAAGAATCAAATTTACAAAATGACAACTTCTCATGGACTGTTTTAATATGCTGCATAATTGTGCTGGTATCTTTGAAATAAAATGAAGAACCATTTTTAGATTACAGATTATTCTATACAAAATAGAATTTTTTAACTGAATTTGTTTTGTTCAATATTAATTCTAAACTTTTTTTTTTATTTACTTATTGATTCATTGAACACAAATGGAGTACAGCTATTGTTTCACTGGTTGTACACAAAGTAGAGTCACACCATCTGTGCATTCATGCATGTACACAGGGCAATGGTATCTGTCACACATTCTGTTATTAATTTTACCCCCCACCCGCCCCCACCCCTCCCTTCCCTCTATGCTAGCTATCTTTCCTACATTCTTGCCATCTTCCCCCCCCCCCATTATGCATCATCATTCATTTATCGCTTTTGGATTTTTGGGATTGGCTGATCTCACTTAGCATAACAGTTTCCGAAATCATCCATTTACCTACAAATACCATAATTTTATTCTTCTTTATGGCTGAGTAATATTCCATTGTGTATATATACCACAGTTTCTTTATCCATTCATCTACTGAAGGGCATCTAGGTTGATTCCATAATCTAGCTATTGTGAATTGAGCAGCTATAAACATTGATGTGGCTGCATCACTGAGGCAATCTGATTTTAAGTCCTTTGGGTATAAGCCAAGGAGTGGGATAGCAGGGTCAAATGGTGGATCCATTCCAAGCTTTCTAAGGAATCTCCAGACTGCTTTCCAGAGTGGCTGCACCAACTTGCACTCCCACCAGCAATGTATGAGTGTACCCTTTTCCCCACATCCTCGCCAACACCTGTTGTTGCCTGTGTTCTTGATAAAAGACATTCTAATTGGGGTAAGATGAAATCTTAAGGTGGTTTTGATTTGCATTTCTTTTATAACGAGTGATGTTGAACATTTTTTCATAAATCTGTTGATTGCTTGTAGATCTTCCTCTGTAAAGTGTCTATTCATTTCCTTGGCCCATTTACTGATTGGGTTATTGGTGTTCGTGGTGTAAAGATTTTTGAGTACTTGGTAGATTCTGGAGATTAGTGCTCTGTCCGAAGTGTATGTGGCAAAGATTTTCTCCCACTCTGAAGGCTCTCTCTTCACATTGCTGATTGTTTCCTTTGCTGAGAAGAAGCTTTTTAGTTTCACTCTATCCCAATCATTGATTCGTGCTTTTATTTCTTGCGCTTTGGGAGTCATGTTAAGGAAATCTGGTCCTAGGCCAACATGATGAAGATTTGGACCTATTTTCTCTTCTATTAGGTGCAGAGTCTCTGGTCTGATTTCTAGGTCCTTGATCCACTTTGAGTTGAGTTTTGTACAGGGTGAGAGATATGGGTTTAGTTTCATTTTGCTGCATATGGATTTCCAGTTTTCCCAGAACCATTTGTTGAAGAGGCTGTCTTTTCTCCATTGCATGTTTTTGCCTCCTTTGTCAAGTATGAGATACCTGTACTTATTTGGGTTTGTCTCTGTGTCCTCTATTCTGTACCATTGATCTACCTGCCTATTTTGGTACCAATACCATGCTGTTTTTGTCACTATTGCTCTGTAGTATAGTTGGAGGTCTGGTATTGTGAAACCCCCTGCTTCACTCTTCTTGCTAAGGATTGCTTTAGCAATTCTGGGTCTCTTATTCCTCCATATGAATTTCATGATTGCTTGCTCTATTTCTATAAGGTCCATCATTGGGATTTTAATTGGAATTGCATTGAATTTGTATAGCATTTTTGGAAGTATGGCCATTTTGACAATATTAATTCTGCCTATCCAAGAACATGGAAGATCTTTCCATCTTCTCAGATGCTCTTTAACTTCTTTCTTTAGTGTTCTGTAGTTCTCAGTGTAGAGGTCTTTCACATCTTTTGTTAGATTGATTCCCAAGTATTTTATCCTTTTTGAGGTTAGTGAGAATGGGGTAGTTTTCCTAATTTCTCTCTCAGAGGATGCATCACTTACGAATAAAAATGCATTAGATTTATGAGCATTAATTTTATATCCTGCTACATTGCTGAATTCATTAATGAGTTCCAGTAGTTTTCTGGTGGAATTCTTAGGATCTTCTAGATAGAGAATCATCTCATCAGCAAATAGGGATAAGTTTGATCTCTTCTTTTCCTATTCATATTCCTCTAATTTCTTTGGTCTGTCTAATTGCTCTGGCTAGAGTTTCAAGAACAATGTTGAATAGTAGTGGTGAAAGAGGGCATCCCTGCCTTGTTCCAGTTCTCAGGGGGAATGCTTTCAATTTTTCTCCATTTAGAATGATGTTAGCTGTGGGCTTGGAATAAATGGCCTTTACAATGTTAAGGAATGTCCCCACTATCCCTATTTTTTCTAGTGTTTGAGCATGAAGGGGTGCTGTATTTTATCAAATGCTTTCTCTGCATCTATTGAAATAATCATGTGGTTCTTGACCTTAAGTCTGTTGATGTGGTGAATTACATTGATTGATTTCCAGATGTTGAACCAACCTTGCATTCCTGGGATGAAACCCACTTGATCATGGTGCACTATCTTTTTAATATGCTTTTGTATGCGATTCGCTAAAATTTTGTTAAGAATTTTTGCATCTATGTTCATTAGAGATATGGGTCTGAATTTTTCTTTCCTTGATGTGTCCTTCTCTGGTTTTGGTATCAGGGTGATATTAGCTTCATAGAATGAGTTTGGAAGGGTTCCCTCCTTCTCTATTACATGAAATACTTTGAGGAGTATTGGAATGAGCTCTTCGTTGAAGGTCTTGTAGAACTCGGCTGTGAATCCATCTGGTCACGGACTTTTCTTTGTTGGTAGGCTTTTGATGACTTCCTCTATTTCATTGCTTGAAATTGATCTATTTAAGTTGTGTATGTCCTCCAGATTCAGTTTGGGTGGCTCATATGCCTCTAGGAACCTGTTGATGTCTTCCAGGTTTTCTATTTTGTTGGAGTATAAATTTTCAAAGTAGCTTCTTATTATGTTTTGTATTTCAATTGTGTCTGTTGTAATATTTCCATTTCCATCGCGAATTTTAGTAATTTGGAGTTTCTCTCTCCTTCTCTTTGTTAGCGTGGCTAAGGGTTTATCAATTTTGTTTATTTTTTCAAAGAACCAACCTTTTGTTTCGTCAATTTTTTGAATTGTTTCTTTTGTTTCAATTTCGTTGATTTCAGCTCTGATTTTGATTATTTCCTGTCTTCTACTACTTTTGGTGATGATCTGTTCCTCTTTTTCTAGGGCTTTGAGCTGTAATGTGAGGTCATTGATTTGTTGACTTTTCATTCTTTTATTAAATGCACTCTCTGCAATGAACTTTCCTCTTAGCACTGCTTTCATGGTGTCCCAGAGATTTTGATATGTTGTATCTTTATTCTCGTTGACCTCTAAGAATCTTTTAATTTCCCCCCTAATGTCTTCTGTTATCCATGTGTCATTCAATAGCATATTATTTAATCTCCAGGTCTTGGAGTAGTTTCTGTTTCTAACTTTCTCGTTGATATCTAATTTCATTCCATTATGATCTGATAGTATACAAGGTAGTATCTGTATGTTTTTGTGTTTGTTAAGAGTAGCTTTGTGGCATAACATATGGTCTATTTTAGAGAAGGACCCATGCGCTGCTGAGAAGAAAGTGTATTCGCTTTTTGATGGATGGAATATTCTATATATGTCCGTTAAGTCCAGATTAGCGATTGTGTCATTGAGTCCTATAGTTTCTTTATTCAATTTTTGTTTGGAAGATCTGTCCAACGGTGAGACAGGAGTGTTAAAGTCTCCGAGTATTATTGTGTTTTGGTCTATTTGATTCCTGAAATTGAGAAGGATCTGATTGACATACATGGATGCGCCATTGTTTGGTGCATAAATATTTATGATTGTTATGTCCTGTTGATTTATGCTACCTTTAAGCAATATGAAATGTCCTTCTTTATCCCTTCTGACTATCTTTGGTTTGAAGTCTGCTTTGTCTGAAATGAGGATGGAAACCCCAGCTTTTTTACTCAGTCCGTGTGCATGGTATGCTTTTTCCCAACCTTTCACCTTTAGTCTGTGGGCATGTTTTTCTATGAGATGAGTCTCTTGAAGGCAGCATATTGTTGGGTCTTTCTTTTTAATCCAGTCTGCCAGTCTATGTCTTTTGATTGATGAGTTTAGGCCATTTACATTCAGGGTTATTATTGAGATATGACTTGTATTTCCTGTCATTTTAGCTTTTTTAGGGTTTTTAGCTTAACTTTGTTTCTCCTTTGATGGACTCTTTCTTTAGGGTAGTTCCTCCCCATGATGACTGAGATTGTTATTTTTCATTTCTTCCTCTTTGAATATTTTGTTGAGAATGTTCTGTAGGGCAGGCTTTCTCTTTGTGAATTCTTTAAGCTTTTGTTTATCATGGAAGGATTTTATTTCATCATCAAATCTGAAGGTAAGTTTTGCTGGGTATAAGATTCTTGGTTGGCATCCGTTTTCTTTCAGAGCTTGAAATATGTTGTTCCAGGCCCTTCTTGCTTTTAGGGTCTGGGCTGAGAAATCTGCTGATATACGTATCAGTTTCCCCCTGTAGGTAATCTGATTCTTTTCTCTCGCCGCCTTTAAAATTCTATCTTTGTTTTGTATGTTAGGCATTTTCATTATAATGTGCCTTGGTGTGGATCTGTTGTAATTCTGTGCATTTGGTGTCCGGTAAGCTTCTTGTAATTGATTTTCCATCTCATTCATCATATTAGGGAAATTTTCTGATAATATTTCCTTGAATAGATTATTCATACCCTTGGTTTGTATCTCTGCGCCTTCCTCAATCCCGATTACTCTTAAATTTGGTCTTTTCATGATGTCCCATATTTCTTGGAGGGTTCGTTCATGATTCCTAACCATCTTCTCTGTTTGTTCGACTTTGTTTTCAAGATTAAATATTTTGTCTTCATTGTCTGAGGTTCTATCTTCCAAGTGATCTATTCTGTTAATTATGCTTTCTATTGAGTTTTTAACTTGGTTTATTGTTTCCTTCATTTCCTTGTTTCCTTCAAGAATTTCTGTTTGTTTTTTCCTCAGAATTTCTATCTCTTTATTGAAGTAATTTTTTGCTTCCTGCAATTGCTCTATTAGCTGATTATTCATAGCCTGAATCTGCTCTCTCGTCACATCATTCTCTTCTCGGATCACTTTAATTATGAACATTCTGAACTCCATTTCTGTCATTCCTTCTACCATGCTGTCTTTGGGTTCTCTTGATATATCATCTAGGTTTAATTGGGACACTTTCTTCCCGTGTTTTCTCATGGTGCTCGTGTATCTTCCCCTCTGTTGCTTGAGGGGTGTTTGATCAAGCGGTGACCCAAGAAAGGTGCTGTCCCACTACCTCCAGGTTGGGAATGATCAATGCTTCTGGGCAGAGGCAGCCTAGTGTTGATAGACAATTAGATACAGCAAGGTGGTAGACTCCCGGCCTGGGTGTGGGCCTGGGCACTAGTTCAAGTTGGGGTGGTGTCACAGAACTGTGCTCAGTGATGGAGACACTGGGCTTGAGAGCCCAGGCTGACCTGAACTCCTCGCTGGGGGTTCAGGCAGTGGCAGGTGGTTGCTCTCTCCTGGGGACACTGTAAGCTATTGCCAAAGGCCCAAAGCTCCCTGCTGGATCACTCCAGACACTGCTGACACTGCTGGCGGCCCCAGGAAGCTGGAAATGGACCCCCTCTGCCAGGGAAGCCACCAAACTCAGAGCAGTTCCACCTCCCCGCCGGAGTCAGCGATTCCAGGGGCTTCAGGCCAACCTCTTCAGGTGCGGCTGGGGGGCCCAGGAAGCCCGAGATGGGCACTCTCAGCCAGGGAAGCTGCGGAAGTGGCGCAGAATAATTCCCACTCCCCGCCAGAGACTGCGTTCTCAGAGTTTCCCGGCTGGAGCTCCCCTGATGCAGCTGGCGTCCCCAGG
>JAJEJO010000085.1:196767-272993 GCA_020662805.1 Glaucomys volans
AAGCCGCCAAACTCAGAGCAGTTCCACCTCCCTGCCGGAGTCAGCGATCCCAGGGGCTTCGGGCCAACCTCTCCAGGTGCGGCTTGAGGACCTGGGAAGCCTGAGATGGGCACTCTCCACCAGGGAAGCTGCGGAAGTGGCGCAGAATAGTTCCCACTCCCCGCCAGAGACTGCGTTCCCAGAGTTTCCCGGCTGGAGCTCCCCTGACGCAGCTGGAGGCCCCAGGAAGCTGGTAATGGGCCTTCTCCGCCAGTTAAGCCGCCAAAATGGCGTGGGGTAGTTCCATCTCCCCGCCAGAGTCCGCAATCCCAGAGTTTCCCGGACGCCTCTGGATGCCCAGGTAGCCTGAGATGCTCAGTCTCTGCCTGGGAGGCCGCCGGCTGGTGCCGGAGCCGCGGCCAGTGACTCCGAAGCGCTACTGGGGACCCGCACTCACTTGTTGGCTGGCGCAGACCCAGGTCGGTGGCTCCGAAGCAGCTGCAGGGTCTGGCGCTCCTGGATGGTAGCTGCCCGCGGCGGGCCGAGCCCAGCCCGGCTGAGTTGGTTCTGGAGCGGCACCTGGGGACCCCTTATATGTGCTTTGAATATAAAATCTCGTTGAGAGTCATATTCCTGCTGTTTGAATCCCGAGCAAGTAGGAATCCACGGAGCAAGTAGGAATGCAGCCTTCCTCTAATCCGCCATCTTGGATCTCTCTCCAATTCTAAACTTTTTAAAAGCTTATTTAAAAATATTTTGAACTTATATGTGTATCTTCTAGGGAAGTATATAAACCTGTCAATACGTTTTTTAAATACCATAAAAATACTTACAAATTTATAAGCTGTCCGTACTGCAGGCGTTGCTTTGGTCATTGCTGTGTTGAACAGTGCACCTCCTTTCTGCAAAAGAAAGAAATGTTTCCAAAAATTTTTGGACAAACTGTCCTGAAAACAAAACATTATTAGCAGTGTACAAAAGTAATTTTGCTCACAAGTTAAATATCTTTAAAACTATTTTTTTGCTTAATGTTCTTAAGTTTTTATATACTACAATAACTTAAACTATAAATACTTGACTTTGTTCTTTTAGTTGGTATTATTACGTCATTTAAAAGCCATTTCATCTTTGAAGCTGCAGACAAGTAATATGAATAGTAATATTTAAAACGTAATATAAAGGAAATGTTTATCGACTGTTTTAATGTGCAGTAAAGTTTAATCCATGCAAGAGAACTTTTATAAAAAGTTATATTAACAAAATCATGTCATCAGAAGTCATAAAGTTCCCATGAAATCCTGTTATTCCATCAAATTCCTTATCTGGAATATAGTATAAAGTGACAGGAAAATCATGCTTTACAAAATAAGTCATTTATCTCTAGACAAAAACTTTCCAATTTAAAATTATATTTATGAATACTGACAAACTATAAGCACAAAATATGTATGGTGTGAGAAAATTTACACACATTTCAAATATTACAAATAAACAGCAAAGTATAAGTAGCATACTTTTACTGATTTCTCCATATCACAGTGAAAGTAGAAACTTTGAAGGCTTATTATTACCTTGACTGTATGTACCCACTGTTGATATGACCTTGGGTTCCCTAGAACATAAAAAATCTGATATCAGGAATCAAAAATAAATCTATAAATCAAAATTCATCAAGAACTAGAATTTCTAGCATTTTAGTAGGCAAATTTTATTTACAATGTTGTAAAAGAATCAATAGCACTATAAGAATACTTTAATTCTTATAATTAGTACTTTTGAAAATGGATGCTTTTTTCATTCATATTTAATATATTATCTTTTATTTTAATATTGGCTTCAGAGGGAGTATCTCATCTCTTTTCAAATGCAAAATTTCTGTTTTTTAAACTTAATTTTCTATGTTTTATGTCTATGCTGTTTTGTAAAAGTTGGCATTTTTACACAATTAATTTAATAAAATTATACTCAAGTGCATAGAGAAGTGTGAAAAACCAGAAGGAAATTTGGAGCTGAAGGAACTTGTACAAAAAATTTATTCTGGGGCTGGGGTTGTAGCTCAATGGTTAAAGTGCTTGCCTAGCATGCATGAGGCACCGGGTTCAATTCTCAGCACCACATGTAAGTAAAAGAATAAAATAAAGGTCGATCAACATCTAAAAAACATTTTTTAGAAAATTATTCTGTGGTGGTTAATTATTAACACATTAATTTTATTTTAATTTAATTAAAGGTTCTGAATATATTTTCTGGTTACAAATCTATAAATCTGAAAGGTATTATGCAAGGAAATGTGAAGCAAATGTAGCTTTTAAGCTACAATGCACCATAGTTGTTATTATTAGTAAGCTCAGATGCTGACAAAACTGGT
The DNA here is from genome assembly GCA_020662805.1 of Glaucomys volans. Lineage (NCBI taxonomy): Eukaryota > Metazoa > Chordata > Mammalia > Rodentia > Sciuridae > Glaucomys > Glaucomys volans. The sequence goes on from JAJEJO010000085.1 coordinate 199,115, forward strand.
TGTAATACAATCTTGGATTCGACTTACTCTGAAATATGGTAAATAATTTGGCCAATAAAATAAGATTCAAATGCAAAAAAAAAATCCACATTCCCTGCCTAATTCTTCATATCAACTGATTTTAGTTAGATTTCGACTACTTCCTTGCTAGTGTAAATGTTTAAATACTCTCTAAATGAGAAAAGTGAAAAGTCACAGTAAAAATCAGATGTCACTGAGTGCAGTGGCACTGGCACACTCCTGCAATCTCAGACTCAGGAGGTTGAGGCAGGAGGATCCCAAGTGCAAGGCCAGCCTGGGTAATTTAGCAAGACCCTGCAACAAAATAAAAAGTAGAAAGGGTTGGTGATATAGCTTAGGGGTAGCGTGCTCTTGTGCTCAATTCCCAGTAATCCCCCCATCGCAAACTCAAAGTGCCAATGGCTACTCAGTCACTAACCACGTACAAATAACTCCTAAAAATAGTGTTCTTTTATGTGTGGTTGTGGCTGGGGGTGGCAGGGAGAAAGTACCTGGCTGTTACAAAACAGAAGCATAATGATCCCAACCCAAGAATTTCTTTCCAGCTGTTATCTTTGTATCCCTAATCAACATCAGACAAAGTGTCCCCATCTGTGTTCACTCTTAGACTTAAAATCTTTTCCTAATTTAAAAGAAATAACTTTTATTCTGATAACATCGCTTACCACTCAGCACTACATTATGCCTTTTTTGGAGAAAAAAATCTAGAGAGAAATACTATTTTTTTGTCTTATGAAATAACTACACAAAAATTTATCTACCTAAATAACTCATGTAAAGTAAGTTTAAAAGGCATGAGTTTCAGGAGGTCTTGGCTTGTCCAAATTTTTAAACAGATGCTTTCCCCTTGTAAAATGATAACAAATTCCAAATTATCCTATCACTTTACATCTCAAGGAGATTTTATTGACAAAATTAAGTGCATATCTCCATTCATCCAGATTATTCACAAGTCTATTAAAAGTCTACATCAGTTCATGTATTTTTTACTTCTTTATTATTAAAAACCGTTGAGTGAAAATCACGAGTTTAAGATTCGGATGTTATTTACAGTTATTCTGGAAAGTGTTTAATTATTTTCCCAAAATGAATTTAAGAAATCAGAAAGAGAAATGCCAACAATACAATAGTTCAGCATTTTGGGATGCTTGTTAACTCAGAAAAAAAAAATTTTTAATACTGAACCACAAAGAAAATAGCTATGATACAACTTTGGATCAGTTATAGAAAGGTTGGTATCTTATTTAGGATTGTAAGGTTTAAAAAAAGTTCCTACTGAGCTCTCTACAGGTCACAGAATGTTTTTACCTACATTATGTTATTCCATCTGAGCTTTTCTACTGTGAAACAGGCAAAGTAGGCAATGCCACAGGCAAAGTAGGCAATGCCACAGGCAAAGTAGGCAATGCCATAGGCAACATGGCTGATGGGAAGGAATCAGCCTTTTGTGTATGATAGACCTCTGGAGTTCAGGCCCACCCTGCAAACCATGTGATGTGGAAGGAGGTACTCAATAGGGGAGGCTTATCCTCCTCATTCATCAAATCAGCCTAACAGTCATCGCCTTTTAGGATTTTTGTATGTAAGAATGAAAGATAATGATTATATGATGTTTAGAGTAGGCTATCTTTAGAAGGCTAACAACCAAGAATAATCTAGGCATTTTAATTCCTGGTTCATTATTCTTTCAACTCTGAAATACTATCTGTAAGACTACTTAATAAAATATCAGAACATTTAAGTTACACAGAGATTTCTCTGCATCACCTCCCAAGCAATTACATTAGAAAGAGAAAGGGGCTGCTCAAAGCTAAAACTTTGAAAAGGAAATTAAAAATCTAGAATAATCTAGAATTATGACATATGAGGGCAAACAGTAATTCCCTAGGAGTAAATAAACTGCTTAAGATGATGACAAAATGTGGAACAATTTAGGTAGATTCCTGTTTCAAATAATTTAAGAACTGTATCCCTAAATTTTATTGTTTTATGATACAAGGTTTCTATTTCCACAAAATTTATGAGACAAGCACATAATCCTTTGGTAATGTTTAAAAAAATAAGGCTGCTTTTCTTCTTAAAAATTAATTTGAATGCAAAAAATAATTCCCCAGTGTTTCTTTTAACTCAACTTGTGCAATTAACAGGACTTATTTTAAAAATTTTAACATTTAAAAGTATTAAACAACTGATTTTGACATGTTCAAGGACAAAATATCTTCAGTTTTCACTTATGCAAAGACTGTTTCTTCAAATGTATTTGTCTCAATTCCAGTAATGTGTAGTTATTTATCAAAGTATGTAAATTGATCTAAATTGCTAATGTGGTCCGAAAAAATGCCACTAAAACTGATAAATACCTAACACCTCATCAAATTCTTGAGTACCTTAGTCAGTATAAAGAAATAAACAAATAAAGATCTGACCAGATTTTATTAGGAAGCTAATGAGGAAATATGTGCTACTAATGGAGAATACCCACATACTCCTATATAAAATCAATGTGAAAATATTTCTCCTTTCTAAAGTTTAGACAACTTGATGCAGATATAAGAACTAGTTTTATTTTAACTGAAAATGTATTTACAAAATCACATTCCTACTACTCAAATTTCTTGAATGGCTTTTTCACAGACTAATCTGGAAAAAGGTCCTTAATCTGGTAGAGCCTTGGCCTCTTCATTCATCTTAATAGTCATGTCTTTCAGGACTAATGTGAGGATGAAAGATAATGATCATATGATATTTAGCAGGTACCTAACACATTGCAGAAACACCATTAGTGTTAGCTGTTATTATGAACAACTTGCCAAATGAGGAAACTCTGGTTCTGAGATGTTCTGTGTTTACCTAATTGAGTCCTTTGTTGTATTCAAGTCGTATTTCATTATATGTCAACTCCCATGGATATATTTCCCTTTATATATTTCCTGATTATCTGTGTGATTATTCTTATAAATTAAGATTGAACATTCTGCAAGAGTGATGAAAGGAATCAGGTAAAATAGTCCTGATTATGAAAACTCATGGGACAGAAAAAGATTTTAGAAAATCTCCATGAATTCACAGATTTTTTAATCATATTTCTAGATTCAAATGTGAATCTAGATGTTCTATATCTGATTATACTGCCTCATATATTTTTAATTAGAATCATAAGTATATCATACTCTTTCAGTTTATCATAACATGAACACTAGCAACAAAGATAGCACACAACTTCCTACTGCCATGATGTATAAAAAAAGTAGATGCTTCCCTAAATTTTCCCAATTATTTTTGCTTAGAGAAACATAATTTGTTCTTCAGTTTTAGTAAATGTTGATTTCTCATACAGTGATCTTTCCTGTGCTTGATATACCAAAAAAGTTCTCAAGATATGGTCAGAAAGACAGAACTCTTGCTTTTATTCAGAATAGGGAAGGTTTGAGAGCTACTTTTGCTTACAAACTTCCCTTATTAAGATCTCCTAATATAAAACATCAATATGCTATAGTTGTTAAAGCACACCGAGCTTTGAAGCCAGGTAGATGTGTGCTGAGTTCAGACTCTGGTCTCTACTTCCCGTGTGACTTTGAGTGAATTACTGAATTGAGTGCCCTCATGTAAATGGGCTCATCAAAGTGCCTCTTACAGTGTGATGTGTCACATGTTAGTACTCAGTAAATATGAACAATTACAATTACTACAGTTACTGTGAGAGAAATTCCAGTTATGACTCTTTACTTCTTACAGGTGAATGTTATAGCAGATAAACTCTTCCTTCTGAGTGTACTAGATGACATATTTGGAGTAGTCTTCTAGGACCTATTTTTGGCAATAAACATACATACACATACATATATCCTAGACACATCAATATCTCCTAATTAGTAGTTAGAAGAACATTACTAATTTTTATTAGATTTTCATTTTTCTTATTTCAAATCCTAGTGAATTATGCTTTATTTTCTAAGAATAATCTCCATGTATCTCTAAAATAATCTAAAATACAACTAAAAATAACATTTGACAGGCATAATTTTAAGGTACTTCTTTATTTACTGAAATGAATAATTGCTGAACTAAGTCTTCCTTTGGGATAAGTATTTGCTCCCTCGAATTAGAATAAAAGCTCAAAAACATTTTCATTGTATCAAAGAATAACAAAGCAGTTGGCATTAAGTTGAACTAAAAATGCAGCAGTCTCGAATTCGGATGATAACCAGTGATCATATTTCCCTATTCTTTTCTAAGTGATAAGATCTTCAATAAAAAAAAAAAATCTTAGTTATCCTCTTCCACCAGAAAAGCTATCTATTTCTACTTTATTACAGAGGTACCTCGACCAATGGTTAAGACTACAGAATTTAACTGTATAAAAGGATCATAGTTCTACCCTATTACTGTCACAAGATGTCACCTTCAATTCTATAAAAGTTACTAGCCCCACAGGTCATAAAGATAATGAGACAGCAGTTATGTAAATACTGAATGATGCCTCAAGCAATTTGTCCATAAGCTGACAATATTTTGCTTCTCTGAGTTGAAAAGTAAAACAGTATTATTTTAACACAAAAATTCCATTGAAGCTAAATTTTTACCCAAGAGCTGAGGAAAACAAGGAGCTGAATGATTCCATATTCAGCTTACTTATAAAGTCAAATAGAACTTTTTCCCCAAGCTAAATGCTATCAATGAAATACTGTACCTTAGATAAAGGTCTACAATTGCAAAATTCATTTGCACTTCTTTTAATGAACAAATTACATATTTACTTCTATATTCTAAGGTGTGGAAATAAATCTTATTGAAGAATAAAATTAAAATTTGTGAAATTTATGAGTGCTTGAGACTTTCTGTCTTTTCATGTTTTCTCAATTCTAGCAACTATTTATTCATGCAGACTAAAAACTTTTTTTCTCCAAATATACCTACAAAGAGGTAGAAATAAGCTATTATACTAGGTTAAAAACAAACACACCAAGATATAGAGGGCAGAAATCTTTATCTTGTTTGCCTGGTATCTAGAACAGGACTGGCTGAATGGATGAATAAATGGGGCATTTCAAGGACTCAACCAAAATTTTGTGTAAGTCGTGACTATGTACTAGAACACCTATGCACAAAACATCAATCAGTAAATCATTAGTTGCCCATAAAATTATAATGTTAATTATACTTATGTTTGAACAATTAATTATATTTATGGGAATCTTGCATGACACCATAAATATATTTTACCAGAGGGCTATAGAATTTAGTTATATTTATGGAATGATAAACTTTTCCTAATGCTGAAGTGGTCTGCAAAGTAAAATAGGGATAGACTTCCATAAAATAATACACTTATATAAAAATGCAGAATGGGTTATGGTGTTCAAATATTTCCCTTTAGATTATATTACAAGTTACTATTTTCAATCCTAATCACGGATTTTAAATGCATACTCAGAAGCTGCCACCACAATTATTTTCTGGTAGAAACAACTATTCAGGAGGAAAGGCAAAAAGGTAAAAGGATATAAATTTATTGGACTTCTATTATCCATTTCCAGTAATATTAAGAGATTATGCAAGCTAACAACTACCAATTCATGAAGACAACCTTAATTCCTTGAATAACAGATATCAGGCAAGATTACTTGATAGTATAAGGTGAAAAATATATTTAAGACATTATATATATAGAAGAAAATAGTTGTTTATGAAACAGAATATATCATTCCAAGTACAAAAATCAAGATATTGTTATTTTAAAAATGGATAATGATATTGTAAATAGGTCTTACCTCCACAAAAGCCACCTGAACTGATTTCTTCTTCAAATATATCAGAGAAACCCCTTCCTGCATTTAGTTTTGCCAGTCGGCCATCTATAAACTGAAAAGTATCAAATACGTTAATTTTTCATTAATTTCACAATATTCTCCCTCACATAATTTATATATATGATATATGCATACATACATAATAAGAGAGTCTCAAAACAATGCAAAGAGCAGGTGCTCAGTAAATAGCAGATAATCAGTTAAAACACAAATGTCCAGCACAGACTGTAGTTTTCTTAAAAATAAGAAATGGCAAACTGCAGCAGTAAAGGTAAAAGGCCCTGGATAGGTAACTCAGTGCACAAACTCTGCAGAAAGGTTCACACAAAAGCACTGCTGCCTTGCCACCAGTCATTTATCCATAAGGTTGTATCCTTCTTCACCAGGCCTGTTGTCCTAGTACCTGTCTCTTGATGTTGCTGCAAAAATGAAATTAAATAATTTCATGTTCTTAACACAGCCTCTGACACAGTAAGTACACAAGAAATGTTAGACGTTACTACTCTTGAGATTAATATTAACTTTAGTGAAATAAAACTTCCCTTGTCTAAACTAGTATGTTCTATAGGATAACAGGGTATAGGGTAATTCTGATAATTTAATAATAAAATAAATATAACTTTCATAATTTCTGGCTTGTTTACTGAATGATCAAAGTTACAATTATTAATTTAAACATAGTTGAGATAAACACATATTGCTCTGACTGTAAGTTTCTTTTAAAATAGTTTTCAGTGTTCTTCAAGAAGAGATTGGGGTGAGAAGCAGAAGCTAAGATAAGCACGTAGAAACCCTTTAAAAGTACAGTTATCTTGGAGAGCATCTCCCATCTGTTCAGCCCTGCCCCTACCTGTCCCAACATATATAGCATAGTAAAACCTTGTGGTTTTGCTATTGCATTTGAAAAATACCTTCAGGTATTTTTATATGACCAACCCCAGGAGAAAATCTATAATGTATTTTAAATACATATGTTTTAGTGTCACTTGAGTACTCTTTATTTTGCTGATCTGTGACGTCTAGAATTAGATGTGTTGATTGATAATGAAGGTAAAATATCTCTAAGATTTTCTTGCCTAAAAACCAGAGAACAACATAGGAAAAACTTAGATGATTTTTTCAGGGTTAACTCTAATATTTGAGGATTAACAAAAATGCTCACATTCATTCTAAAATTAATTCTCACTATCATTTTTATCCTAGAAATACAAATTTTAAGTTAAAACAAAATAGCTTTCAAAACAAAAAAATTGCTGCACTTTGCATTATTTTTGTATTTGAATCATTGATGAACAAAACTAATTGAGAGGTGATGCACAGAAAAATACAGTATTCTTCAGGTGGCAATTTAGGACAACTGACAGCAATGAGTTACACCAGTTATATTATAAGACTTTCAGAAAAAAATTTTACAGATCAGAATTAAATAACCACCAATGAATTGCCAGATTCCTGTTTAAATTGTGATTTGACTATCTTTTAGTTACCGGAGAATGCTTTTACCTAAAATGTGGTTAAGACTGGTTTAAATAAACAGCCTAAAATGATAAAGTCTTGGCTTTTTGAGAGCTTGCTTTGCTTTCACAAAACCTAGAACTCTTTGAGCACAGAGACCACAGATGACCTATTTTTAAAACTTCCGGATGCTTGGCATGCAAAGGTTTCCTGGTGTGTAAATGTACATGGGGTCTGAAGTGTTGAAAGGTCTCATCACAACCCTGCCCTCACTGATTGTATGATGTTGGTCAACGTCTCATCTCTGAGACTCTGCTTCCCCTCGTATAAAATAGGAATGATAATAAACACCTTATGGAGTTTTGTGGGAGCTCATTAAAATAGTATGAAGAGACTATACACTATAGACACAGAATAAAGGGTAACTCAAAGAGTCCATTTTCCCCATTATCACCACTTTTTCCATCTCTCTGTGAGATTCCTGAGGAAGAAATGATGCCTTTCTCATGTGTACATCTTCAATACCTGGCAAAAATGCCCGACCCAGTTTTTTTTATTGTTGTAGTTGTTCGTTTTGTTTTTGGTTTTGATTTTGGGGATTATACCTCTGGCCTCACACTCTACCACACAGCCGTTTGCCCCCGCAGCATACAATCTGAACTGAATAAATGCTGCTGAAAGTCTCAAGGATACTGAAACAATGCTGAAGGTTAGACACTTTTTCCTGTTTGAAAGCTAAACAAGTAAAATGTGTAGGATCAATTAATTATTTAATTCTATATTGAAGTCAAAGTGAATAGCATAATGTTGGTTGCTATGTATGACAACTGGTTAGTTTGAAAATAAGGTAGATTAAAACACATGTAAACTTTTATTTGCACATTTTCAACATAGCAGTATAAAGCAACTTTAAAGTGATCTAATTTGATGGACTAAGTATCATGTTTTTAAAAATAAAGTGAGAGCAATATGATAAATCTAAAGTAATATATTACTGGCAAGTCGAATGAATTAAGGCATCCTTTTAAAGGACTAAATTTGCTCTAAAAGATTAGGAGTACAAGACTTTTTAAAAGGTTTTCATTTTTGTGTTTACTAGAAATAATCCATCCATTTTATTAAATGAGTGGAATAGTTTGAGTCAAACAGGAGATAAATCCTCAAACTATTTACTGATTATGCATTTTTGAGCAAGAGTAACCACTTTGTGTTACTAAACTACTGATTTGAGCCAACAGAAATTAATCACTTGTAAATGCCATGTTATCACTGACTGTGCAAACAACCCTGTCAGTGACAATCAGACACATGTGAGTGTACACATGATGAAAATGTTTGCTCTTCAAATAAAAATATATGTGCCCATACATGTGTATATATGCTCACACACACACACACACACACACACACAAAATATTGACACCTAGGAGTAAATAGAAAGGGGGTATTAATGAGAGTGCTGAATGTAATAGTTCCCCAAACTTCTGTTTCCATTTTTGTTTTAAAATCATTTTCTCCCAAATGAAGTTGGTTTATTGGCCATACCACTTTAATAACTCTGGAGCATTTCATAGCATGTAAAAAAGACCAAACTATTTTAAGTTATTGCAGTATAGGAATCATTCTGAACTACAAAAATATTCCTGTTGAAAACCTATGACCTATATATAATGTGCTATGACATTGCTTAATTAATAGTTACCTATATCGTGCGAACATGCATCTTTAGGTTATTGGAAGATATAGTTTTGGGTGAAGAACTGGCTATTCAAGTAATGACACATTACACTGTTAATAATAATGAGGTAACACAGATATAAAAGTAGTTGTAAGTAGATTTTTAAGGGAATTTAAGAATTTTCTTTTAAATGATGGTTTTCACATAAACTATAATGTTTTGCTTTTATTCCAAAAGTAAATCTAAAACCTTGAACTTAGAATGCTACATAAACACCAAAACATAATCAGAAATCTTACAAAAATTCATTAATTCCATAATATAGATTCTATGATTTTATTATAAATTATACATAAAATAATTTAAATAATAATATAGTCATGATTTTCAATATATATAAAGCTCTGATGATGTCAACAATTAAAATTTAGGATTCTGATTTTTTTTTTAAATATTTGATTTTGAAGGGGTGGGGGAGCTCATGATAAAGACTGTGCTTATGAAATGGGGCTAGCAGTGTTCCTCTAGCAAGCTGGGAAGAGGCAAGAGGTTCTTTTCTGCTTTATTCTCTTATATAGTCCATTCAGAACACTGGCAAGGATATAGGAGATACTCAAATTGCACTGCTGAATGAAGGAATGAACAAAAAATTTAGATAACCATCTTTAAAATTTTAGTGTGCTCATTTTCATTAGAATTTTATTAACAATGTAGTTCTGAATCAGTATTTTGAAGGTAAGACTCAAGAATGTTCTCTTCAGGAACTCTGACACAGGGTATCTGAGAACACACTGTGAGAAACAGTATTTAAAGGTATTACTTGAATCAATTAATAAAGAAGGCTTTAAAATGTATCCTTTGTCCTGATAAATTGTATTCCCTTATGCATTCCTTCTTTAAGACATTAAATCTCCCTATCTTCCCTATGTCACATTTTATTTTTACTTTTTTCCATTGTGAAATATGTGCTTGATATAATTACCAGCTCCCATCCATTCACATGCAAACATTTCCTAGTACTCCAAAGCTTTTGAGTGTTCAGTGTTAGTAACGCATGTGCTGATCTTAGCTACAGATTACATGTGATGAGTGACTATCATGAAAAAAGATTAATAGGAAAATGTGGAAATTTATAGCAATTTATTATTTATGTTAAAAGCTTCTAAAAATCTTTCAAAATCTCTAGTTAAAATAAAAGGAAAATACTTTCTTTTGACCCACTCATTTTATTCATTCTCTTATTAAATCAGGGAAAGTGGTTCATGGCACAAAATTTAGAGTGAGCAGAGAATTTCCCTTTCTGTGCATTACACCATTATGTGACTCTAAGTTTAAAACTGCAGTCATCACTCATTTTAAAACACAGTACCACTTGACTCCTATAATTTTTGTCATTACCCTTAAATGAGTTCCACTACATTCAATTCATAAATTCTTCATCTACTAAAATTGTCAAAACATTTTCATGCCTATTCTTTATAATAAGGAGGCACACCACAGGTTTTATTTCTTTGTTTTCCAATATAAAAAGCCTATTATATGCTGGATATTAGGATACAAAAAAAACATAAAATATGACTCCTGTTGCAGAGTCCATAAATCGAAAATCCAAACAAATATTGTATGGTGCAAATCCAAAATGCTAAAAGGAGAATTTATAAAAGTATGGGTGGTCAAGAGCAGGTAAAAGGGATGCCCAAACTGAGCCTTGAAGACTGAGTTGGGCAACGTGAACTAAGGAAAGGATATGCAAAAGCAAAGGAAACAAGAATAGGCATGAGTGTATTTTTTCATTAATTTATTCCTAGAGGGAGAGTAAATCTTAATGGCTTCTTAGAGCCAATCCCTGACTCTACTGTATACTGGCTGCTGTGTTAACTTTCAGCAAGTTATTTAGACTCTCTACAATTTGGGTTTATAACCTGCAAAGTGGCAGTAATAAAGTATGTAATCACACGGTTATTTTAAAGATTAAACAAGATTATATAAATCACTTAAACAGTACCCAGCAGAGTCAGCATTTAGTATGTTATTTTTATTTATTCATAATTTGCTGTCACTTATTCATTATTTTAAAGCCTCTATTACAACACAGTTCCCAGAAGCATAAAGATATGAAACAAGTTTCTGAGAACTAATACCAAAAAGTTCAGAATGGCTGGAGCAAAGTATTTGTAGAAGTATGAGAAAGATGCAGGCAAGATGATCAAGAATTTTGAGTACCAAAATGGGTGCTTGAAACATTGGACTTAATCTGTACTTGTGAACTATACTTTAAACCAAACGAAGCTAACTAGTATATACAGAACATTCCATCCAAAGCAGGAAAATCTACATTCTTCTCAAGCACAGAGAACTTTCTCCAGGATAGATAATATGTTAGGCCATCAAAAAAGTCTTAACAAAATCAAGAAGACTGAAATCAAGAAATCTTTCTGAACACAGAAGTATAAAGCTAGAAATAGTAACAGAAAAAAATACTGGAAAATTCAAATACCTATGAATTAATTAATACATTCCTGAATAATCAATGGATAAAAGAATGAATCAAAAAGTATCTTGAGACAAATAAAATTGAAAATACCACAACTTATAGGATGCAACAAAAGCAATTCTATGAAGTAGGTTCTAGCAATAAGAACTTATGATAAAATAGAATTAGATATCTCAAAAAACAACCTAATGAAACTAGAAAAGGAAAACAACCGAAGTTAGAAACTAAGAAAGTAATAAAGATCAAAGAAACAAATAAAATACACACTAGAAAAACAACAAAAAGAAAAACAAAGCTAAGAATGGTTTTGTGAAAAAATTAATAATTTACAGACCTTCAGTTGGGCTAACTAAAAATATTAAGTAAAAATTAAAAATTAATGCTTCAAATTAAAATAGAATGAAAGATGAGAAATTACAACCAACACAAAAGAAATACAAAGGATCATAAAAGACTACATGAACAAGTATACATCAAAAAATTAACTCAGAAGAAACAAAGTCTTTGGTAAAACTATAGAGTACTGACAATAATGACCAAAGATGAATATAAAATCTGATTAGGTCAATAATGAATAAGGGATTGAATCAGTAACCAAAAATCTCCCATCAGTTCCTTTCAAACTTTTTCAAAAAACTGAAGAGAATACTTCAAACTCATTTTATGAGGCCAGCATTACCCTCACACTAAAGCCAGACTAGACCACAAGAAAATTATAATTGTTTTTTAATTGGTGCTTTATAGGTATATAAGGGTGGAATTCATTGTGGGATATTCACATATATACACAGAATAATTTGGTCAATTTTATTCCACCGTTCCTCCCTTTTCCTGTCCCTCCTCCCTACCCCTAAATCCACTTCTACTCCACTGGTCTCCCTTCTATTTTCATGGGGTCCCCCTTTTATTTTGATCTAGCTTGCACATATGAGAGAAAACATTTGACCCTTGACTTTGAGTCTGGCTTATTTCACTTACCATGATGTTCTCCAGTTTCATTCATTTATCAGCAAAATGCCATAATTTCTTTGTTGTTTATGGGGAAGGGAGAAGAGGAGGAAAAGAGGAAGCACTGGGGAATGAAATGGTGCAAATTATATTCCATGCATATATGATTACATCAAAATGAACCCCGCTACTATTAAGTTTAATATACTAATAGAAACATAAAAAAGAGAAAATTATAGCCAATAATCCTGATGAACACAGAATACAAAACCCTCTTTAAAATACTAACAAACCAAATTCAAAAACATAGTAAAAGAATCATTCACTAAGATCAAGTGAGACTTATCCCTGGGATGCAAAGGAAGTTCAACACACACCTATCAATAAATGTGATATACTACACTAACAGAATGAAGGACGAAACCATAAGATTATATCACTAGATGCAGAAAAAGCATCTGACTAAATTCAATACCCTTTAATGATTAAAAAAAAATCTTGACAAATTAGGAATGTAAGTAACGTACCTCACTTTAAGAAAGGCTATGTATGCCAATTTCACAGCTAAAGTCATACTCAATGGCAAATTGTTGAAAGCTTTTTCTTTAAGATAAGGAAACTTCCTTTCACTACTTCTATCAACCGAGTACTGAAAGTTCTAGCCAGAAAAAGAAATAAAGGCACCAAATAGGAAAAAGGAAGAAGTAATTAGTAATTTTGTCTTTGCTGATGACATTATCTAACGATTAAAGACCCTAAGGACTCAACCAAAAATCTGTTCAAACTAATAAATTTAGTAAGCAGGGTGCAATATCAACCTATAAAAACCAGTAGCATTTATATATACTAGTAATAGAAAACAAAAAAAAAATCAAGAAAATAATCCTATTTATAATAGCACTAAAAAAATGAAATAAAATACTAAGCAATAAGTTTAACTAGTGGTAAAAGATCTTTGTACACTAAAACTATGTAAAACTCTGAGAAAAAAAATTGAAAAGATAAAAATAAATGTAAAAACATTCCATGTTCATGGATCAGAAAAATTGATCCTTAAATACCCATACTACACGAAACATTCTACTGACTCAATGTAATCCCTATGAAAACTGCAATGATATTTTTCACAGAAATAGTAAAACAGTTCTGAAATTCAGACAGATTCACAAGAGACCCCGAAAAGCTAAGGCAGCCTTGAGCAAGAACAACAGAACTGAAGGTATCACACTCTCTGATCTCAAAATTGGTAAAACTACATGGTACTGACAATAACAACCACTACCACCATCACAAGAAAAGATATAAACTAATGGAACAGAATGGAAAGTCCAGAATTAAATCCACACATTTATAATCAATGGATCTTTGACAAAGGTGTCAAAAATATTTAATGGAGAAAAGACAATCTCTATAATAAATGATGAAAACTGGATATTCACATGTAGAAAAATGAAATTGGAACCTTATCTCAAACCATTTACAAAAATCAACTCAAAATAGGTAAAACATTTAAATGTAAGACCTGAAACTATAAAAATTACTCCAAAAAAAGGAAAATTTTTCTTGACATTGTTCTGAGCAATGGTTTTCTAAATAAGACCCCCAAAGTACAGGCAACAAAAAATAAAACAAACAGAATTACATTGAACTAAAAATTTTATGCACCATGAAGGAAATAATAAATAAAGACAACCTAGAGAATGAGAGAAAATATGTGTAAAATATACATCTGAGAAGGGGCAATATCCATAATAACTCAACAGCAAGAAAAAAAAAAAACAATTAAAAATGGGTCATGGACCCAAAAAGACATTTTTCAAAAGAAGACATATATACATTTTCTTTGCCCATTCATCTGTTGATGGACACCTAGGTTGATTCCATAACTTGGCTACTGTGAATTGTGCTGTGATAAGCATGGGTAAGCTCCTATATACACACAATGAAGTTTTACTCAGTCATAAATAAAAATGAAATTACATCATTTGCGGGAAAATGGAGGGAAGCGGAGAACATAATTTTGAGCAAAATAAGTCAGACTTAGAAAAACATACATTTCTCTCATATGTGGAAGCAAGAGGGAAACAGACAATCAGGAGAAGAGGGATGCCATGTTAGTAGAAGGGAAATATCCTGATTTTTTTTTTGTTAGGGGAAAGGAGAAGAGTGTGGGGGAGGTATTGGGGAGTGAAATTGATCAAATTACCTTTTATGTATATACAAATACACCACAGTGAAACCCACTTTTCTGCATAATTAGTATGTATCAATAAAACTAAAACAATAAAAACATGCATAACATAACAAGCTAAAAAAAGAAGATATATAAATGGTCAATAGCTATATGAAAAAATGGTCAATAGCTATATGAAAAAATGTCCAACATCATTAATTGAAAAATGCAAATTAAAACCACATTGAAGTAACCTCACACCTGTTAAGATTTCTATTACCAAAAAGACAAGAGATGGTGGATATTGTTCAGGATGTGGAGAAAAGGGAATCCTTGTACACATGGGAATGTAGACTAGTACAACCTTTATTAAAAATAGTAAGGAGGTTTTTCAAAAACTTAAAGACAATCCATTAGTTCTACTTATCCAAAAGAAGTAAGTGTGTCAAAGAGATACCTGCACCCCAACATTCAGTAAAGCATTATACACAATAGCCAAGATATGGAATCAACCTACCTACCATCCATCAATGGATGAATAAATATATCAAGAAAATGTTTTAAATATGTGTGTGCATGTATAGACACATATATAAAACATAAAGGCATACATGTTTTATGAGGAGGACATACATGTGTATATATTTGTGTATACATGTTCACACACAATGAACCTATGCAGCCTTCAAAAACAAGGTTATTCTGTCATTTGTGGCAATATGAACCTGGAAGATGCTATACTGAATGAAATAAAGCAGGCACAGAAAGACATAATGCATGATCTCACTAATAGGTGGAATATAAAAAAATCCAGAGAAACACAGTGTAATAGTGGTTATAAGAGACTAATGAAGATGGGGATGAAAAAATGTCGGTGAAAGTCTACAAAATTTGAGGGGACCTACTGTACATGGGTGATTATAGTAAATAACAACTGTACATTGGAAAATTGATGAAAGTAGATTTTAAAGGTGCTCATTGCAAAAAAAAAAGTTAAGTATTATAACATAATTTACATTTTAATTAGATGGTTAGTCATTCTGTATTCAAATTCCAATATGAAAATATCATGTTGTGTACAATAAATACATAAAATTTTTGTAAAAAATATCAAGTTGTATTAGTCACTGAATTGTCCTATGTGTCATGGTATCATATCTTCAAGGAATATACTAAAGATTAGTTGAGAATGAACTTCTCTATCCAAAACTGCATGGGATTAATTTGATCAAATCATAAATTTTCAAATTTGCTTATAATATGATTGTCCAAGGTCTGCCAATCTTTTCAAAATAAGTTTTAATTCTATTACCTGATAAGAATCTTCTTCAGAAATTGGCATACAATTTTTACATCTGTCTTCAAAGAAAGTATGCTCTTTACATAATAAAAATTTTATGGAACTGGTGGCATGTTTACAAAATGTGATTTTCATTTGAGGTGAATAGTCTGAAGGATTTTTACTGCAACATTATTTATGCACTACTTATTGAATATACTATTAGTGTCATAGTATAACACCAATTAAATGTCTGTTCTGCTTCACATAATCTTGTCTATCACCACCCTAGACCAGTTCTCTCCAGGGCAACTGTGATGGCTTCATAGTAGGAGCTTTGATACCCTTCTCTCCTCTAATCATTTTTACAGAGTAATCTGGGTAATCTTTTTAAAATTTTTTTTTATTTTTACAGACACTAACACTAACTCCTTTTGTCATAATGAAGTTTACTTTAATGAAACTAATCTTTCTAATCCCAGAGTCCCTATTTATCCTTTGCAGTTATTATGACTATAGTATATAAACATTGCAGAATTCAAAATCATTTTTTACGTGTAATAATAAAAATGTTACAGAGAAATTTTCCTAAGATTTACTTAGCATCCAGAATTGACAAGATTTTAGAAGCTGCCCATACAAAAATTAGTCATATATGGCTGTAATCCCCAAAAAACTCAGTCTGAGAAAACTGATGTACAAATAATTATTAGAATTGTCTATATAAAAATAAAATTCAGGCATCATCTTTGATCTTATGTTTTTCCTCGGTAAGTGCTAGAAATTCCACCCTGTAAACATAATTAAATGTCTGTTCTGCTTCACATAATCTTGTCTATCACCACCCTAGACCAGTTCTCTCCAGGGCAACTGTGATGGCTTCGTAGTAAGAGCTTTGATACCCTTCTCTCCTCTAATCATTTTTACAGAGTAATCTGGGTAATCTTTTTAAAATTTTTTTTTATTTTTACAGACTTCATTTTGATTCACTGTTCACATATGGGGTACGAATTTTCATTTCTATGGTTGTGTATGATGTACATTCATATCATTATTGTTCAAAATAAAAATCAGACCCAGTTGTGTCCCAGCTAACACTTCCTCCAGGAATACTGTTACAACCAGAATAAAAGATAAAACTTCTTATGCCTTTAAAGTCCCGTTGGATCTGTTCCCTTCCAACCTCATGTAGTGCAACACTTCCCCTTGCCCACAGGTGATTTAATTATGTTCTGGGAAATGCTGACCTCTTTTCCTGTTTTTTCAACAGAAATTTCTTCGGCCTGAAATGATGTTCTCTTTTTTTTTACACCTCAGAACTGATTCCTTCCTTAGATTGAACTTAAATATCACCTTTCAGTAATGCCTTTTGTGATCACTCAGTCTAAATTAGTCAACCAACCAAAGTTCTCCAAATTTTTCACTTACCAATACTTTTCCTATCTATTGTTTGTCAGTCCGTTCCCTTCATTAGAACTGTCAATTCTGTGAAGGGTTACAGGGTAACACAGCTCTGAATCTCAAGTGCTTGGAGTGACAGTGCTTGCCACAAAACAAGTAATCAATACATTATTGTTACAGTGGGTGAAGACAAGCACAGAGAAAAAAGCACAGATGTAGAAAGCGACAGTGAAGATTTTTAGTGAGGTGAATTTAAGTATGAAAATGAGACAAATCACAACATGGAATATATACAATAACTCAGGCATGAACAAAGCTCAAAGGAAACAAAGGACAGAACAAATGGCAAAAGGGTTAACATTTGAACAGGATACTGAAGAAAGACAGAAAGTCAACACTGGTGATATGGTACTGCTAGCACAAAGTCTTAAATTGTGAAAGACATGTTTGACGGAACATTCAATATGATTAGATATTGCAATAGTATATAAAACTGGGCAAGGATTTGAAGCCCAGAAATAGACCAAGCACCTTACATAGTGTAATACTCTGGGAAAATGGCAAAACCAGGATTCAAACCCATGTCTGTTGCATCCTGGGTCAATTATTCTTAACAGTGCAATATGCATGCCACTAACAACACAGTAGTATGATAAGGAACTCAAAGTCAAAGGGTGAATATGGTATATTTAATAGAACTGCTAATTTTCCTTGAACACGAAGATGGTAGAAAAGCAATTTTACCAGTAATTTATGTAAAATACTTTCACTTGAAGATTAACATTGCTATACTGAGGTACAGAATGCAGGATATATAGAGACATTTTGGAAAAATGTAGGAGACTTCCTAAAATATGCTTCTCAGCAGCCCTACATCCACATGTTCTCAGTTGAAGATGTAGCTCACTTCATCTTCAGTGGTAGAACACTTGCCTAGCATGCTCAGGGCCACAAGTTTGATCCCCAGCACCACTAAACAAATAAATAAAAATGTGCCTTTTCTTCTGTCACAAGGAGCACTTTGTTCTATGGAAAATTTTTAAGAAAAATGTTTATATTATCTTATGAAAGGTAGTAAAGGTTTTAGAGGAACCCTAAAAGAGATTTTTTCCAATTTGAATCTTCCCTGTCATTTTCTTCCCTAATTGAGTTAAAATTTAGATAAGCAGAAGTTTTCTTTTTGGTGGGTGTGAGGGAGTATTTATATGAGTACACTTGAACTCCTTCACTATTATACAAATTTCTTAAGAGTAATTCAATTTTCCAATTAAGAGGGTCTATATTCATGGAGATTCCTTAAATTTTTAGTTCAAGTCAAGCTCTTGGATTGACACACTAAATCTAGAGTTCTTAGTCATGGGAAGTGCATAGTAAACTGAGCAGAGAAAACCTTTCTTCCAGTAATTTTAATAACCAACAATAAACACAAGAAAATTATTTTCTTTATTGTGTGAGGGTACTATGAAATGAAGGTAAGAGACCTAAAAATAGTGGCTGAAATCTTTATAAAACTGCTAGCTAAAGAAATACAGTGATGTCAGAATTGTGGATTTAAGGAACTATTTCTGGGATTCCTTCCAAATCCATTATCTAAAGAGCAATTCATCCAAATGGAACCTACTATCATCTGTCTAAGCTATATGTTTATTTCATATTATCATGGAATGTTTGAGTCAAAAGGTATCTCAAATTTAGTGATCTTTAGTGTTACTCCTGTTGGAGATGCAGAAATTGAAGCTCAAAAAGGTTAAAAAGTCAACTATCAATGAAAACACAGCTTGTTAATGCCTAACCTAGGAACATTAGAAAGATGTATGTTTTCATACATTATTTAATTTAAATACTAATTATTTAAATCATTATAGCTTAAAAATAATGAAATAAAGGCAGTTGGTGGCTGAGTTTTGTCACAGAAAATGCTGAGCTGCAGCCCGGGGATGAGGAGATGAGGAACAAAGAATACAAAGTTTTAGTGAGCCAACAGAAGATCTATTGCACAGTGGAGTCACCAGGGTTGAGGATAACACCCTATTTGTTTCAAAATTGCTGAAAGAGTACATTTTTGCATGTTTCCACTAAAAAAAAAAAATTACATTAGGAGATTGATGTTAATTATCTTGATAAAATCATTCCACAATGTGTGTGTACATATATGAACATGCTTATACTTGTGTTTATATATCACTCATATTGTATCCCACAAATACATGCAATTATTGTCAATTAAATTTTTAAAATAAAATTTAAAAATTATACAATTCAAGGATTAAGAAGATAATAAACTGGGAGAATACTGGCCTTCCTTTGAGTGGCTGTGTGCCATTCTCTCCCTACAGAAAAGCCTCCAGCTCATGCTTTCTTTGTCTTTATGGTTTTGATCACATAATTAGGATTACTTAAATAATGCATTATTTAGCTTTTATTGCATTTGAACATTATTTCAAAAGAGCTCATCATATATATTCTCAATGACATTTCTTTCACTCCATCTTAACTTTTATTATAGTTCATTCATTTCCCTACTAAATTTTTTTATTATATGAATATAAAAATTTCATCCTGCTAAAATAACTTACATGTTTTGCTGTTCTGAGCAATTTGGGTAAATAACATTTGATGTGTATTAAAGTGCAGTTGTTGGTTCATAGGAAATTTGCATGTTTGTCTTAAAGTGGTAGAGTCAGAGTGTTTTCTAAACAACTTGTATAAATTTATACTTAAATAATTAAAATTTAATTTCTTGCTCCACACCCTTGTTCAAATTTGGGATATTCAGGTTTTTAAAATTTGGCCAGTCTGGTGAATGAGAAGTGGCATTTTACTGTGCTTTTTATTTGATATTCTCTGGTAGAAATAAAGGGTGAATATCTTATAGGTCAGTATTAGTTATTTAGGTTTCTTCACCTGTATATATCTATTAAAATCTTTCATACAATTATATGTTTTTAGTGTCATGAGGGAGTTTGTTTTCATAGTGTAAAGGTTCTAAATGGGTGGTTTTTATCTCCTATGAATATATATGATGACCAAGGTTTTGAATTCCAATAAAGTCAAAGTATTAAGCTTTAAGAAGCATGTCTCCTCTTTCAAAGCAATAAGAATGTCAATTTAGTATCTTCCTCTCTAAATTTTTTTACCTTTTGATGGTGCTAAATTGTATATTCAAGAAGTTTAAGTGAAAAATGTTGGCATCTTTCCCAAAATGACACTATTAGATATGTTTCAAACTTTTGAATGACATTTGTTAAAAAATATCTTTAATCATGCCTTTTTTCTACATTTTATCATAAATAGCTATTAAAATCTATAAAAATGTTTGGAATCTTTTGAGATGAAATAATGAGTTTTCTCCTATAATCAGTTAACATAGTAAATTAGATTCATGTAATTTGTAAATTTATGTGTATTTGTTATTTAATTTCTGGGATAAATCAATTTAGTCATGGAATGGTATCCTTTTAAAATATCACTAGAATGTGTTGAAAATAAACTTTGTTATAAAAATTAATTCATATTAACTATGCAAATTGGTGGGCTTTACTGTGATAGTTCCATACATGAACACATCCTATATTAACTGCACCTACTATCCCTATGACCATTTCTTACCGCCCTTTTCCCACCTTCCCTTGGACCCCTTCCTCTTCCCTAATTGTTCATCTTCTACTTATAGGTCTTTTCTTGGTTTTTCTGTTTCCATATATGAAAAAATACAACACTAGTCTTTCTGTATCTGGTTCATTTTGATCAACATGTTAACCTCCAGTTTCATTTTCCTGCAAATGACATTTCAATTTTCTTCATGGCTGAATAATACTTCAATATGTATGTGTGTACAGTGTGTATGCATGTGTGTGTATAAATATATATATATACACACACATACACACATTATCTAATGTATGTGTACTCATATTTTTAAATTCCATTCATCTGCTGACAGGCACATAGGCAGATTCCATAACTTGATTTTTTGAACAGTGTCACAATTAAGATAGGTATGCAGAGGTATGCAAGTATCTCATTCATATGTTGTATTCATTTACTTCAGGTGAACATCCAGGAGTGTATAGATGGATCATAACGTAGTTCTCTTTTTCGTTTTTTGAGAAGCCTCCATAGTGTTTTCCATAGTGGCTATCCTACTCTACATTCCCAATAACAATATATTAGTAAGGGTTCCTTTTTCTCCACATCCTTGCCAGCCTTTCTTACTTTTTATGCTCTTTTTTCCTTTTGCTAATAGCCATTCCAACTGGGTTAAGGCAAAATTTCAAGGTACCTTTGATTTGCATTTCCAGATGGCTAAAGATATTGAACCTTTTTTTCATGTATTTATTGGCCATTTGTACTTCCAAGAAGTATCTGTTCAGTTTGGTTGCCCATTTTTTAATTGGATCACTTGTTCTTTGATGCTGAGTTCCTTACACATTCTGGGTACTAATCTTCTGTCAGGTGAACAGCTAGCAAAGGTTTTCCCATTTTGTTAAGTTGTCTTTTCACTCTGCTAATGGTTTCAAAGTTTCAAGCTTACATTAAGGTCGCTTATCTACTTTGAGTTGACTTCTGTACAGGGTAAAAGGAATCTAGTTTCAATCTTCTACTGGTAGATGGACAGTTTTCCCAGCACCACTTGTTGAAGAGGCTGTCTTTATATTTGGTATATTTACTGAGAATAAATATCAATAAATAAATCAGATGGCTGTACAGGTGTAGGCATATTTCTGGGTCCTCTATTTTATTCCACTGGTCTACATGTCAGTTTTTATGCTAATACCATGCTGTGCTTGTTATTGTATCTCTGCAGTATATTTTGAAATTAGGTACTGTGATGCCTCTAGCATTCTCTTTTTGCTCAGGATTATTTTAACCATTCACGGTTGTTTGTGGTTCAAAATAAATTTTAAGATTTTTTTCAAGTTCTGTGAAAAATGACCCTGGCATTTGAGGGGATTGCCTTGATTCTGTAGATTACATTTGGCAATATGGCCATTTCAATGATGTTAATTCTCCCAATCCACAATCATAGGAAGTCTGTCCATCTTCTAGTAGTTTCTTTTTCTTTCTTCAGTATTTTATAATCTTCATTGTAGAGGTCTTTTACCTTCTTGGTTATCTGTAGACTTTTTATAAGGTAATTGTGAATGGGAATGTTTTCCTGATTTCTTTTTCAATGGGTTTATTACTGTATTTTTAAAATCCATTAATTTTTGCATGTGGCATATCCTACTACTTTGCTGAATTTATTTATCGTTTTTTTGGTGGAGTTTCTAGGGTCTTCAAAATTTACAAACCATATCATCTGCAAACAGGGATAATATGACTTCTTTCTTTCCCATTTGTATCCCATTTCTTTCCTTCTCCTGCCTGACTGCTGTGGCTAAAACTGTACTTGAAACTTCACTTTCCATTACTTCACTTCCAGTATCTATATGTCTGCCATCTAGGTAAGTTTCTTGCATACAGCAGATTGTTGGGTCTTGTTTTTCAATTCAGTCAGGCAGTTTGGCTCCTTTAATTGAAGAACTAAAACCTTTTATATTCAGGATAATTAGTGAAAGGTATGGACAAATTCCTGTCATTTGTTTCTTTTCTTCTGGTTCTTTAGAACAATTTCCTGATGATCTACTGAAGTAAGATTTTATTCTTTTCCAATTCTTATTAGTATTTCTACTCTTCTAAGGAGATGTATTCCTTCTAATGCTCTCATGATTGTATCTATCTTGCTTCCTCTTCTGAGTACAGGATTCCTTTAAGCATTTTCTGTAATTCTGGTTTAGTGGTCATGAATTCCTTTAGATTATGCTAATCTTTGAAAAGATTTTATTTCTTCTTAATTGTGAAGGATAACCATTGCTGGATATAGTAAGCTAGGATTACAGTTATTTCTTTCAGGGCTTGATATCTATCTTTCCATGTCCTCCTGACCTTTAGAGAAATGTGCTGTTATTCTAATGGGTTTGCCTTTGTAAGTATTTTTCTTTTGCAGCTTTCAATAGTCTTTTCTTGTTCTATACTTTCGTACGTTGAATATGAAATGGAGAGGTTCTTTGCTGGTCATGTGTATTTGGGATTCTAAATAACACTTACACCTGGATGATCTTGTCTTTCCCAAGATTAGATAAATTTTCTGCTATTATTTCACTAAATATCAAGGATGTACTTCTGCTCCTTCTTCTACACCCACGACTTCACACTTGGATTTTAATCATACATAGGACTTGTAGCTTTTGCTCATTCTTACTTTTTTCTTTTTTACTGCCTAAATATGATAACTCATCACCCATGTCTTCAAGGCCTGATTTCTTTCTTCTTTTTGATCTACTCTTGGTGAGGCTTTTTTATTTGATTTATTGAGTTCTTCATGCACAAATTTTCCTCTTGGTTCTTTTTTAAAAGCTCTATCCTTTACTAAACTGCTCTTTCCTATTCTGTATTATTTTCCTTAACCATTCAGCTTTTTATTTGTATTCTCTTTGAATTCACTGATCATTTTTAGCATCATTATTTGAATTCTTTGTCAGGAATTTTATTCTGCTTTGGAATCAGGTATCAGTGAGTTGTGGACTCTTGAAGGAGTCATGTTGCCTTGTTTTTTCATGTTTCCTGTATTTCTTGTTGGTATTTGTACATATTTTAGGATACATATCTCTTCCAATCTTACATGAGGTCATTCTTAGGGAATAGCTTTCTCTTTTCCCACGAATTCCTTAGTCCTCTTTTTAAGGATTTCCTAGTGATTCAGACTGACCCATCAATCAGGTTATCAATAATAAATCTTTGTTATTTAGAATCAAATGATTAGGGGCTTTAATTATAACTATAATAATCCTTCATAGCAAAACCTAAGTTAGTATATGAGTAAGATGGGAACAGTGGCCTACCCAAGTAGACATATCAAAAACCAACATAAGGGGCCAACCAGGCTCTGTTGGGAAATGTCTTCATGTCCATTGTGCAATAAAAAGGTGTTTAAACTGGTATAGCATTCTCTTCCTGAACATGCTGTAGATATCAGGCCAGGATCATCCATATTCATTGTTGTTTATATGAAGTCAGTTTAATCAGTGCATTGCTCCTTTGAAGGCAATCTTTTCTTCTCCTATAATTTTTTAAAATTTCCATCTTTAATATTTTATAACTGAATATATTATGTGTGGGTGTAGATTTCTTTTTGTTTGTTTGTTGTGGATATGCTAGACTTTTTAAATTCATAAAATGGAGTATTCCACAGGTTCCAGCAAAGTCATTTCAGTTATTTTCTCCCTTCTGTTTTCAGTCCTTACCCATTAGAACTGATTATATGAATTTGGGATCTTACTCTAAACTCTCCAGGTCTATTATCTTACTATATTTTCTATTTCTTTGACTCTCAGTACTATATTCTGGATAATTTCTATTTCAGATTCATCTTCAACCCCTTAAATCTCTCCTTACATAGAACAAATCTGCAATTAAACCCAACAATATTGGGTTATATTATATGCTTCCTTAACAGAAGTATATTTGCTATATTCTTACAATTGGTTTTGTAATTTAAAGTTGTGTCTGAACATTATTAAAGTTCAATTTTTTTCTCCCAACATCTTAAACATGGCTATGTCATATTCTATTTCCAGTATTTGAGGTCTGTGAGTCAGTTTCTGTTTTTAATATTATTCATGATTTGATTCCCTGTATGTTAAATGTTTTTTTAATAGTGAAAATTATTTTGGAATTTTAGTCTCCTTACAGATACCCAGGAAATGAGTGAAGGGAAAAAGTACCTTTATTTACTTTTATACTAAATCTTCCCAGATTTTTGGAAGTAAGTTCTTCTATTATACTTCTCACCTAGGAAAAGTGAGCCTTGAGCTTTGTCTGCTGTGTATCCTTATTAAATTTTTCAACTCTTGCATCTTAAATTACTTTGTAAGTAGGTTATTTCTCAACTCTACACTGATATAATACCAGAAATAAAAATTCACTCTAATTCTTTCTTTAAAACTGTATGCTGCTCCCCTGGGTTCAAGTTCTATCAAGCTGGAGGTATAAACATGCTAAAAGAAACACTGAGTGATTCTAGATCCACCAAGGACCATGAAATCATTGCTACAGGTAGTAATCATTTGTACATAATAAATATTGTCATATTCCTTTGATTATATCAGTAGTATCATTGAGGATCCATTTGTGTTGATACATTTTCACCAACTGACTTTTCTTTTAGAAGTCTGTAAAATTCTGTCAACAAGAATCTTTTAAATACATTCAGGGTTATCTTCAAGAATCACTTTCTTAAGAGTCATAAAATGGTAACAACTTCTAGAAGATGGTACATTTGTCCATACAAAACTATTCAAGTTGTTCACAAAATGGGTTTTGTTTTCATTAACCATTTTCGTTTTTCAAATTTAGGCTTTTTTAAAAAAATAACTTAGGCTTTAAAAAAAAATCCATACAGATTTGAATTTTGTTATTTTAATTTCTCTAAGAATGAGAAGGACATTAAATCTTGCTGAGCATCCTCATGATGACATCTACTACACTGAGTGTATATATTAGCCCCCATAAATGTGATCACAGTTTATTAGGTAGATGGAAATATTTGTATTTTAAAGAAAACTAAATATGCATTAATGAACAAACAGCTTAATTAAGTAAAAAATATTTAACCCAACTCTACATGATTCTTAAAAATGCTTTCTAAAAATGCAATAAAATTTATTATGCTTTATTAACTTTATTAGGTGGTAATAATCCAGTTACAGAATCTCTAGTCAAAAGTAGCAAGTTAGATATTCTACCCACCCATTAAATCCTTGACCCATATTATACAATTTGATATTCACTACTCATTTTTTTTGGTGGTAGTGGGGTATCAGGGATTGAACTCAGGGGCATTCAATCACTGAGATACATCCCCAGCCCTATTTTTGTATTTTTTATTTAGAGACAGGGTCTCACTGAGTTTCTTAGCACCTTGCTTTTGCTGAGGCTGGGTTTGAACTCTTCGCCCTCTTGTCTCACCCTCAGGAGCAGTTCAAATTACAGGTGTGCACCACTGCACCAGGCTTCATTATTCATTTTTGATAATAGCAGGTCATGTCTCTTCTTGATAGATAAAAGATACAAAATGGGCACTAATGTTTAATTCAACAAGCACACACTGGATGACTAACATAGGAATGCACTGTATTAGACACTTTAGCACTTATAAAGCACTATCATTTGATACTCCTTACAGCCCTGGGAAGTGATTCAGAATATGCTTGGATGCATCTAGGTATAGGGAGCTCCAAAGTATACAACTACATCTCTAGAAAATAACAAGACATCTCTGATCCTGAAATGCACACTCCTAAAAGTATATATGTGTGTGTATGTATGTACACATACACACACTTTTAGGAGTGTGTGTATGTGTGTGTGTGTGTATAAAATTCTAAGCCTTTTCTTATGGTGGAACTTTACTTATTAAAAGATAGTTATATTACCACCAAATATTTTCCAATCTCAGATTATTGCTTAAAATTTCCTCAGAATAGAGATAATACATTAATTCGTTGCCATACTGATTTCTTTACTGATTTAGTTTGAAGAATACTTTAAGCTATATGGTATTTCCCCCATGGGTACAAATAAATTTCTATTAGATTGTCAGCTTCTCCAAGGCATTACCTATTTGTATCCTGGCTTTGAGCACTATATGACACACTGTAGGTCTTCATTAACAGTGAATTCACAAAGTCAACTTTACACTTAAAATTGTTATGTGAAATAAGAAAAGCAAATTTTAAGAACAATTTAAATTATGTAAACAAAAACTAGACAACACAACTTAAGAGACTTGCTATGACTGCATAATGAAATGAAAGAACTAGTATACCTAAAATTGCTGAATTCTGATGTCAAGCTATAGCTGTTTTGAAATGCAAATTACATTTTCTGAACTGAAAATCAGGACATATACTATAATCCATGATTTTTTTCTAAATTTTAAATTCATGATTATGAAAAGTCTTTTACAAAACTTAAAAGGTTAGTTAAATTTTCATTTTATAAATTATTTTATAAACTAGATAACACTGGGACTATCCTAGTTTGTTCACCATATCAATCTACCATTCCAAAATAACTCCTCTTCACATGCCCTGCTTAAACTAGTCATGTTGTATTTTCTTCTGTGGATGAATATACCCTTCCTGAGTGAAACCTTGAGCTTAGCAATTTTTCATTAGTTACTTTTTAATAGCAAAGTTATTGCATAATATTTCTGGACTTACAGCTAGCTATAAGTTAAAAAAATTCATGAAGTGCTAAAAAGATTTTACTCAGGGTTTGGATATAGTTTCAGGATGATAAAAATGTGTAACAATGACAATGTTCTGTTACAGTCTAAAACATATAGGTCGATTCTTACCTGCTTAAAGAGTTGAAGGTTAACAGCAGTTTCCAAGAACTGTTTCATCACACTTGAGCGATGCTTTACAAAACTTTCCTCACAAAAAGTGACAGGCTCACCCTAGACAGAAATAAAGATTTTTCAGGGCATCAATATAAAGTTAGTTAGAGAACCAGTCTCTTTTAGTAGGTACATGGAGAGTCATAGAGTATATGACACAGAATCAACAAACAGATTCAACAAACATAGCTGCATTTCAGGCTAGCAGAAATGTTCTGGTATTGAAAATTCTCTAAAATACCTTGCTATTCCCTAAAAAGTAAGATTTAACATTGCTAGATTGAATTATGAGTATGTAAATAGCATGTGTATTTGAAAATGTCCAACAATTATATTTTCATCCTTATTAGACGACATCTTAACAATATTTAATATATAATTATATAATTAAATAACAATTACATGGTTTTTGCTGTTTACATTAGTTGTTATAAAATTAATTTGTTTTTAAATTAATGAAATGCTTACAATCACCTTATCTTCATGATTGCAAACAGAATTCTGATTGGGTACATTCTAGGAAAAATTCCACTTGGAATCTAATTTTACTTATCCTATGTGCTAAGTAATCATATCTCTACCAGATGTTCCCTCTCCAAATGAACAAGAACCTAAATTTCAAAGCTTACAGATTCCACTTGTTCCACTTATTCTTATTTGACTACAGAATATCTATCATCATTCAGTGACTGAACCCTACCACCTGCTATTGCCCTTATTAACCTAAATGGCTCTCTTGCCCACTCAACACCAATAAACATAAGTGACTAAACTTTATGATCAAAATGAAAACAGGGAATGAGAACAAGGACTCATTCATTATAATGAATCTTTTAGCAATTCTTATGTAGTAGTAAAAGGAAAAAGCAAACATGGTCACCTTCTAAAGAAACCTTAAAAATATTACTTATACTTTAATTTTAAGGCAGACTCAGTGCATTGATTATAGTTATCAAGAAGTAAAATTCTGTAATTAGCAATCTTTGTAATTCAGCTATTACCACTTTCTGGTGGAAGTTAATAATGTGCTAGAACTGTACTGTCAAATAAAGTAGCCACTAATCATATGTAGCTATGTAAGTGTAAATTTACTGAGATTAAATCACATGAATTCAGCCACACTAGCCACATATGGTGCTCAATAGTCACACAATGCTAGTGGCTAGTATACTGGACACAACAGATATAGAACATTCCCCTCAGTACCAAAAGTCTCCTTGGATAGCATTATTCCAAAACAGAAAACTAAATTCAAACAATTACTTAGACACTGCAATCACTGAGTGCTGTCACCCAACCATCACCACTCACCAATCAACAATCGATAATAAAATTGCCATTATGCATTTTTGTACTGATTGTTGCCACTGTTAAGAGTTAGAATGTTTTTCTCATTACCTATGTTAAAAATCAGATTAATTAACATAAATATATATATCATATCAAAATGTTCTGTATATGCTACTATCATAGATCTTATAATCTATCAGAGGGGGAAGAAATAGCCACAAATAAGCAAGCCTATTTTCTTTTCAAATGGGCAAGCCTATTATAGAAAAGGTCTATCATTTTTATATACCTATCACTAGCACCATAACTTGTTATGTTGGGAACCCAATAATGGTTTAATGAATGAATAAATAAATAGCAACTGAGCTAAGCCTTGTTCAATATGACATATTATCTTTTCAAAAATAAATACAAATTTTAAAAATAAATAAAAAATAATTGCTTCTAATGGCAGTTCTGCTATTACAAAGGACTAATATTCACCTGAGTTGGTATTTGATAGATTTTCCCATATACATGTAAGGACATATTACATGAACATCAATAATCTAAAAGATGTCATTAGCAATGCAGAAAAAATTAAAAAAAAACAATGCAGAAAACTTCAATTCATTAATAAAGCTGTATCTCCAGCTGAAAACTCTAAACTTCCTATGTTACGAGTACTTCAATGGGAGGGAGTAGATGGCAAAGTGATAAAAAAATATGAAGTCAAGGAAAAATGGAAGAGGCTAAATTCTACTTAAGTATAACCTAGTTATTAGCCAATATGAATTAAGCTGGAATAATTCTGTCCTCATTAATCTTT
This sequence comes from Glaucomys volans, assembly GCA_020662805.1. Taxonomy (NCBI): domain Eukaryota; kingdom Metazoa; phylum Chordata; class Mammalia; order Rodentia; family Sciuridae; genus Glaucomys; species Glaucomys volans. The sequence continues at coordinate 228,916 of JAJEJO010000085.1, forward strand.
GAAGAATTAACTTTCAGTCTTTCAAGAGAAGATACAAAGCAGAATCTACAATTGGCTTTCTATCCATCTGTGACAACACAAACTATGGTAAAACTTAGAATTAAATTTAAAGTGATGAATACTACTTGTTTACTAAGAATCTCCAATAGTAGAGAAGACAAAGCCCTGACACAGAATATCCCTTTAGGGAAAAACAAAATAGGTTGTCATAAACAATGTTCTAATGGTTTATATATTAATACACAGAAACCTTAGTATTGTCATCCTTGGTCATAAAATGGATTATAAACAACCCTATATGAGTGCTTTTAATCAAAGTTGAATTGAATGGCACAAGAAAAAGAATTCTGACTAGCACCTTAACCAAGGTTGTGAGAGTTTAAAATTTCTGTGGTTAGCTACATTGCCAACCATTTCATAGCAAAATGAACAGGACTTATTTATCATGTGACAAGTAGCAGTGTTTTCAAAGTGTAATTCGGGGACTAGACATTTGCACATGGTCTACTGCATGAAAATCATTTTCATAATAATGCAGGACATTATTTTCCCTTTCCACTATCATTTTTTCATAAGGCTCAGTGGAGTTTACCAGAAGTGACATAATTTGCCATATTTCAAGAGACTAATGCATCAAGTTATATGAATCAGAATTTAGTCAATTTCTATAAGAGAGATATTAAAGAGAGTTTTTAAAAATGTAGAGTAATGCCATTGTTTTGGGTAAATTTTTAATTTAGAAAACTATTTTTCATAACAATATTTATGTTAATCTATAGTGAGTGTATATTATTTTTAAATAATATGTAAAATTTTTGGTTTAAATTTCTAATATAGTAAATGTTGACAGATTAATACACAAAAGTTATTTGGTGTCCTTAATAACTTGAAAGAGTGTAAAGATTTTCAGATACAAAATACTGGGAAACAACAATATACAGGACTAGGTAGGGGCCAAAGATGACTTCTACATTTCTAATTGAGGGTCATAAGATGGCATCATTTATCAGACAGTGCAAATACAGAAAGGATATAGATTTATGGAGAACATGATGAAATCAATTTGGATGTGTTTTAAATTTTATTCTCAGCAGAGCCCCAAAGAGGGATTCTCGTTCAAATGACTTGCTGGTGGATTACTCTGAAGAAAAAGAAATTAGAGGAAACAAGGAAAGCAGAACAAAGTCAAGCAAGAATGTGATGCCATTAGTAGATCAGCTTCCACCTATCCACATAGGAAAACACTAATATTACAGAGCTGATCCCAACTTCTTATGCTGCATATATCATTGGCATGGTCTTCCCTGGTAGAGTAGAGAAGCAGTTTCTCTTTCTGTAAAGGTACCTCCCATTTAGACAAAGTCAATTTTTTACTGAAAGGGTCACCAGCCAGTACAGGGGGTATAGGCAGTGAACCAGCTCTCTCTGTTATGGCATGGGAAGGCAAAGTACTTATTTGATACATATTTAAGAATGGTTCATGCAATTAAGAAATATCTGCCTGCAATCTAATCTGTTGTTAAGTGCTATATTGTTCACTCATCAAAAAGGTTAGTAAATAAGCATATGATTCTGTGACAACAAAGAGTAATGAAGTAGAAACATAAAAGGAAAACTCTTACTGTGACAATTTCAACAAATAAAAAAATAACTGAATCTTGCTTCACAGGACATTGATGAGACAATAGAAAGGAACCATTTCAAAATCATTTTGATGGAAATGTCAAAGGAGCATAAAGGATATCAGGAAAACATAACAATGGACTAGACTAGGAATGAAATTCATATTACAGAGAGAACAGACTTTCTAGAAAGGAAGTACCAACATTACTTGACATTATATTTAAAGAAGAATCAATAACATATTAGGTACTATACCAAGAAGCTTGCTTGGTAGTGTGTTGTTAAGATAGTAAAAATATCAATGTTCAGATCTGATTCACTTTTTAAAACATAAATCAGAGAATATTCAAGATTATGCAGTATAATGTAACTGAGTCATTTGCATAGCAACTAATGAATAGGAAGGAGAAAGGTATCATTAGAGCCATGTGCTATGAAGTTGCAATGTCCTTCTTCCCTGATCCTATCTAAACTTTGACCCATCAACTGCTTGTGGCAGAAAAATGACTTAGAAGTGCCCTCTCAAGGCATAAATCTGCTCCATATGGAACACATGCTCTACCTAAGTGTTGAATTTTCTTCAGGAGAAAGAAGAAACTTTTCCTTCTGAATAATCACAGCCTTAGTACAATCTCTTTGGTTTTTCTGTTTTGTATTAAAAGTTATCTTTAAAGTCTTATCTATAAACTCTGGAGATCTGAAACTAAATTCTGGAACTAAACTCTGGAGCAGAAAGCTTCACAGGAAGATTAGATCTTCTGCCATAAGGATGTGCATGACTTTGCAGTGCCCTCGCAGTGGTGCACACCTGTAATCCAGTAGCTCTGGAGGCTGAGGCAGGAGGAGCAGGAAGACTACAAGTTCAAACCCAGCCTCAGCAAAAGTGAGGCACTAAGCAACTCAGTGAGACCCAGTAAGACCCTGTCTCTAAATAAAATATAAAATAGGGCTAGGGATATGGCTCAGTGGTAGAGTGCCCCAGAGTTCAATCCCCAGTACCACCTCCCCACCAAAAAAAAGTTTGTAGTGAAGGTATCATGAAAAAATTACACTGGACAAAAATGTGAGATTTAATCTAAAACATCAGTATTTTATATTCACGATGCTTGAAATTCCTTAATGCACTGGGACCTAATATGTAATGGTACCATTATATAAGAATAAATAAACCAAGCAAAAATGTCTGCATACTGATAGCTTATTTAAAATTTATAATCTCTAAAAGACTGTCATGTCTCTCTTGGGAATATTCAAATATGTGCAGGTTCTCAGAGGAAATAATAAATAATTTTTTCAGATTATATAGCATTTTTCTTTCAAGAATTCCAATGTTGTTTTTTTGTAAGGAACAGCAAGTTTACTTTCAGAATTTATTAACCATGAAAAAATAACTTTTTCCTAATGCTGACATGCCAGCACAAAAACCAATGAAAAAAGAAGCTTTATATTCAAACTGTAACATTTTAATCACTAGTAGCAAAATCTTCCCTTTGCACATATTATACCAGTTTATGCCAAGGCCACTCACAAGATATGTCTTAAAAAAATACACCTACCTACCAATATTCCATTTGGCCATGGTTTAGCAACTTAAGATGGAAATAGACATTGATTTTCTAAATTAGATATAGTATTTGTTAAATTTGAAAAGTTACATCTCTGATAAGTGGTTGATGACACATAACAGGGGTGGGGCGAGGTAAGGGAAGAATGGAGAAAGGATGGATTATATAGAGGATAATGAGGGGTGGGGAAGGAAAGATAATAGAATGAGACAAACATCATTGCCCTATGTATATGTATGAATATGCAAATTGTATGATTCTACTTTGTGGACAACCAGAAAAAATGATAGTTGTACTCCATTTGTGTACAATGAACCAAAAAACTTAAAAAAGATATAATATTAATAGATTACACATTAATTTTCTACATATTACAAAAATAAATTTTTCTTTCCCACAATTTAAGAAAATAACAAGATAATCACCATTTTTATGAAATATCCTACCAGTAATATAAAAATGGAAATTTTGCTATGAAAACCCTAGTTTTACATGTTCCATAGTAGTTGTGAAGAATTTTCACATTTTTGATGAAGCAATTAATAAAAATTTCCTCCATGTTTATTAAAAGAGAGCAGAAAGTGCCAGATACAAACCAAATATTTCTTTGGCAGAAACCATCTCTAAATTCAAAAGGTCCATCAACACTCAAACATTGTTAATGAGATGAATGGACACCTAACATATTTTAGGGACCACAAAACTGTGAGGGATAAGCAAGATTTTAAAAACCAGAAGTTCATAATTACAAATTTCATAAATGGAAATCTTAAAGCAAAGATTTAAGGAGTAGCATCTTAAATTATGGATGTCAGTCCTGTGTTTAAATGGCTGGTTCTTAATCACTAAATTCAACAACTTTATTGAGTAATAATGTTTTGAAGGAATATAATCCAAAACATATTTGAATTGGCAACTCTTCCAATTAATCAAACTGTGCCCCAAGTTATTAACCAAACTTTATTTTAAAAGTAATTTACTTTTGATACATAAGGCAACCCAGAAAAGCTTGAGTGACTTAAACAAATGAGAGCACCCTACATATTCAAAGGAATAAACTGGAGTGTTCTTTCAATGCTCTTAGGATAATCAGGTATTTGTGCTTTAATATACTAAGAAAACATTTCTTCAGCGTTAGTTGTTAGTTAAAATTTTGACTTTTCTTTTTAACAGCTTGTGACACAAGTGACACACAAAGGTACAACTAAAGACCCTTTATTGTTATCTAATATAGCAACTAGAAATACTGTCATGTTTATGACAATGTTTTCTTTTTGGAGATTAGAAGAGGGTACTTTTACTTGATTAAAGGAATTTTTTATCATATGCTACTGCTCAAATTTCAAGTTTAATAATAGCTAACTGCAATCATTTGGATCTTAAGTGTCTACCAAAGGTTCACATGTTAAAACCTTGCCCCCCAGGGTTGTGCTACTGGAAAGTGGTGCAGTCTTCAGGAGGTCAGGTCTTGTGGGGAATCATTAGGTCAGTGGAAGCATGCCTTCAAAGGGGATTGTGGAACCCCGGTCCCTTCCTGTGCCCCACGTTCATTCCCTGGCTTATGATGGAAGCTGGTTTACTCCACCAACTGCCAAATTCATACAATAAGTTAGTATATGCATTTGGTATTTGCTTGGGCTTACACAAATCATCTGGGAGGGCTTTCCTTCCCAGTTCACATCTTCATTACTACTGCCTTCTTCCCCAAAGTCATTCAGATCTGGGCCTCCTGGCCAGCCTTGATGCTCCTCACTGAGTCCTTTCTTCTCTATTAAGAAGAAATAGCCACACCTGCTTCTGGTCTTGCTCCACTCTTATCTAACATGAACACTACCAAGAAAATGATCTTTCTAATACACAATGCTAAGCACTTTACTCACATGATTAAAAAAATACTTTAAACACTGTATGTTAACTACATAAAGGTAAAACTCTCCAGGTTGATACAGAAAAGTCATTTATGATTGATTTTGCCAATTCTATGTGAGCAAATCTTAACCTGTTTGTTTTTTTAGGTTGTTTTTTGTTTTTTGCTTTTTTGAGAACATAGTAAAAGCTAATATTTTACTTAGAAAAATGCATATATTCAATAGGTATCTCCCATGTTTCTTCTTTTTCCTATAGATTCATTTCCATAATTCTCTTTTATAATTTTCTTTATAATCCTATAGAGGATCATACACCAAACTCCATCACTACTGGCTCCTGGAGGGCATAGGCTTAATATTATATTTCTATTCAGAAACCTCATAAAATGACATTATAGCAATGTTCACATACATTTGTTAAATGTATAAACTATATTCATAATACATCTTAATAAACAGAACAAGAAGTATATTCTAATATAGTGATGTGTTTCATCTTTGCCTTCTACTTTAGATGATTTGCTATTGATTGAAAGGAAAAAAAATAGAAAAATCAGAATTTCCTTTCAGTACAACATACTTAGTCCTACTTTTAGAAGTACTAAGACAAAGTGGGAGAAAGAAGAATTAAAAGATTGAAGAGAAGAGGATGAAGCTATTTCAGCAGTGGCAGTTACCCAAGATTAAAAACGAAAACAACTATAGTTTGGAAAATAAAGCTTGAATATCACATCACTTTCCCAATTAGTATACAACGAGATGACTATACAATCTGGCTTCTTTGAGAAAATTCTAAGACTCTGTATTCAATTTAATCTTTCTGTAAGCATATAGAATCTTTGAGGGGTGAAGTTAATTTTCCCTAGATACTTTGAAAGTTGGCTGAAATTAAATGACAATCGACAGATTAAAGGGAGAAAAGGTATGCAAAGTTATTTAAAGCACATATATATAGGGGACCTATACAAATTCTGAAACTCAAAAAGATGAGATGGTAGTCAAGCCTGGTCGCACACCCCTGTAATACTAGGGACTTAAGAGGCTGAGGCAGGAGGATTGCAAGCCAGACTCTGCAGCTTAGTGAGGCCCTAAGCAACTTAGGGAGCCCCTGTCTCCAAAAAACAAAAATAAACAAACAAAAAACCCAAAGCAAAAACACAAAAACAAAGGGTTAGGGATGCAGCTCAGTAGGAAAAAGGGGGGAATTGTCAGACGGTTGAAGCTTAAATACCCTCTATCATGGGGTGAAGGAAATGAAGGGGGATTGTGAGCCATTTAGAGGGCTAATAAATGATTTTTAGAATAAATCATTTACTCCTAGAAAACAGAAAATAAACTGAGACAAAATTTTTTTTCTACTCTGGAGAAGGTAAACAAACGGTAGTTGTCTTATTATGCAAATAAAGTTTCCCAGGTAACCCCTCAGAGCATTACTGAGAAGAGGTAAAAACTCTCTGGAGAAGTCTTCAAGATGGCTGAATAGCTGGCCTTGCATTCGACTCCACCACAGGGATAAACCAGGGCAACAGAGAAAGGAATACATCACGAAGAGTGTGACTGAGGCAGAGCTCTGAAACTCAGCACAGGAGTGACAGGAACCCTAGATAGCACTGGAGACACAGAATAAAGCACACTGAAACTGTGACCATTGTTCCTCAGCCAGAAGGAACTTCACATTGTCAGAGGTATGGGGGAAAGTGGCCACCAACATCACAGCAGATCAGCAGTTCTAAGTACAGGAGAGTTCCACAGTCCTCACTGACTGAAATCCAGCTGAAGGAGCTGCCTAGGACCCATGTAACTATTTGGACCCAGAGAAGGAACTCACAATGAGCCCCTCCCAACTCCCAATTCATTTCTCAACCCCAGAAATCAAGCCACTGCAGCCCAGCACCATCTTCAGAACAGAACCACTGCTAGACTCCATACTGCCTTAGAGGTCCATGAGCAACCCAATATATTGGATGATACTACTTAAAGTCCTCAGAACCAAAACATGCCTCACAGGGCAAAAGGCAGGCCCCTCTGCATCCCAACACTCTGGGACCTGGACTGGACTGCTGCTGTGACAAACTCCAGTATCACCCGTGCTCACCTAGGAAGGCCGAGAGATAGTCCTGTGTCCTGCAATGCTGGGACTATTTGTTGCTACTGCCACCACAAGCCACAGGATCACTCGCATTCGACTCCTAGGACCTAAAAAAAGAGTCCCCTCTGTATCCCATGCCTCTAGGAGTATGATTGCAGATGCTGCAAGCTTCACCACTGTCAGTATTCAATTGTCCAGGGTCTAAGGACATAGATATTTGGTAATTGACATCCATTGAAAAATTGTACCACTCCCTCCAAAAACAGCTACAGGCTAGACTATTGGGTACTTGCAGACATGGATAACATTGATTATAGCTGAAGAAATCACATAGAGGCAACACTTCATCCACTGCAAAACTGTACAACTACTTACCTTTACACACACAAACATATACACACATACACCTAACAAAATGCTGCTGTCCAGACTTCTGAGGGACATGTAGACATGGCTAACATTGATTACAGTTAAATCACATGGAGGCTATACATCTGTGCTCGCTTAGAACCAAAGCTAAAGCGCCTACCTACCCAATATCCTACACTACACACCTAAACAAAAGAAGTTTTCTTAAGAAAGTTACTCCTTACAACTTGAAAAGATGCCGGTTACACTGGATACGCAGACATATAAGTAGGAACTCAAAAAACAAGAAAGAATGACATTGCCAAAGCAACACACTAATTCTCCATGAACAGACACCCATTAGAGGGACATCTATGAAATACCTGGAAAGGAATTCAACAGAACAATTCGAAGTAAAAACTCAGACAGATGCAAGAGAATACAAACAGACAATTCAATGAAGTGAAGAAAATAATTAATGATATCAATGAGAAATTCAACCAAGAGAAATAATAAAAAAGGAGGCAAACAATTTTGTAGCCCAAAACTTTAATCAATGAAATAAATACAATTGAGAACTTCAACAACAAAAAATAGACCAAGCAGAACAAAGAATATGAACTTAAGGACAGGTATTCTGAAATAACCCTTTCGGACAAAAAGAAAAAATAAATAAATAAAAAGAACAAAGAAGGTCTTAAAAGCATATGGGACATTGTTGAACAAATAAATATTCATCTTATGAGGGTTCTAAAAGGAGACAAGAAAGGAAAAAAAAATAAAATCCTATTTAATATAAGAGTTGAAAACTTCTCCAGTTCTGAAAGAGATATGGATGTCCAGATTCAGAAAATTCAAATGATCCCAAGTACACTCAATCAAAAAAGACCTCCAGGGAATATAAGAGTCAAAGTAAAAAATCAAAGATAAAGATAGAATTCTAAAAACAATAAGAGAAAAGTGACAGTCATGACAAAGGGAATCTCATTAGACTAATTTCAGATTTCTCATCAGAAATCATACAGGCCAGAAGACAATGGGAAGATATATTCAAAGTCCTGAAAGTAAAACAAAACAAAACAAAAAAAAACTGCCAATCATGCATGCCACATCCAGAAAACCTATCCTTCAAAAATGAAAAAGAAATAAAGTCTTGGGTTAAAAATGGGCACCAAAATACATTTAGGAGGAATTATTTCTGTATTCTATTGCCTAGAAGGGTAACTATAGTCTAAAACAATCTATGATATACTTTAAAACAACTAGAAAAGTTAGAATTTCTCAAAAAATAAGAATGATAAATGTTTGAGGAGAGGGAAATGGTAACTACTCTGATTTCATCATTATACACTGTATATATATATATATATATATATATACAGACTTACCATACTTTATAAATATGTACATGTTATGTGTTTTAAAAAACAAAAACGAAAAAAACTGTGGGCATGGTGGTGATTTTGTCTCTTCTCTTGTAGTTAACCTTTCTGGTTATTTGATAAGATTTCATAACAACTGCCTTCCTTCTGAGAAGGCAACCTCAGAGAAAGCCTCAGAGAAAGCTTCTGGGGAGAAAGGACCAAAGACATTGAGGGACACAGCGGGTGTGGGGTAGAGGAGGCAAGAAGGTCAAAGAGACCTTAGTTCTGAGATTTCCTCTGGCTCAGCACGTCAAGGACAGCAAGAGGTATCATTTTATGAGCCCCAACATCTTCATTTAGAAGATATGTGCCCTTAGGAAATGTACCTTCAAGAATCTATGATAACAGGCAAGACTGAACAGGAACACGTCACACAGGAGCAAGAGAGGGACTGTGGAAAGAACAGAATGTAATCCAGGTCCTACTGTTCACTAGCTAGGGAAATGCAGTGAGGGTTTTCCAACTCTATGACTACTGTTGTCCTTACCTTTAAAATAAAAATGTAATGTTTTGAAGACTTGTAAAAATTAAATGAAAGTATTTATCACCAGGGCCTATTAATGTCTGGCATCTAATGGGTGCTTTAATAGCAATCAAAAATTACAAGCAATACAAGAAATAATAAATGAATAATGGAGAAGTAGTATATGAAATAAAATAAATATATTAATTCACAGAAAGAAAGAATTAGCATGAATTATTGAGTCAAGAATCAGGAATTAACTGGCTAAACACTGAAATCAGGGAAGATAAAAGAGCTGCCAGGAAAAAGGAACATTTTAAATAAATGTTTGGGAGCCTGAGAAGTTTGAGACTTTTGGTGCCTCAGGCAGAATTATATGAACTGTGGTCAAAGCAAAGGAAGACAGATTACTTGTTCAGCCTCAGGTAAAGAGATGGCCTGAAACTCTGGGTTAATCTGGGTCTAAACACATTTTAAGTTTTGTCAATAAGAAAAATAATGATTCATTTTTGTGCACATGAACAATCATAAAACTTTAAAAAGCAATGTCTAAAGAATTCATATCTACCTTAAAGGTATTTAGTAGGTTTTTCCTTTCCAGTTATACTCTAATAGTTAGAAGTTACTACTGAAATATAATTATGAAAGATAGAAACTATATGTATCTGTCAAAAATATACAATGTACATAGGCCTATTACATAAATGACTAAAAATATTCTAGAATAAAAAGCAATCATTTTAATAAAGTATGGCACAATTAATTTGAAAAGAAAATGACTTAAAATATATTTTAAACATAATAAAGATATTAAAAGTTTCCCTCAGAGACTATTTCTTTTGAAAAACAAATATTAAAAATTGAAATGTATTCAGTAATTTCAAAAAGTAAGTTTTCAAAATCAATCAAAAGGAATAAAAGGCATACAAAATGAAAATACTATTCCCCAGCTCCCCAAAAGAACTAATGAAAAAAAGAGAAAATATCAAAAATAAAAAGGAAAAAATTAGAAAAATTAAAAAATAAATTTATATTAAGATGTGATAAATACAAAGATACTCTGATGAAATTATATATTTTTAACAGATATGGAAAATATGACTTTCAAGACTGGTTTTAAAAAATTGAAAATCATGGAAATCTTATATTCCCGACTGCTCACTGAAGCTCAAAGATGGACTATTTTAATCATTTCACCTTGCACCCAACACATTGACAATTTAAATCTATTAAGAAAATTTTCTTTTCACTTCTGTTTACACCTCAAATTTTCACAAATTTTAGAAGGAAAACAAAAAGAAAAACTTAGTTTACAAAGATGAATAAGTATTTAAATATGGTAAAATCAAAGTTATATTTTTAACCTTCCTTCCTGTACTATAAACTCAAAATCAATCCCTATTACAAAAAAAAATCCTATATAATCAAAATAAACCATTAATTTGGTCTTTCCAATTAATTTTTGTTTTAATTAATGCTAAACAAATTGAGTATGTATATACCCTACTATAGTATGCATGACTGTTTTCTAGTCTTGCAAAGAGTGAGATCCTAGCTAACAACAATATTTAAGACTCTCCCATATTATGTATGGTACTTTGAGTTCTATAATACATATATTGAAAGCGTTAGCATGAGATATTGTTTAGATGAGTGTTTCCCAAAGTCCCATATTTTTAGCCAGTGTAGCTATTGGGAGATGATGGAACATTTAAGACATGGAGTCTAGGGGGAGGTCTTCCATTTTTTGAGTATGTGACCCTGAAGGGGATATTGAGACTCTGGACCCTTTCTCCTTAATTTTTGTGTTCCAGTCATGAAGCAAGGACGAGGAATCTTGCTCCGGCATGTGCTCCCTGCCATAGTGTGCCAAGTTCCCATAGCTCAAAAACAATGGGGCCAATGGACCATGGACTGATACTTCCAAAAGTGTGAGTTAAAAATAAAGCTTTCCCCTTTGTAAGTCATAAGGGTATTTTGTTACAGTTAACAGAAAGCTAACTAAGCATGTAAAGTAGACATATTTTTATCTAGAGACAGCAGCTGATATGCTCATGCATTTAAGACTCCTTCCAATAACTCAATAACCCTTCAAAGGTATAAGAATCACTAATTCAGAAGTCAGTTTAGAAAGGTACAACATATTCACATTTGTTTAGTACTTCCTACTTTACAATAGGATTTACAAACCAACCCTGAAAGATAGGGAAATTATAAGAATTCTCATTCTGCAAATAAAAAGATAAAAGTCTAGAGACTAAGGGTTATACAGTTTTAACAAACTTCCTAAAAGATAGCAGGTGTTTGTATTACTTTTACTAATTATATGTTTTTATCCTTTAGAACATTCATCTGGTCATGGAACAGCAGTGCAACCTAACATTTCTTAATCAGTAATAATACAGATTGGACCATCTGAAAACTTGGCTATAATTCTCCATAATAATAATTTTTAGAGTGTGAAGTTAACAGCAAAATGAGCCAAAATATGCTAGATAAACCCACAATAGAAAAGTGTTACACATTAGGAAAATACTGCAAAAATTTTAAGTTCTAACTTTTTAAACTTTTACTTTGTACATGTCATAGTTAAACTCATTAATTAAATAAATTAGATTGATTAATTTCTTAATAATTTTAACAAGATCAGGTAAGTGCTTTATGTTCTAACACAATTAATTAGTTAAGAGGTTAATGTTCCATTTTTAGAACTTTAATAAGGTGATATGCAAAAGAATGTGAGAAATATTAACTAAAGGTTACCAAAAAACTAAACACAGAAAACCAAGAAATTGGAGATAGAATGTGTGTTTTAAAGAATATTACACTGGATTTTATAAGACAGTCATGATACTTTTTGAAGGTGTGATATGAAAATTATGTTTCTTTTTTCTGCCTCATTCCAAGAACTATAAAGAAACAAGTTAAAATAGTCATGAAATAGAATGCTTACAGGTTTGTATCTCAGTGCATCTCTGTAGGATCCAAACAAAGCAGCCTGTGCCCTAAGAAAGGCCCTAGCTAGTCCATCACCCGTAGCTGTAGACTGCTTCTTCAGTTTATTTTTCAAGGCCGAGACCTGCATGACAGAGAAGAACAGTTAAATTAACACCTCAGAAATTGGTACAGCGAGGTACGAACCCAATCAGCAGGCAAACCACAGTGTCTGCAGGTCAGCCAAAAATTCATCCTTCTTCCTGATAGCTTATCTTTTTAACTGCAGTGAGCACCTGCTGGTCTGTTAATTGAAACCAAAGCGGGAGCGAATAGTAACGTGCTAATGCAAATTGGTTTATGCTCTCTTTTTTTTCCCAAGGCCTCTTGACATAAATAAGCTTTAATTATTTTACAGTAAACTGCTTGTGAGCCACTTTTCTGCAGATTTTTAGCAATTACAACATGTGTCTACTTGTTTTGAGGTGAAGCTCGTTGAATATAGTTCATTTCTGCTATGTAAGATTATTTGTTCTCCAGGATCACTTACAATTTTATTTTACTTTTGGAAGCTTTATTTGTATATGTAATTTTCCAGTCATTTGTTGACATGTTTTGTCATTTTTAGGAAAATTTAAAAAGGGAAGAAGAGAAAAAGTTATTGAGACGATACCATGAGTGGAGAATTATGTTCTGCAAATGTTATACATTGTCTCATTTAATCCTCAGTCTTCTAAGAAAAGAATTCATATTCCCATTTATGAATGAAGACATAAGAGGCACAAAGACATGAATTAACCTGCCCTCGCTATGTAGCTACTAAGAGGAAAATCTATGATATAAACTTAGTTTGTCTACCTTTTATACTACCACATGCTGGCCTTGAGTTCAATGTCACTAAATCATAAACCAATAATCAAATAAAATACTACTGTTTTTAAATTTAAAAATTCATCTAGGAATTTGTATAATTTTAAGTCACCTAAATGTGTTATCACTTTTCACACATATTCCAGCTTTTAATTTCAAGTGCTATGTACTTTGGAGAACAATATTATCAGACTGTTTAAGTGAGATTATACTCCTGATGTAAACTCATTTTTTGAGAGGAGATATGTAACATGCTCTTACGTATCAAATTCACTTCACCAATTTCTTTCACACAAAATTAAACTATAGTCTGTACATTCAAAATATTCTCATACACATCTGTCATCAAGCTTAAAATAGAAATGTGAGGCTATGTAAAAATTCTGTTTTCCTAAGAAACAAAAACTAATGAGACAAATTCTAATTGAATTGCTCCCTTAACAGAGCATGTTCTTATCTGTATGAAACTACCAGATAATAAAATAATGTCATTTATCCTTTACACATATATGCAAAAAGGAATATTTCCATTTCCTTATGCAAGTACTCCTGACTAGTCTTGTAGATGATGATTGTAATTGAAGTGTCAACCTAATTAACAACTAAACTTTGAATAATGCTAATGAGAAATGAGCACAGCATCAGAGGAAAGAGCAGCTCTACAGGTGATAAACCTGCACAGTGGTGACATTTTCCAGTGTGAAGTCACAGTTGCTGTGATCTGATCAAAGAAACAGACCCCCATTGGGTCCAATTATAACCATAGTTTTGAAAAAATTATTGAGTTATGATGTTCATAATCTATGCAGAAAGGCCTTTGCAGTATAGGTCTTCTCCCCATAGCTGTGATCTTTTCAATTTATATCCAAGCTCCACAGATTCAGATAAAAGTTTAGAGCCTAATTCATTTAGCCCACAAAGTGCATATACCAGGATTCATTTAAGAGGGAATTTTTAATATTAAAATCTAACCTTAATAAATGCACATTTTTGGTAAACCACATATCCAAGCAATAATACAGCTGAAGGATACAAAAATAAATCTTCTGTCTTAATGCCCTTTATTCTGGTTTAAAATAATACTACTTTTTCTAAGTTTCAAATGGTTTTAAAATAAACAACAACAGGAATGAATGTCAGTACATGAATTTAATTTCTGTCCCATCCATCAAAATATATTACGATGGAAGGAAAATGTTCTCAATTTTTAAAAATATTATTAAAACTAAATGGTTGGGGGATTTTAAACTTTTGCTTTTGAAAACTAAAAAAAAATAATTTAAGTTATGCCTTAAATCTGTGCAAAAGACAATTCCTCAAAATGAACTTTTTAATAAAATAGGAAATTGACAATTTAGTTCTCTGTAAATCAAGGACACATTATTCTTAGGACAAGCATAATACTTTTGCTCACAGGCAATGGAATCAAGTCCACTCCTTAGCCTTTATTCCGTTAGGCCCTTGACTGCATGCCCGTTGCCTGAGCTATGGAGGAGTATCAATCACACAACCACTTGCTAACCAAATCATAAACATGCAGCCTTTACTTCCAGTCACCCAATCATAGTTCCTGAGCTTCAAATGGATTTATAGAAAATGAGAAATAAGAAAATATTTGTTCTAATTAAATTACCTACATTCCCCACACTTAGAAGTAAATATTGTTAGTATTCTGTTGTATTTTTCCTAATTCTTTGTCCTTCTATATATTTACTTATTTAGCTTAATTGAGATCCTTAAGTGTTGTATTTTCCTTTTTTTCACATTTTATCATGATTATTTCCTTTAGCATTAAAAAAATTCTCTGAAACACACAAAAAAAGAAAATACTTGTTCTAGAACTGCACTGTCCAAATGAAATGTGACTCAACCAAATTCAGATTTGCTCTAAGTGTAAAATAGAAACTAGAAACGATTTTATGAATAACTTTTATACTGAATATATTTTTGAAACCCTACTGTAAGTATAGGGCAAATAAAATATATCATTAAAATTAATTTCGTCAAATTCTGTGGACTTTGTAATGAGATTGAAAAACTTAAAATTACATGTGTGGCTCATATTATTTTTATTGGATTTCTGTTGGACAGTGCTTATTCTTTATGAGCATACCATCTAATTTCATACAAATATATGAGATTTAAAATAGCAAGAAATATGGTTCCTTTTTTCCTGTGCTATTTCTACATTATTTCAACTTTTACAAAGTACATCAAAATAGTATTTCCTTGACCTATACTAGAAGGTTTTAACCGTCAGTACCTGTAGATCTGAGGTTGTTTCTGTTTTTCAGAGACCAGAAAAACAGCTGAATTAACTATTTTTATATGAGAGAATGAACTCTCAAAAATAGTCTGTACAACTGAAATTGTTTTCAAAAATCAGTTTTAGATATGAGGATATTAATCTCATATAAAACGATTATGTCAACCTTGCTGTTTTCTTTTCCTTTAGGTCACTGGAGTAAATTATCACCCCTTACCATTGCCCTTTGTAGTGCTAATTAGCTTTTAGCAGTTTTTATCTATGAAATGACAGTGTTTCTTCTGTACTTTTTCAATATGTGGTCTGAGAGATAACATTTTCTGCTTTAATTTCCAAACTTGTACACTTAGTTGGGAAATAAATATATATTCCCATGAATTCTAAAGCTTATACTTGACTATAACTCAGAATTTAGAGAAACATTTGGAATCTTAGTCATGTGGCTATTATCACACAATCCTATTAATACTGAAAAAGTATCAATTGTCCTCTGTTTTTATTTTTGAAAAAGTTAGCTAGCCTCAACTTCCCATGGTAAAAGATTACTTGTGAACTGACATTTTATTGTTTTTAGTCTGTAAATAATTATTTTGGTCTATCTAGATATTATACCAGGACAAAAAAAAAAAAGTTGAACCATGAAAAGAAGGTTCAGAAATAAACACGAGTTCATTGCTCTTATGAAATGTTTAGATTCCCTTCCCATGGTGAGAATTTGGGCTTCTAAGCTGGATTTTAGCACAGTGGGAGTTCACTGCTGTGTGAATAATATTACCACCAATTCTCCACTTTTACCCTCTTAGCACTGCAGTGACTATGAATAAAAGGAGGGAATTACATGAGTTAAAGGAAGCAAACAGGTATAAATTAAAAGAGTGCAAGCTATGTGCACACAGTCTGACTAATTAAGTAATTATACCAAGCAGGGTAAATCAGGAAGGGAGAACATATAAGAGGACATTGAGAACAACAACTGATTTCTTTCCTACTTGACTTTTAGATGAATCTTTGTAGTAAAAATAATTAACTTCTATACCTAGAAATTTTATTTTTAGAATTACAAAGAGAAACACCATAAATGATAAAAATAATATTTAAATAACCTACACGACCTAAAATAACCCTATAACAGTTTTAAACATCTCCTTTTGTGTAACTAAAACATACTCTAGAAACTGTGTACATTTAGAAAACTGAGTTCCAAATGATCACTTACTTCAGAACAAAGGTATAAAGTTAAAACTTATGAAACATATGCCTATGATATGAATTAGACATGACATCCCTATAGCTCTTTAACCTTCCTAATGTTTAGTTTTTTAAGAAATCAATTTAACAGTTAGTATCAGGATACTAATTTTCTAACAAGCTTCCATTTAAAGATTAAAACAATAACTTTTAACATTTATTTATTGAAAAGCATATGACATACTCATCTACAAAGGGTATCATTATAGTTTTTTTGTATGCTTAAATTTATCAAACCCTAACTAGCATGAATTATCTTCCTTTCAGCAAAATCTTAAGACAATCCATATTGCCCTTATCCCTACCTGTTATAGTTTGAATGTGAAATGCCCCCCAAAGGTGTATGTGTTAGAAGCTCAGTTCCCATTCCATGGTGCTACTCAGGGTGATAGAATCTTTAAGAGGTAGAACCTAACTGAAGGAAGTTAAGTCACTTGGGGCATACCTTGGAAAGAGATACTAAGACTCTGGCCCTTCCCTAACTCTTTGTGATCCAACTGCCACAAGCAGTTTCCTTTGCCACATGGATCATGGACTGAAACTTCTGAAACCATGAGCTAAAATAAACATTTTCTCCTTATAAGTTGTTTATCTCAGGTATTTTGTTACAGTGATGGAGAGCGGACAAACACTCCATCTCAAACTTGAGGTCATGCCAGCACCACTTTCATTCATCCTGTTATTCTCAAAGGAAGTTTATAGGTCCTACTCAGCAGTTTACCCTTTTTCATTCCCTACATGCAATACATCACCAAGGCCTGTCAATTCCACTTATGATATACTTTTCAAATCTGTCCACTTTTCTCTAAACCCTTGCCATTACCAGGTTCAAGTAACTATTATCATCTTTCACCTAGACCACTGCAAATGGTTACTTCACAGATCTTCCTGCTTCATTTCTTTAACTCAGTGACCTTCCAGACCAGACCCCAAAATATTTTTTTAACTTCAAATAGATGATATTATTCCTCTGTTAAAAACCATCACTGAATTTTCAATAAAATCCAAAGATCTGTTAGAGAAACACAATCTTTTCTGATTACCCTGCCTATCTCTACCACCTCATTTTGCATAACTCTTCTATTTGTCACACAATCTAGAGGCCTTCTTACCATTTGTTGAATTTGTCAACCTCTTCCTCATAGCAAATCTTTGGTAAATGCTTTTCCTCTTTCTTCATTGCTTGAATTACTCATACCCATCATTCAGGCCACTTCTACGAAAGATATTCCTGACACACTGAGCTTAGTTGTACCACAAATGCCTGATCTGAGTTTGTGGACTAGTAAGAATGACATATCAGCTTAACTAAATTATTTTCAGTTTAGTTTGCTGGGAGCAGAGATGGGGCTGTCAGTTCACAAACATTTACTCTCCTTTTCCTTGGTAACTTAAATCCTAAGTTTTAACTGGTGCATAGTTAACCCAGTTATTTCTCAATGTACCTTGTGACTTGGTGTGGCCATATGGCTGGGTTCTGACAAAAGGAATGTGAACTGAGGAATGTGACACTTTCAGGCTATGCCCTAAAAGGAATATAAGTACCCTTCCCTGTATTTCCCTTTCTCTTTTGAGGGCAAACAGCTACCTTAATCCTGGAGATGGATACCATGTGTCAGGGATGGTAGACACCACACAGCTCTGAACAACTTTCTTTCTTAATTATTATACAATAGAGAAATAAACTTCTATTTTTATCAAGGAATGGGTGATTAACAGCAGCTTAGTCTACCCTATATGTCACCTAAAGGAGAAACAAACAGTACAAAAGGATATGTGACAGATATGAAACAAGAATATGGACCAAGCCTCTGACTGCTTACATAGTTTCTCAAGCATATGTTCCTGAAGTCCCACCCTCAGTGTAACCGGCACAGCATCAGGCCGCTGTCATGCCTTAAGAAAAAAAACAAACTTACAGTCTTCACTACTATGGTATACAAGTAGAACATCTGACCTCTCAAGAGCCTATGCATTTCCACATAAGACAATTACTTGCTACACAATATAAACTATTTTCTCTGTATCACTGAGCCTAGAGCAGGTCCAATCTGCCCATCTTACCGTTAATCTAAATCAGGATATCTCCTTTTCTCTTCTACTGTCCCTTGTTCCTTTCCTTTACAACATTTGTCCCAACTTGTAATACTAGATGAGTGTTTGTTAACACAATGTAAACAGCATAAAATTGTTGTATATATTTTCTTTTTCACCACTTTATCCCCAACTCTTAGGAAAATATGGGCAGATAGGAGGTGCTTGACAAATAATTGTTCAATGAATGAATGACTGAATGAGTGATGAAATGAACATATTAACAACCTGTCTAGGGCATACCTTTATATTAATTCCTCTTGTTTACTTAAGCAGAGTATTTATAATGGGCACCAGGAACACAATTCATTTAAAAGTTCACCAAGTCATGATGTAAGCAAAATTGGGTAATAACTACTATGACAGTGCTCTCAATATCACACACAAAAGAGTTTCTTGAATATGGAAAAGTAAAAATTTTAAAGGACTAGAGTAAATTGGAAATAATTTTAAAAGTCAAAAATCTAAGCTTACCTTTTTAAAAAATATTAGCTCTAAGAACGGAGAGAAGCAGGCTATTAAGGTAATATGGGAGGGATGGGCTGTGAGCAATAGAAGTCTGGGTAATTTAGTTTGAAATGAAAAGTCATGAGGATGCCAAAGACTTCATGAGCATTTCGAATCACTAAAAGTAACAAACAATAAATCAACTTTAGAAATGGCAAAAGTACAGAGACATAAAAGGGGGAATTACTAAAGCCTGGTGGGACGGACAGCTTGCCTCATTCATTTGAGAGAAAATAACAAAGATCTTTGAAATGTTTGGAAGCACATTTAAGGCTTCAGAAGTTTTTTATTTTTGTTTTTGCACTTAAGGCTTACATTCTTAAAACATACACCAATAGAACAGTAGGAAAATAGTCAAATATATAATATTTTACTTACAAACATGCAGACAAAAAGCCTATTTTTAAATATCACATCTCTGAAAATAACCATGTATAAAAGAATGGTGACTTTCCACAGACATTCAATTAGCGTACAGAGTACAATCATACCCTCACAAAATGGTCTCCTTTTCCAACAACAGGAAATAAAATGTTGTACTCATAAACAAAAAAGTATATTTCAAATATACTTCCAGGTTTCTTCTTTTGTTTATTATGAAAGTCAAATGAAAATATCCTTATAAAATATTCTAGGAGATGACTGTAAACAGGGATTTTACAAGCAAACTTTTAAAGAAGGGCAATTATGTTTCCCTTCAACAATCATTTATTGAATGCCTACTATTTACAGAGTACTGCGTCAAAGCTGTGTGGTGGGCCAATGCACAACCAGATGCTGGGATTCTAAAGCCAGGGGCTCAGAGCGTGTGCATGAACATACTTCAGAGGCAAACTGAAGGCAGTATTTTCTCCTGAAGTCTTCTCTGTAAACCAAATAAAATGTTCTCCAAATTCTGCTGTAAGCTGAATAAAACTGTATTCTTTCTAACATGGCCACCCCAGAAATCTGTTAGGGACTTCACTTACCATTAAGCACGATAAGGATTATAGCAGAGCTGAGGCAAACCTGGAACTAATATAATATTCTCTGGGGCCTTTTTTTTCTTTATAATGTATATTATGACATTTAACATGTTAAACCTTCATGTTACATTAGAGGAAATATTCAATGAATTAAACATATCTATTGACAATTTGCATGACCATAAGAGGTCAGTATATACTTTAATGGTTTTGGAAAAGGTTGATTTTGGAAGTGGTTGGAAAGGTGATTTAAAAATTCTCTGAAATAGCCAATTCTTTTTGAAACTTATTCCTAAATAAGTATACATATCAAACAATGTTATTTAAAATCAAATTTTAGTTGTTTTCTCTAGTTCTTTAGGCTTTTAGTGATTTGGGGTGATTTGGAGTAAGTTATGTCTTTCCTTTTCCTATCACATTAAACCATTAATAAATTTCTTCAGATAATACTTAAAGGCTTCACTATAACATACATGGCATTTAAGATAAGACCATTTTATATAATAAGGTCTTTCTAATATTTTAGTTATCAAAAATTCTTTTTACAAAATATAGCTATTCTAACACACTGGTGTCTACTGTGAATTGTACAATAACTCCTAAATGCATGATATGTTCTATATAGTCTCATGAAAGAAAATAGAAAATAATTTCTCCAATAGTGTAATATACAAGATGAAAATGAAATTTTTGGAATGATACTGAAAATCTTAAATCAAACAGATCATGTTGATATTTCTTTAATGTAACAAAGGTAAATAAGCCTTGATATTTAATTTCAAATGATCAATTATTACATTGTATATCCCATTTATCTGAAAGGGAGATGGTCAAGTATTTGGAGCATATGACTGATGATCAACCTGTAAACACTAAATTAGATGCACCGTTAACTGTATACTTTGTGTGCCTTGATTTTCTTGTCTAAAATAAGGATAAGCATTTTAGTCAACATCAGAGTTCACTATTCTTTAAAATCTGAGATAAAATTATTTAAGGACAGCTAAGAAACAGGTAAATTAATTTGCCTGTTGTAATGAATAGCCTAATACATAAAACTTTCAAATGTCAATTCTAACCTGCTTCTGTATATGGGAGTCAATTTATAATTGCTTAATTTTTTGAGTACAGATTTCCTGAATCTTATAATTCTAATCATTAATTTAATTTTCCAATAAGTGGGTTACACTATTTAGTATTTTTGAAAAAGCCCCAATCTCCAAAATACTTTTTAAAATGTTGACGATAAAAATTAAAATGAACAGTAATAACTTGGAAATAAACCATTTTAAGCTGTTGTGTAATTGAAACTAAATTTGTATATATATTTGGAATGGGAGGTTTCAATAATCTATTTTCTTAAAATTAAAATGAACTCATTTGAGATTTCAAATGTTATATTGAATTCAACTAGCTCCTTTTTCCCACTTTTAAAAACATACAACAATAACCCTAACAATGATTGATAGTAGCTTAGCCCTAAACTTTACATTTTTATTTTAAAACATTCAGACTGTACATGTGCAAAGATGTCTACATGATATAATCATCAAAAAATGAGTCATTATATGTCCTTAGACAACAAATATATAAAAACATATCTTAATTTATCTAATACCTTTAAAAGTTATTCCATGTAATAATCAATATCACTAAAATCACTCCCTATAAAATATTTGTATGTGTGTATGTTAATGATACAAATCTATAGTGAAATGATGAAATCAAAAAACAAGTGTTCTTGTCAAAAGACAGGAAGAGAGTTTTTTCCCCCTCCCTCAAGGAAAACAAAGGATTCCTGAAAGCTTTGCCCTGATTTATTTTTCCAATTTTAAATACCTTAAGAGTAGCGGAACTGCTACTGGCATGGTAGTATTTCTAACAGTCAATAAATCTAAAATATTATGTGTGAATATTGGAATGAAGCCATTAAGAAGATTACAGCATGCAACACAGCAGAGGGTCCACAGGAAAAAAGAACTAGTAATTCAGGACAACTGTGACCACTGACCTTTGAACAGCCAAGACCACTGGTCAATCTGACACAATAATAAAGTGCACATGCATAGAAAGTCATCTAGCCTGTAAGAATAATTTAAATGCTTTGGTGGATGATTTTAAAAGGCCCTTCATTTAAATCTCAGTCAACTTATTAAACAATCAAACAATACCAATACTAATATTCTGCAGGCTTCAAGTACCTATTATTAATTCAAATTACATATAAAAATTCAGTAAAATCCTTTGTGATTTTAACACATCTCATTAAAAACATTTGCTATTTAAAAACTGTTGTGATACATCATCATAGTTCCTATGGAGCTATCAGAGACAAGTTAAACAGTCACATTAAATATTTTTAGAAAATAACTATAACTTTAAAATTTTTCATACAATGATCTAGCTCTATTTCAGAACCATTTTCATTTATCCAGTCTTCAAATTATCTATAAGTCTGTGGCCTTCTGTTTCAAGCATCTATACAATCAATCTACCAACCCATGCACTGTTCCTTTTGACCTATTTTAAATATTACATTTTGTTTAGGTATAATGTTGTTTATGAGTAGACTACACAATGATCTATCATCTTTTATATTTTTATATTTAAGATTCATATGATTGTACTTTTGTGAATACTATTTATCATCCCATCTATTTAAATAAATGTCTTAATTATCAAACAAATTCTAGTACTTCTCAACTAATAAAAAAAAGCAGGGTTCTTCTGAAAGAATCATCTCACTGAAACAGACTATAAAATTTTTAATATCATATACAGAAAAGTTGAATTTCTTTCTCTTTCTTTTTTCTCTTTTATAAACAATCCTTAATGCTGTCATAGAGCATTAACAGTAGGAGATACAGGCACACAGGAAAACATTCTTAAAAGTTGGGATTCTATTTTTTGTAATTATTTCTCTATCCATTGAAGAATACTTCGATGGGATTCTAAATGAATAACTAGAATAACTAATCATTTCTAGCAGTTTCTGCAAAATTTTATAATGAGACAATCTAGTTATAATGAGCTGAAAAGATAATTGTTCATTGGCCTGGGTGTGGATGTATTCAAACAACATGAATTTTCACTAGAGTTAAAATAAAATAGTTCAGAGTAATGTGCCTCAAGGTCAGCAAGCATTTTAGGTTATTTATGGTCATAAATAATCTGATTTGCACTTTGAAATAATATTTTTCCTATCACTAACCATAAGAATAATCAAGGCTAGTGTGGCTATATATTTGGAAATTGGAATTTTTATATCCTTACTAATGGATTTCAAAGCACTTGCAATTTACAGAAAAATACATTATGAGGGGTTTTTGATTCCCAAATTTTAATATCCTTGAAAAGAAAATGCTTTGCATTTTTGAAAAAGGGGAGTTATTTTAACTTAGAACTAAATCATAAGGATGTTTTTAAGTAGCCCATTAAATAAAATATATACAAAACAGTACTTGTTTGCATTTTTGCCCTATACTAAGGAATACAAAGGCCAAAAAATGTACTTTTGGAGACTATTTAACATGAAATACAGAATATGTCCCATTATAAGCTGCAGACACAAATGCACATGCACACAAACCCTCTGCAAGATCAAAGACCAAAAGAGAACTGGCACTTAATTTATCAGCCTTTACAGACAAAAGACAGTTTTCGTCATTTCAAAAGGATAAGATGTCTTTTATGACAAACTGCGTTTGCAGTTTAATTTACAAATAGAATTCTAAGTAAGCAGTCTTTGCTCTGCCAAAGCAAATGACAAACAGTGTAGGTTTTCATTCTTGCGGCCCTCAGCAGGATAGAAAAGATTAAAATAAAACTGAAATAATTTAGAGAAAACAAATAAATGTTTCAGAAAGTTGAGGGAGATCAAAGCCAGAATTTTCTGACCCCAACTGTACAAGCATTTCTTATTATATTGACCAGTGCCATCAGATCATTAATTAAAAGGAAAAGCGCTGGCAGGTGGCAGGGAAGCAAAAGCCGATAATTGGCCCCCTTCTTCTTCTTGCCTTCAAAAACTCTCTCATTCTTTTGCAAGACATGCCACTAGGCAGACAGAAATGCCTACTTTGTAATATAATGATTAAGATGAGATGAAGAGACTTACATTTAAAGAAACTCTGCCTAATGAATGCATCTAGCTTTTTAATTATGATCGTACTTTTACAATAAGGAATATGATGTCCCATTCAACATCTCCTCAACTGCCAAAAGGTAAAAACGCTTAAAATAGAACTACATTGATTCCTCTCACACCACTTGCACACACCCAATCCTTTTATTTAAGATAAAAAGTGAGAAAATAACTCTTAACTCAAGGGT
The DNA here is from genome assembly GCA_020662805.1 of Glaucomys volans. Classification (NCBI taxonomy): domain Eukaryota; kingdom Metazoa; phylum Chordata; class Mammalia; order Rodentia; family Sciuridae; genus Glaucomys; species Glaucomys volans. The sequence continues at coordinate 253,512 of JAJEJO010000085.1, forward strand.
CCAAGAGAAAACACATATATTCCCCACAAAATATCCTTCAGACTTACCACATCGCTTGGCAGGTTGCTCAAGTCATTAAATGGTGATTCTAAAGTGTTTGTGTCAACATTTAACATAACCACATCTTCCAATGATTTGTTTTTCACTCTCTGTTTAAAAAACACATATGAAAAAGACTTAATATATTTTCCATACAAAACTATGTATTTTTTGGTGTTTTTTGGAAACATCAAAATACAATCTTAATGCAATAAGGCCTGGAAATTATTTCTTAAAAATCCTACATTACAAAAGAATATAAACAAATTTGTCTTCTGAGAAAGGAAGTTTTATCATTATCCATTCAAAAAATTTTGTAGAAACGCTTAGAATACAGTATTTGCTCATCTAATACTGAATTAATTTAACTACCAAAGAGATAATGCAACAAAAACCTACTATAAAATTTGTATACTTATATCATAAAAACCTGTAGCCTTTTAAGATTCATCAATTGAATATCAATCCCATGATACAATAATTTGTGCCCAGTTCCATATCTATGTTTAGCATAAATCATACTAGCGACAAAATAAGTGAACAACTATGACTGTAGTATTGATCTGCATTTTAAATTAATAAACATTTTTTTCACATTTCCATACCAGTAGATACACCTTGATGATGAGGACTGAAAGTGGTCTAAGAGAATATAACGGAGGAGAGTAAGTTAGAACTTACTGCTAGCAATATTCCTCACATGAATGTAAAGAATGAAATTTAATAGCCAAAAGAATGAAATTTAATAGACTGACTATTTTATTTGTCTTTATTTAAAAGTTTTAGTCAAAATAGTCAACATATCTCAATGTGTTCACAAATTGTTGTAAATTACACTTTTATCCAACTTTTTAATCTTAAAGGAAATATTTATGGTTCATTTGTCCTATTTAGATTAACATAAAACTTTAAAAACATTGATTTCTATTTGTCTGATTTAAATTATAGCAAATAGTATTATTCCTCAATGATAAGTAATGTGCTCATTAAGGAAATAAATCCACAAATTTAAAATTCTATAATTTTATAGGTCAACTAATAACAGATCAATAAATAATTTCAGTGTAATATTTTTAAAGTTTCAATATAGAGTAAGAATAATTTTGGAAAATTATGATTTAAATATCTTAAATTTTAAATTGGCTAAGTCAATTATTTTGTTTTAAATTGGTTAAGACTGAAATTACTCTGATCTATTTAAGAATTTCAAATCTCTGCAAATTTGGTAGAATGTTAAATCTGTGAGGGAGCTAACAGTCTAAGGAGGGAATTCTTGATTTAAGAGAGGTATAATGTCTATGTAGGGTTTGGATCCTTGGGAGATACACTATTCTAAACATCTGTCTTGTAAAAGACATTGTGTTATGAAGTAAGACAATTAAAAATGGTCACTTCTAAGATACAAAGAATCATTTCTAGTGATACTATTGATACTATTTCAAAAAACATTTATAAATACACTCATTTCCTTTTCTTTCTATATAAACTACAAGAGGTTTAAATACAGAACTATGTGTTTACTTATAAATTAACTATAGTATAAATACAATAAACATAAGCAAATATATATTGTATTGATGTATTTGTAGTAATGGTATTTGGACAAAGAATATTATAACTGTAATAAACGTCTTCATTTTTAAGTTAGCTTTATACTAGAAACTATATAAATAATCTGGAAGGCCTGACATATATTTTGAGAGATAAAATGAGTTTTTTTTAAACAGCACAGGATAGTGGCAATGTATCCCAAAATGTTTTGTGATAACACACTAAGTCTAAATAAACTGGTATTAATAAGAAATATATACTGTTTTCAAAATTACTTTTAGTTTTATGAAGTCAGATAATAGATGCCTACTGAATTTTTTTTCAAGGAACTAATCAATAAGGGTCTGAGAGAGATACAATGTCAAAAAGAAAATTAAAAAATAGAATGGAAAAGAAATTGAGGGCCCCTAATATTGGAATAATTCTATGAAAGAAAGAAAGAGAGAGAGAGAGAGAGAGAGAGAAGAGGGGAGAGGAGGGGAGGGGAGAGGGGGGGGAGGGGAGGAGAGGGAGAGAGAGGGAGGGAGGAAGGAAGGAACTACTAAGTATTTTTAAAAGAAAATCTGGAATAGTATCAGTATGTTAACTCTTTTTTCTCTCCAAATCAAACTCAAGCAATTTTTTTTCTAAATAGGCATGTAAAAATCAAATGGTACCTCTTTATCTGTCTCATATTTTCATATCTTATAAAGTTATGATATATAAAATTAAAAGTAAAAAAATGAGAAAAGAATTCCTCTTTCTTCTAAAATAAGAAAATAATACTGGACAGAGACTGAAAGGCTTATTAAGAAAACAGTAAGGTGTTAAAGTAGGTTGAGTCTTTTTCATGCCCTCTATTTAACCCTTCTGCACATGTGGCTACAAATGTACACTATACACATAAATGCAAAGAAATGATACCATGGCAGCAATCATATGACCTTATGAAACTGGAACAACATGTCATTTATAGTCCTGTGTAAAATGAAACAAATAAGACAACCCTCCTATTTGTAGCTTTATCCTTAATCGCTTTTACATGCCTTAGTCTGTTAGGAAGAACAAAATATCTTTGTCCTTTATAATGGAAGCATTTTGTATTTATAAAGAGACTTTTTGCCATCCTTTACTCATGGTTACATAAAAAGAATTGAAAAGATTTCAAATAGAATTAATATGTTTTTGAATAACTATATTTGATAGTTTTTATAAGACTGGTAATATGAACAAGAGAGAAGAAAAAGGCTGCTTTGGTTCTTCCTTGAAAAAATTAATTGTAGCTACTAAATAAAATGCAAAAACTTACTCATGTCAGTCTAACATATTACCTATGTCAGTAGTTATATTTTAATTACAAATTATTTATTATAAAATAAGACAAAAGATAGAAATTTTAGTTGAAAAGTCCAATAATGACATAGTAAAAATGGAATTGCAACACATAATATCATTGTGTAATACATTAAGAAAAAGTTACTAAATGATACCCAACTGTTGTAAAAGAATTCCTGAAGTTCCAAGTATATCTTCTCATTCACTATTAAACCAGATAAACCAAATATAGTTGACTATTAAGGCACTTGAATAAATCTAGTAAATAAAAACTACAGAGATTTCAACCACCTAATTGTGGATCTAAATATTCTCATTTGATAACAGAAACCTATTTAAAGTTAGAATGCACTATTTTTTGAAGATAATAATTTCCAAAAAGGAAATTAATCTTAAATTTTCTCTTTAAAAATGTACCAACTTTCTTTATACATGGCCAATAAATATATGATAAGATTGAACACTTAAAACATGTACCCTTTCTATATTAATTGGAATGCCAAGTTGTTTTGAAAATTGATATAGAATATTATGGAAAAACAATAAAATATCAATAGGTACTGTGAACAACTTTAAATATTTGACATCTTTATAAAAAATAAATAGAAAAATTAAGTATATTATACTCATTAAAGAAAGACACTAATATGAAAATGCATACTAATATGAAAATCAAATTTGATGATTTCTTTAGGAAAACAAAAATCTAATCATGATTAGATTTGTATCAAGTCAAGCTACTGGTCAGGCCTGGAGATGTAACTCAGTGGTACAGAACTTGCTTATCATGTGCAAAGCCCTGGGTTCAGTCCTTAGCATTTCAAAAACAAAACAAAACAAAACAAAAAAAAACTCATCAATAAAATGTTAGTGATATATTCCACGATCTAATACCAGACTGAACACCTATATTCGTCTATTACACATACTTTTTTTCACTGAAAATACCTTAGCTAGTAAGAAAAAAGTTTCATAAAAATGAATAAAATATAAGAAATAATAAAGTTATCCAACCCAAACTTCAATATACAAAACAAATCTTACCTACTAAAAATTTATTAAAATGTATTTTCTATTAATGATGAAGCAAATGAAAAATACTGCCTAGCATTTTGCAAAAAGAAAAAAAAATGCACCAAGATAGAGCTCAGGTGTAATTCTACAATCCAGGCCTTCTGCAGGAACATGACTCTCTCATATGATCCTCGAGAATTTTAAAATATATCAGTAGAATCTTCTTTGATCAAAGGTAAGGACTGATGGTATTTATAGTAACAGCAACTAAGAAAACCACACCTAACTCATTAGTTCGTTAATTAGAAATTAGATTAAATTGCTGATCTGTACAATCAGCCAAAAGAGAAAATTATTTGAATAAAACTGAAATCATCCAACATAATGATTCCATTCAACTGACTCAAATTTTCTGTTTTCATAAAGGCTTTATGTTTTTAGATGTTAATATTCTATAAAGTCTGCTCTGGAAATATCACTGATTCAGGTTCAAGTACTTTGAATTTTAAAAAGTTTCACTACAAGGATAACTTAAGTCACAAAAATCATTTTGGAATGCTCTAGAGACAGTTGAAAAAAATATCCTAAATTTTCATACCCCAACAGGACTGAAAATTAAAATATAAAGAGAAGCTACGTTCTAATTAAAAAGTTTGTCATTAGTGTGTTAAAACCATGTTTTGGAAAAGCATAGTGATAAACTGAAAAATAATGAAGTTTTCAAAATAAAAACATTTCATTTTATGAGCCACAAGTATATAAATTTTAATTTTCAAAATGTAGTTCCAAGAAAGAGATACAAAACATATCACGTTGCCACAAAGAAAAGTGTTTCATCAAAGATTAAAGTTTTTAGTATTTAAAACTTACCATAAAACTTCTTTCTATCAAATATAACCTACTTTCATGCCATTAAAAATGTTCATTTAGTATACTAATTTAAATGAAATTATTTCAATGCTACCTTATTTTAAAATGATCATTTAAGTATATCCTAAATATGAACCTAGTCACTACTTAATATTATCCATTTGATATTCTTTCAAACAAAACTATTTTAACTATTATTTTTAATGAGTTAATTTTATCACTATCTAGTTTCTGAAAGATACTCACCTCTATGAGGCTGGAGTGTATTCCAATCAGGTATGGCATTGGGGCACTAAATTAAAAATATATATATGTATAGATTCATATAGTTTGTTAAAACCGAAACAACAATATAAGTAATTCAAATGCTTAAAAAATTAGATTTACTAAATGCTCAGTTCCAGCATAGCACATTCTATATTCAAAATTATTCAATATATAAAACAAATTTAATCCTAGAGGTCAATAATATTTAAATTAAGGTTGGTTTATATAAAAATCACAAAATCATTTATAATTAAATTAAGAGTTATAATGCCTAAAAAGCATTTTTTATTTAAGAAGAATATCAGGGCCTAGGCCATAGTCTGAGTTGAATCTTTTCCATATACCTCATAGCAAATATATCCTAAAAAATCATAAAATTTTTTACATTTTGCACATATTTTCTCATTCAATTAGATACTTATTTCTGTGATTTTATTAGTATGTCTTTATTATTTCATACCTACTGTCTCCAAATATTTATTCAGTCAGTCAGTCACATAGTTGTCAAATATTTATTGAGACTTAAATGTGTGCCAGGCAATGTTCTGGAAGTAAAGGTGAAAAAAATAAACAAGATCTTCCCCTAATGTGCTCTCTCCTCCCTCATGTATATCACCTTTAATTTAAGTTTATAAATTCAGATTTATTCGCTTTTGGTGTAATGAATAAAGTAATTTTAATAAATTAAAAATATTCAAGTACAACAAGGATTTTGTACTAATTAATTCAACACCTGATATTTGGAGGTACCAGGCCCTGGGGCTAGGGCTTGGGAATAATAATAAACAATATGGGTGGAATGTGTTTCCTTGTGAATCTTATACCTTAGCAGAAATGCAAACATTAAATAACTTTTAATGTATAAAATCTATGTTACTAGTAATTTTAGAAATATTTCTTAGGAAATACAAGAAGGAAATTATTCATCTTGACATTTCAAACTAAATTATTATCTAACAGGAAAACATAAGAATGTACAGATGTCTACAAAAGTGACAGAAGATATTTGAACAAATATCTATTTAAAAATAAAACATTTTGACAATTCTTTTATGGACATCTTTCTGCTTTATTAATGCAAACCTTTTCTATTAAGGCAAACAGATAATCCTCTTTCTCAAAGGATTTGCATAATTTCCTAAACATCACTGCCATTATTAAAAGAGCTGTCCAAACTCCTGTGTGTTCACTTTTCTACTGAGAACCAGTAATAGATAAAACTAACAGGCACCTTGACAGATTCAGAGATTTCAAAGTAATCTTAGAAAGTTCTAAGTTTATTTAAGGGTGGCTAAACACTAACATATACTTTCAGAATTCATTAAAAAATTGCTCTTTGTTTCTCAGTAGCCTATACATTCTAGTTCATTACTTCTTCTTATACTGCATTCTAATTCCCAGTTGTCTTTGCCTTTTGTAGCTCTATTCCTTTCTATTCTTTTTTAATTTTTATGCAACAGACCATCTGGAATTGACCTGATATTCTGGATACTTCATTTGACTGAAAGTTGAGAACTATTTATAGGTCTTGATATCCTTAAGACCTAACAGATTTTCTTCTGTCAAAAGGAAATAGGAGGAACAATGTGGACTGTTCCACTTTTACTTAAATAAGAAAGGCCAGTTGCTTCCTAATTCAAGTTTTCAGCCTTGGGACTCCACAGATAACAAAAAAAAAGTACATCACTGTTCTGGGACTCCACAATCATGTTTGGGCTACTGTCACTAAATAAGGTAGGCAACTTTCAAGATCTCAAATATGTTAAACCCTCCAAACATCCAAAATAGTATAAAATTATTAAAGTTACCATGAAAGCTTCCAATTCGCCCCAGGTTAGGATATCCTACCCACAAGATGTATAATACAGAAAATCCATGGTATCTTTATTCCAAAATGCATTTTAATAGAAGAGTATTCATCAAAATATTCAAGCCTTTTAAACATAGTATGCTCCTCTTATACATGCTGAAGGGATATTGGATGGACCACAGTTTTATAAAATGAGAGCCCAAACAGCTAAGTAATCTACGAAAATTCTAGGAACTACATTTAGAAAAACACTTTTTAAAGTTTCTGGAGGCTATTTATCTTTTGAGATACAAATAACAAGCTTATATAAATTGTAAAGATACAATTAAAAATTCAGTGAATAGCTCCTATGCAGAAGAGCTAATAATAAAGTTACTCAAAACTTTTTATAATAGTAATATAGTAATTAAAAACTTGTTTATGGGATCATTAGGTGATATCTCCTTGGGTTTTTTTTCTAATTTTAAATAAAGTCCCAAAACATACCTATTTGAGGCACAAACTATTAATCTATAACACAAATTTTCCAAAATAATTACGATGTTTTTCAGAATATAGCATTATTTGAATAGGTGTTCCTTTCCCACCTTTTCACAGTGGATTGTGTACAACCTAATAAAAAATAAGTCAAATCTCATGGAAAGAAATTTTGCAATCCTAGCTAAAATTTCCTAATTAAATGAGAGTGTTAATAAGCCAGGAAGAGATTCTTGGCAACACAGATGTTAACATCCATGTGCAAAACTGTCCTGGATCTTTCTATCAGTGAAGTTATTTTGAAAAGACAGGATTCTGAAGGCTCTATTATAACTGCTGTTTCTTTTTGGGGAAGAAATTTATCTTCACTCAAAATATAGCCTTCCTTGTCTTTTTAGATTTTCTTAACAAAAGAGACTACCTATAATAGTATTCTATTGGGGTAGTATGAAGATTGTAATCTTCCATTTTTTTAAAAAAACTGTTCCCTTAGAAGCTAAATCTGATCATTCCATAGCAAAGTCAGATAGATGAGCTAAATGAAAAGACTGACTTAACCATTCCCTCAACAAACAACAATTTACTTTTACTACTCCTAGCATCACAACACCTCTTAAGCATTTATGAACTCAGATAGCTTATCAGTGTGTGGCAACATCATAAACTTGCCACATTAAAGTATTCTTATTTTGGTTGATTAAGGGAAAAATGCAGACGGTGTCACTTTCTCCTAGGAATCATCCCTAACCTGCCAAGAAGGTGAGCTGTTTCTCCCTATACATTCCCACATATGGTTCTTTTGTATGTCTCCACAATAGGACTTATAATATTTTAATATTACTCTGTACTCCATGTGTTTATGTGTGAGTACATGTAAGCATGTGTCTGTATATGTGTATTTATTCCTATCTGTGAATCTCCCAAGGGCAAAAACTCGTCTTATTCATCACATTATATATACACACGTTGGCAAATAGTTGTTCACTAAATGTTTGATGAACAAATTGATATGGGCGAATGGATGGATGAACAGACCAACAAAGTAGTAAGGCTTTATCAATGGACCAAGATGCGATATTCGTCCATGGTCACAAGATGGCATTATGGCTCTCCACAGTCTACTCTATGCCAGAGCTATCATGTGCAAAAACAAATACTTTGAGGAGCTATAATTACTTCAGAATTTGAAAAGCCTCTATTACTCCAAAAAGTTAACAATAATGCATCTATTCCAATCAAACCTTCATGGTGTTATGTTGAACTGGAATATAAAAATCATTTATTCAAAGACTATGAGATTGAAGGGATAATATGTCATATTTTTATCCCTTTTGCATATAGATCAGTATGATTTTAACTTCAAGGATACAAAGGGAAGAAAACCATTTTTCTTAGAAAATCGTTTAGTCCATTAAATTTTCTAATAATGGAAGAAAGCCAGAATCTCAAATGGTTATTTCTAGAAAAAAATTATAGTTCTCAGTTTCTACAATAGAAGTTGAGCTATCACTGTGTCCTTAAGGTTCAGAAAGTCTCAGATAACTCTTTGCTTGGGTATCACTGCTCTGTTATGAAAGCTGTTAGACCCTGTCCTAATAGCTACTTCATACATTAGAGAGAAAATTGCAGGGTTGAAATATAGAACAAGCTTCTTTCATTATAATGGAAGCAACAGAAAAAGGATTTGATGGCAGGGATAGAAATTATCAGAAAGGTAGCTCTGGAAAGAATTAGCAAAAAACTGACTGAGTCATTGAATAGTTTCTAAATAACATTTTAGGAAGTTTTAAATGTGTAATTGATTACAGTGTACTGAGCTTAGAGGTTTGTTACCTCTTAAGAGGTCAGATTATTTTAATAGAAAAATTAAGATGACATGAGCATTATAACCCAATAAAATATAATTCTAAACATCATAATCAGAAGTGTTAGTTGAAACACTTGAAACACTCACTTGACATACATTTTTAAGTTGTACATCAAAACAGTAAATTTTAATTATTGAACCCTGTGTGCAACCATCTATTGCATATGTTGACATGAATGATCTACAATCTCCACCTTCAAGGATGGTAAGATATTGTAGGTGTGTTGTTCAAAAGAAAACTCTAAAATGCATGCCATAAGAGACTATTTACAGATTTAGCTTTACACTTAAACTTGTGAGTGGGATACTTCACAATATAATTAATTTGCATTTCTATAATCTGCCAAATATTTCTCCAAAAGCAGAACAGAGGTGATAGGTCTCTGGGCACCTACTTCACAGCATTATCAATACCATTACCATGCTGTGGAAACACAAAATAGAGCAGTATAATCAATATGTGTCCAAGTACCTATGCTGTCATTATAATCACTTATTCTGAACAGGATTAGTCACAAAAACTTAATTTAAAACCTCTAAAGTATGAACTTAAATAATTTTAATCCTTAAGTAATTTGTCTTTCATGAAATAAAAAAGTATAAATATGTTATTTTTAAAGGAACTATTTTTACTAATGTTAGTAATGACAGAAACACATTAAAGCTGAAATGATTTCCTCCTATGCACATATGTATATGGTTTAAAGGTTGAGAAATCCGATTAAATTTGTCAAAATTTGCTATGCCTGCAGAATATCATTATGCAGTAAAGATAACATACCCCCAGTCCTAAAGAAGGTCCCAAAGCTGCTTTTTAGGAGTCTGCTCCCTATCTGCCCTCACTTAAAGTATGTAGACTCTTCTAAGGAGGAGAACAAGGGGGTCATTGGTCATTGTTCTCATAATTTCTAGAGGCCTGAATGAATTCAGATTGGTGAAATCACTGGGAGGGTGAGCAAACTCTTCATTATTACTCCCAACACTGTTGCTTTTTTTTTTTTCTTTGCATGGTAGTTAAATTTAGGCTGAGACTTTGACTTAAACTAGAAATGCAATAATTCTTATATTAAAAGCAACCCCTTTGTCAATACAAGGTACTGAATGTGCTATTGGGGAAAAGAGAGGTAAAGGAAACACAGAGACAAGGTAGTAACTGGCAGACTTTCTAGACAAGTTCTGACACCTGGAACACTGGGTTTTCGAACTGACACCATAACTTCCCAACCACAAACAAAACTTTTGTTTATATTTATGCATTTATTTATCTAAATGACTGCAGAAAAAATTCACAAAATTTAAAGAACTTTGTTTGCCAAATGCAAATTTTTCTGTGGAAAGTTCTCTGAACTCCATAAAAGTACTCTTTAATATGTATTACTAACCCAAAAGTCAAGTTGCTGTGATTTTTTCACACATACATGAGGTGTACCTAATCTACAAATAAGCGTATCTGTTTTCTAATCATTTAAGCAGTCTGGCAAAAGCCAGCTTACCAGCAGTAGTCCAGCAGGTGTGGAGGAAGCACTGGGATGTATATGTGCTGCCAGTACATTGGGTAGAGCAGAGCAGCCGATCCATGGAGACAGGCAGTTAACTAAAATTTGTAAAAGGACAACAATAATAAGTAGCCGCTGATCCTCCAAACAAAAAGGCATGTCCAAGATATCAAACATGACTGATAATCATAGAACAATTTACACAATGACATGACTCACATTGCCTTTACCAGTTCTCTAAGTAAAGTCTTATGTCTCGGGGCTCCTTGAAAAATATGTAAAAAGCAAAAGTAGCTTCATGGGAATCATATATAGATAGTTTTAACCACCTAAAAATATACTTTTGGGTTGAAATTTAGAACATAAATAAAGGTAAAACTGAAAAATCAGGTAAGCATCTTAGAATATACTGTAGGAAATTACAATTTGTGCAGCACAGTTTGCACATCACTCAGATTAATACAGCACGATTAAATATGGAAAGGAAGAGAGGCTGAAAGCTCCTGAGGGATATCATTAGGGCAAATTGCCAAAGAATGAAACATGAGCCAGTCAGGAGAGTCTGGAAGCTGCAATAATACCAGGGGACTTGAACGTTCGACAGTTGGAGCTTCAGTAATGTGTGAACTGTGGGTTATGGTATCAAGAGACTCTGTTCACTGACACATAGAATGTCACTATTGACCAGCAAACTGCCCAAGCTTGACAGCTGTACTACAGGAAGCCAAGTATATCATAATTTCATATTTAAACTGTTCATTCCAGATTAACATTTTGTTTCCTAGCTTTATATCACAGCAGCTGCAATTACATTGTTGCTATTTTAAAGGTAATTGCCATTTTAATTGTTTTGTTTTGGCAAGCAGTTAATTAAACATTTTTAATGCTTAACAAAGGAATAGCACTTTTTTTCTCCCTTTTACTGACCCTCATCAGAATTCTTTCCATGTGATTTTCTTTTCATTTTAATTATGTTTCTATAGAGGTAAAGTAGATTTTTAGTGTTTAAAGTAATAATTAAATCAGCATTCTTCTTTTTCGTTTTAAAGTTTTGCTGTAGCCTGTAGTTCAAGGCTACTAATAAAATAATGTTATTGAAATTGAAAATCAGAATTTTCAAAAAAACTATCTGAAAATGGACCATAGACTTTCTATAAACCCTGTTCTCTATTTCATTATTATGCAAAGAAATTAAAACATACACATAAGAATCACAATTAACTTCAAAGAATAAATGCAATTAAAGCAATCCCAATCATATTGAAAGCAAATTTGTCCATCTTTAAGTGAAAAATTGAAAAACTACATTAATTATGTCATTCAAACTTAAAACATTAAAAAATTTCATTGAAATGTACTTATCTTTGTCATATGTATGATTTTTTTCCAGTCAGGTTTTTGGTCAATTTTTTACAACAAATAATGTACCTGATTCCAAATGATACTTTACATTAAAGTGTTTATGTACCTTGAATTTACTAGCTTTACTAGTTTATCAGAGTATTCTTTCAATAGATATCATTTTTTAAATTTCTTAATTGAAGCATATCAGATGCCACTAGGAGGCATTCAAATACTTCTATTTAACAATTACAGATCATGGATTTATTTATGTTACAAAATTGAACTAGAAGGAAATGAAAATGGGGAAGCTCTAACTCATTGTGTCAAATTCTCCTAGAGCTTTCAGGTACTCCCTGGTTGTAAATTAGGCATCTTTAAAGCTATACTAACTCTCTCCATCCCTTCGGCATAACCTGATGGGCTAGGAAAGCTTAGGTAGCTTTGAAAGGCAGCTAATTACTCAATTTCTTCATCTGCACACAGATGACTTTCAAAACAGTTCGTTTTAAATCTTTAAAAAAAGGGAAAGTATTCTTTTTTTATTTTAAGAAAATAGTAACAGTGAAGCAAGAGGAAAAATGCATTCTCAAAATGAACTATGAGGGTGACTTATTTCACTGGCCACACCCAAAGTTCAAAACACCCTGCTAAATGCCACATAGAATACCTCCCCTATCCTTGAATGGTCATCCTTAAATGAAGTTATTCATTACTCGCTAACAAGGCACAACTATATCTGATGAATCTGATTAGATATTTTGGAGGATGGTTTCTATGATCACAAGCAGAGTCAAAAAATTTCTGCCATGTCCAGCATCTGGCAGGGGGTCATCCCTGACAATCAAGATCTACCAGGAGAGAATGAAGCTTCACAGGACTTGGCAACTTTTTGGATATGGGAAATAGGTGACGGGGAGAGGTAGGCATATACAAAAACCTCTCACCAGCCCAAATGTCTAGCCTAAGCAATCAGAATGGATTATTAAGAGTAATACAGCAAAAATGTCAGGCTTAGGTAGAACCATAAAGAACTTGCTTTTGCAAATACAGATTCTGTTGAGCATGAGACATCCAAGTGGATATTTACAAAGTACAAGCATATCAAAGAACTACATCATTAAAACAACAGAGAAAAAACTATGTAATATACACTTTGTAGAAAACATAAGAAAGTTGTAAGTAAATTATAAGTAAGAAAAAATAAATTTACTAGGAAATCAAACACATTTATATATGCTAAATAAAATTATAATCAAGTACATGAGCCAGGCTTGGTGGTACATGCCTATAATCCCAGCAGCCCGGGAGGTTGAGACAGGAGGACCTTGAGTTCAAAGCCAGCCTCAGCAACTTAGTGAGGCCCAAGCAACTCAACAAGACCCTGTCTCTAAATAAAATTTGAAAAAGGATTGGGATATGGCTCAGTGGTTAAGCAGCCCATGGGTTCAATCCCTGGTACAAAAAAAAAAAGGGATATGATAGACAAAAATTAGGGCTCTGACATTGACATTAATAAGCTATGTGGCCCCTCACACTTAACATAACGAGGTCTCAGTTTCTTAATCTTCAAAATGAGAATTTATGCTAGATGATAGATGATATGTAAGCATTGTCTTTCATAAGTCAAACATTCTTTATTTTAGATCAATCTTCAATTTTTATATACTTAGTAACACATATTTTTCCCATCTAAGTGGTTAACTGCATATTTTAACTAACTGTAGTTCAGATTTACTTTTGAAATACATCTAAAGATTACTTCTCAAGGCTTTAAAGAACATTAGGTAACTGTGCAATTGGAAACATTATAATTCATTTGCTTAATTCAACAAAATTTTTTAGGGCCTGCTTCCTGCTTTCATAAATCCTTACCAGGAAAAAGGGACACAAGATTGAACAAAACAAAGTCCTGGTTTACATGGAGGGTATGTGCTATGAAGAAGGCAACAATAAACAAGCAAAACATACATTGCAGGTTGAACATGTCTAATCCCCAAATCCCAAATCTGTGATTCCCCCAAATCCCAATTTTTTTGAGAATTAACATGATACCGTGAGTGGAAAATCCCATACCTGAGTTCATGTGATGGACTGCAATCAATACAGATATGCTGTGTATGTGAAGGATATATATGAAACATGAATGAATTTTGTATTTAGACGTATGTCCCATTCTCAAGATGTTTAATTATGAGTATTCAAATTTACAAAAATCAAAAAACGCTTCTGGTTCCAAGCTTTTAAGATAAGGAATCTTAACTTCCTGTCAGAGATAAAGCCTATGAATAAATGTAAAGCAGAGTGAGGGAACAGAGTTATGGAAAAGCTATATAGATTGTAACATTATGGAAGAACTCTGAACTGTTGGCCTCTATTGAGATCCAACTGAAGAGAGCAAGTTATTGTTAATTTGAGAAGTGCCATTCCAGACAAATGAAAAAGGTATTCAAAAATGCTAAGGTGGAAACATGTTTGGCATTTTCACAGAGCAATGGGGAGGCTGGTGAGATTAAATTGAAAGTAAGAGAAAGAATGACAGGAAATGAGCTCACACAGGGAAGCTGGGTCAATACTGGAGAGTCTTCTAGGACATGGAATTCCTAGTGTCTTTGTAGGACACTATAATTTATTCTGGATAAGATTTTTCCATACCTCTGAAGAGAGAACTATCACAACAAATTATTTACCTGGAACATTTTGTGAACTACTCAAATGAAAGGAAAACAAAACTATATTTTTGAAGTTTTGGTTTTGGTGTAAAGTACTACAAAGAAATAAAATAAATTTAATAACTCAAGTAATAAATAATTTTTAGTATTTAAAGGTTTTTTATGATATACTGTCTTTAAAGGGAAATAACATACCATATAATCTTTCTGTAACCTAGAATTACCCAAGATTATCCAACTGGTTAAAGACAGAGCTAAGACTCCACATAAATTTTTTAATATTCAGTTGCGTCTTTAATACCACAATCGTTCTTCATGAAAGTGAAAGAAAATATGAGGGAAAGAATTTTTGTGTTTCAACTAAAATATATCTCTTGCATTATATCTTCAAAACAGAAGGAATACATTGTTATAATCTTCAGAGAAACATAAGCTCCCAAATAAAGGTTTAATAAAAAATCTTACCTTGAAGTAGCACATGAATATTTAAAACACATTCTCACTTTCATAAAACATATTCAAAATATTGAACTGATATAGTCCCAAAGGACTGATTAATGGAAAATGAAAACATTGAGGATCTATATTGCCAACAGACTCCAATTATAAAATAAGTATATGAGAACCATGTGAGAACAAGACAGATTCCATGCTTTTATAATTATTTCAAAATGGATTCTATTGTCATGTATAACTGAAAAGAATCAATGGAGAAAAAGATTCAAAAACTGGGGCCTATAAAATCAAAAGCTGAAGAAACCTGACAACTAAGGTCAGCAAAAGTGAACTTAGTTGTAGAATAAATGCACTTAGAACTTTCAATCCTAGGCCACCTGGTTTAGTAGCATACTGCCATTCATAATAACTGAAGATATTAATAATATCAAATACTTATACATTGCTTTCCATGTGCCAGGCCATGTTTTCACAATCTGAAGTATTCTGATCTAATCCTCATCAAAATCTAATGAAATAGGTCCTATTATCATTACTACGATTTTCAGATCAGGACACTGAAGCCAAGTTAAACCACCTGCCTGAGATCATGTATCTTTTAAGCACTAAAGCCAGTATAAACACTGGGACACGCTGGATCCAAAATACAGTAGTAACCATCCTTTGAACCTGCCTTTTAATATACAAAAGGTTTAAAATTCTCATGATTATGAGGATTTTCATAGCATCTGAAAAAATTTTATACTAATTATCTAAGAGTATGTACACTTGGACTGAACAATCAAATAAACAAGGAGAGTTGACCTTTGTATGAAAACTTTAGGGATTTCCAATAGAGATCCAATTTACAAAACTTTCCTCGGCTATCTCAGTGTACAACTTAAATAGGGAACCAACAGAATAAACTGTCTCAGAAAAAGTTATATTTAGGAAAAGATCATTGATAAAAAAAAATTGTACACGTTATTTCTCAACCTATATCTGCAAGTACAATTAAGTTTGAAACCAAAGTTCTCCTATTTTGTAATATGCTTATGTGATCTGTTCCTTCTTCCTCTGTTAAACTATGTATATTAGAGTCAATTAGTCTAATAATTTAAAACTAAACAGTGTTTTAAACATTAAGTAGGTATGTACTTTATGGAGGCAAAAATCACATTTATCAGATTTGCAGGGAAACAGCAGAAAAATGATTCATCTGCTGAATTCCTAATTGGCACACCTCAGAGGGAAAGATTTCATACTGATACACTGCTAGTCCTGTTATTCTAGTCTCTGAATCACCTAGTCAGATTGTACCTTATTCTTATGTACAGATCCTACTCATTTCAACTAGAATTCTATGTGAGTTACTGAGAGGCAGATTTATATTGCCCAAGAATGTATTTATGCATAAAAGAAAAAATACATATATTAGAGAAATAATCAAACTTTAACTGAAGCAATAGTTATCATAACTTTAAGCACTATAAATAGCTACAAGTATACAGATGAAACTGCTGGAGATAGTAATGTAATAAATCCTCATGGAATGAAAAGAGAAATAAATAGTGGAAACCAACCTTACTCAGCCATAAAGAAGAATAAAATTATAACATTTGTAGGTAAATGGATGATGTTGGAGACTGTTATGCTAAGTGAGATCAGCCAATCCCAAAAATCCAAAGGCCAGATGGTCTCACTGATAAATGAATGATGATGCATAATGGGGGGGGGGGGAAAGGGTGGCAAGAATGGAGGAAGGATAGATAGCATAGAGGGAAGGGAGGGGTGGGGGCGGGGTGGGGGGTAAAAATAATAACAGAATGTGTGACAGATACCATTGCCCTGTGTACATGTATGAACGCACAGATGGTGTGACTCTACTTTGTGTACAACCATTGAAACAATAGCTGTACTCCATTTGTGTTCAATGAATCAATAAGTAAATAAAAAATAAATAAATAAAAAAAAATAGTGGAAACCATAAAGAAGGCGTATGTTTAATCACATTTAATTTATATTCACATTTTAAAGTTTAGGCCAAAAAAAGTGTCCGTTGGATATTTGAAAATTGCAATGTTATCCCTATAATTATAAAGTATTCTCTCTTAAGCAAAATGTTAATATTCAAATTAAGAGATAGCTATAAATAGATGTTTAGAGAAAGAGTAATTTTAACATGAAAAAGTATTTGGGTGTAAATTTTTTAAATTTTATTTTTAGAGCTGCTTCAGGTTCATAGAAAAACTGAGCAAAATGTACAGAGATTGACAATATATACTCCCCTACTCTCATTCATGCATATCTTTCCCTTTATCAATATTCCTCACCAGGGTGGCACACTGCTACAGTCAATAAATCTACGATGACACATTATTAATAGCAACTCCATAGTTTACATCTGAATTAATTCTTACATGATTTAATCTGTTCACATGTAGTTATTTATAGTGCTTAAATTTCTGTCTATGAGTATGGACAAATTTATAATGATATGCATCTGCCATGATACTATCATTAAAATCCTTTGTGAACTCTTTTGAGTATAAAAATAACAAAATATGTACAAGAACCATGTAAGAAAAACTGCAAAACTCTTATAAAAAAATAAAAGAACCTGTACTTATTTGGGTTTGTCTCTGTGTCCTCTATTCTGTACCATTGATCTACCTGTCTATTTTGGTACCAATACCATGCTGTTTTTGTTACTATTGCTCTGTAGTATAGTTGGAGGTCTGGTATTGTGAAACCCCCTGCTTCGCTCTTCTTGCTAAGGATTGCTTTAGCAATTCTGGGTCTCTTATTCCTCCAAATGAATTTCATGATTGCCTGCTCTATTTCTATGAGGTCCATCATTGGGATTTTAATTGGAATTGCATTGAATTTGTATAGCATTTTTGGAAGTATGGCCATTTTGACAATATTAATTCTGCCTATCCAAGAACATGGAAGATCTTTCCATCTTCTCAGATGCTCTTTAACTTCTTTCTTTAGTGTTCTGTAGTTCTCAGTGTAGAGGTCTTTCACATCTTTTGTTAGATTGATTCCCAAGTATTTTATTTTTTTTGAGGTTAATGTGAATGGGGTAGTTTTCCTAATTTCTCTCTCAGAGGATGCATCACTTACGAATAAAAATGCATTAGATTTATGAGCATTAATTTTATATCCTGCTACTTTGCTGAATTCATTAATGAGTTCCAGAAGTTTTCTGGTGGAATTCTTAGGATCTTCTAGATAGAGAATCATGTCATCAGCAAATAGGGATAGTTTGATCTCTTCTTTTCCTATTCGTATTCCTCTAATTTCTTTGGTCTGTCTAATTGCTCTGGCTAGAGTTTCAAGAACAATGTTGAATAGTAGTGGTGAAAGAGGGCATCCCTACCTTGTTCCAGTTCTCAGGGGGAATGCTTTCAATTTTTCTCCATTTAGAATGATGTTAGCTGTGGGCTTGGCATAAATAGCCTTTACAATGTTAAGGAATGTCCCCACTATCCCTATTTTTTCTAGAGTTTTGAGCATGAATGGGTGCTGTATTTTATCAAATGCTTTCTCTGCGTCTATTGAAATAATCATGTGGTTCTTGACCTTAAGTCTGTTGATGTGGTGAATTACATTGATTGATTTCCAGATGTTGAACCAACCTTGCATCCCTGGGATGAAACCCACTTGGTCATGGTACACTATCTTTTTAATATGTTTTTGTATGCGATTCGCTAAAATTTTGTTAAGAATTTTTGCATCTATGTTCATTAGAGATATGGGTCTGAAATTTTCTTTCCTTGATGTGTCCTTCTCTGGTTTTGGTATCAGGGTGATATTAGCTTCATAGAATGAGTTTGGAAGGGTTCCCTCCTCCTCTATTTCATGAAATACTTTGAGGAGTATTGGAATGAGCTCTTCTTTGAAGGTCTTGTAGAACTCGGCTGTGAATCCATCTGGTCCCGGACTTTTCTTTGTTGGTAGGCTTTTGATGACTTCCTCTATTTCATTGCTTGAGATTGATCTATTTAAGTTGTGTGTGTCCTCCAGATTCAGTTTGGGTGACTCATATGCCTCTAGGAACCTGTCGATACTTGACAAAGGAGGCAAAAACATGCAATGGGGAAAAGACAGTCTCTTCAACAAATGGTGCTGGGAAAACTGGAAATCCATATGCAGCAAAATGAAACTAAACCCATATCTCTCACCCTGTACAAAACTCAACTCAAAGTGGATCAAGGACCTAGAAATCAGACCAGAGACTCTGCACCTAATAGAAGAGAAAATAGGTCCAAATCTTCATCATGTTGGCCTAGGACCAGATTTCCTTAACATGACTCCCAAAGC
>JAJEJO010000085.1:279132-408508 GCA_020662805.1 Glaucomys volans
AAAAAATAAATAAAAAATAAATAAATAAAATAAAAGAACTAAGTCAAAGAAAGAGAGTAAATGTTCATGGATAGGAAAACTCAATATTTCAGATGTCAGTTCGTCCCAAATTCATCTACAAACTTAATGCAATCCAAATCAAAATTCCAGCAAGTAATTCTATGGAAACATACAAGCTGATTCTAGAGTTTATATGGAAAGGCAAAGGACCCAGAATAGCCAAAACAATTCTGAAGAACAAAGTTGGAGGATGGACACTATCTGACTTCAAAACTTTACAACTATAAAGTTACAGCAATTAAGACGGTATTGTGTTTGAAAAAAAAAAAGACAAGTAGATCAGTGAAACAGAACAGCTCAGAAAAACACCCATGTAAACATAATCAACTGATCTTTGACAAAGAAAAGACAATAGAGAAAAGACAATCTTGTCAACAAATGGTGTGAGACACACACACAAAAAGAATTTATATATACAACTTATACCCTTCTCAAAAATTTAACTCAAAATGGATAACAGATGTAAAATGCAAAATTATAAAATACAAAAGACAACATACATGCATAATGTAGCACAATGAATCCCACTATTATGCATAATTATAATACACCAATAAAAAAATCTTTTAAAAATCCAGAACATCTGAGAAGAGCTGATATGACCTAGGGCTTGACTTTTTAGTTATGACACCAAATGCATGTTCCGTAAAAGAAAGAATTGAGAAGCTAGGTTTCCTAAATGAAATTTTCGGTGAAGGAAACAATCAGTGTAACAAAATAAGCAGGCACAGACTGAGAGAAAACACTTGCAAAAGACATCTCTAATAAAGGATGTTATTCTAAGTATACAAAGTACTCTTAAAATTCAGCAGTAAGAAAACAACCCGAATAAAAAATAGGCTAAAGACCTTAACACATACCTCATCAAATAAGACATACAGATGACAAATAATTATATGAAAAGATACCACAGGTCATATGTCATCAGGGAAATACAAATTAAAACAACAAGATACCACTATACACCCATTAGAATGGCCCAAACCCAAAACACTGACAACACCAAATGTTGGTGAGAATGTGGACCAACAGTAACTCTCACTCATTTCTGGTGGGAATTCAAAATAGCATATCCACTTTGGAAGACATTATGGTGATTTTTTACAAAATTTAAGATCTTTTAAATACCTTTTTAAATAAAAATGTTATTTTATATTTCATTATTGTCCTTTATTCTATTAGATGGTACTTTAGTCCATTTAGGCTGCCTTCACAACATACCTGAAACTAGGTAATTAATAAATAATAGAAATTTATTTATGTTAGTTAGAGAGACTGGGAAGTCCAAGATCAAAGTGCTGGTAGATTCACTGTCCAGTGAGGCTTCTTTTCTGCTCCATTAATGACATTTTGTTGCTGCATCCTCACATGGTAGGAAGAATCAAAGAGCTTCCTTGTACCACTTTTATAAGGTCATTATTCCCACCCATGAAGGCTCTGCCCTCAATTTAATCACTTCCTAACAGTCCCATTTCCTAACACTATCACACTGGCAACTACACTTCAACATAAGAATTGGAGGCATGGGATATTCAGGCCATAGTAGAAGGTCAATTCTGATACTTTATTCCTAAAAATTCATTTTAACCTCTTTTCATCATACCAAGTGCTTTGGAAAGTTCTAATAATATCTGGTTTATTCTAGCCAAATGACTTGAAGTTTTTCTTGTTTGCTTTCTTCCTTCATATATTCATTATTTCATTAATTTGAGAGATAGAGAAATTGAGGCAAGGCAAGGCTATACCAATTGCTAAATACCACACAGTTAGTAAGTGAGGCACCAAATATTGGTTCTGGGGACAGGGTAATCACCAGCACCGCAAAAAAAAAAAAAAAAAAGAAAGGAATCTCTCTTGTCACCTGAAACTCTTCTTATCTCATTGTATTTCTGTAGCTACCACAGTACACATAAATACCAATACCATCAAACACATTCTCTCTCCTATATGCTCCTATATGACTTTTCTTTATTCTTAAATAAGTTCTTTCTAGCTCCTACGTACAATCAATTCAATAGGAGTTTTGTTTTTCCTGTGGAAGGCCCATCCACTATTTCACCAAAATTAATAAGTCTAACACTACAACATTCCTCAAATCCACCATATTCTCTCCTCTCAACTGTGTAGAATAATATTCTTATTCAATTTCTTCATTTTTTTGGATAAGAATTTCCCAGTATAAGAAATTAAATGGCTTACATGAAGTCTTCTGATATGTTGATTGAGCATTCAGGATCAAAACAAAAGCCTCTGACTTTAGAAGGTAATATTAATATAATCACATTACTACCATAACAAATAACCAATAAATAAAATACAACTGGCTGAAGCTACTTTTTAACCATTATACATATCCCAAAACCACAATTTAAAATATCTTTTGCCAGAAACAAAACAAAACTGACTGAAAGCTACAAGGAACTGAAAAAAAAAATAATCACAAAGGCGAATAATTCCAAAGGAACTTCCAAATCTCTATAAATGGAGTTAATAAATCTAATAATTTATAAATCACATTTAAGAATGAATAATTATGATTACATATATTAACATTAAAATGTTATTGAATTCCCTTATATATGCTTGATATACATGTGCATATTTAACATGTATATTATATATATGCAAGTATACACATCTACCTATAAATACACATACGTAGGTGTGGGTGTACAGTGCGCACACACACACGCACACACAAAGGTCTAAATTTACAGGTAACAAATGACATTAAGCCCTGTCCCCTTATAAAGCAGACACTAAATACTTGGTAAAGAAGAGTCCTCTGCGTGTCATACTACACTTTTCCCTTTCCTGAGAGATAGCAGCTTTCCTTGGTTGGTTTGTTAGGGCAGTGAGACAATACTGTGAACAGCTTCCACTCAGATCTATGAACAGCTTCCACAGCATCCCTCATGTGATGTTGCAGTACAGTTTCAAAACATGGCATCTCTCTGTGGGGAGGTCTCCTTGGCACCCCAAAGGACAGGTTTTCTGTAAATTCTGCCAGTATATCACCACAGAAGCTATCTACTATCTAATGAGGCATGGCTAAGCACACTCCATCAGAGCCTCTGAATCTCAGGTGCTATTTCTTGGGTGCTATTTCTCAGTCTTCAAGCTAGTAACTCCTTTAGATCTGCTATTCTTATATTCTTTTAGAGTTCATTTCTTACCAGCCCATCCCTCATTACTGAATCCCACATTATAATAATTAATTCTGTATACTAAACTTTCTATGTTCAAATTACTGTGTAGTTTCTTTCTCCTGATTGAACCCAGAATGATGCACAGGCTGAGACTTCATCATCTTACTTGTAGAATGCTACCTGGCATGAGTTCAGTGATCCACAATGAGGAAGATTCAATGAATAAACAAATGAACTTTCCACAGGGAAAGAGCAGTAAATTTTACACTTAGTACCATAAGAAGACCAGAAAAACGTCAAAACAAGTTCTGAACAAGAATCAGTATTGCAACAGAGAGCATGGAACTGAAAAAAAGTGCAAGATGCACTGATAACTTCTTCCCCTGAGGCATTCTGATTTTAGCATAGAGCTTAAATTGAAATTCCCTACAGAAAACAGATAAACAAAAATCTTTAAAATTGAAAATTCTCAGTAAAAAAAAAAAAACATAAATTGATTCTATAAAACAAAAGTCCAAACCTTCATAAAAATTAGTTTCCAACTTAAAAACCATTGTTTTTAATGTCTTAAAAGATTAAGATCTAATTAAAAAAATCAAAAAATTCACTAATGATTTGAATTTGAGATAGCTATGGTAATTCATGGATAAAAAATATTATAGGAGTTTCTCATAAGTGTTAGGCTTCTAAAGCAAATAGGATTTTTTTTAAAAATTCAGAGGCATGAGGTAGGAGCATTTAAAATTCACTTGAGGAAAAGCAAAAACTGCCATTTTATGCATTCACTCAGAAACATTTTTTCTTAAAAGCCAGTTATGTATTTTCATTGTCATAAGAGCTAGATATATTGTAGTGACTAAATCTGATAAGAAATCTGCACTGAAATATTTATTAGCTAGAGATCTTAGTAGACTATAAGCAAATAGTGAAAAAATTTAGGAGAAAAAGTCAAGTCAGATAACAGTTTTTAATACCAGATTAAGGAGTTTTAAACAAATAGGAGTGTTTTTATTCTGAAATATTAAGTAATTACAAATAGGATTAATCTAATAGGTGATAATATGGGAGATACAAATAGAAGATAAGTGCTAGTACTAAAAAAGCAGTATTATTACAATGGAGAAAAGACGGCCTCTTCAACAAATGGTGCTGGAAAAACTGGAAATCCATATGCAGCAAAATGAAAATAAACCCCTATCTCTCACCCTGCACAAAACTCAACTCAAAATGGATCAAGGACCTAGGAATTAGACCAGAGACCCTGCACCTAACAGAAGAAAAAGTAGGTCCAAATTTTCATTATATCGGTTTAGGACCATATCAGTTAGACTTCCTTAACGTGACTCCCAAAGCACATGAAATAAAATCAGGAATCAATAATTGGGATAGATTCAACTAAAAAGCTCTCTCTCAACAAAGGAAACAATCAACAATGTGAAGAGAGAGCCTACAGAGTAGGAGAAAATTTTTGCCACACACACTTCAGATACAGCACTAATCTCCACAATCTATAAAGAACTCAAAAATCTTTACACCAAGAATACAAATAACGCAAACAATAAATGGGCTAAGGAAATGAGCAGACACTTCACAGAAAAGGATCTACAAGCAATCAACAGATATATGAAAAAATGTTCAACATCTCTAGTAATATGAGAAATGCAAATCAAAACTACCCTAAGATTTCATCTCACCCCAATTAGAATGGTTATTATCAAGAATACAAGCAATAATAGGTGCTGGCAAGGATGTGGGGAAAAAGGCACACTCATACATTGCTGGTGGGGTGGCAAATTAGTGCAACCACTCTGGAAAGCAGTGTGGAGATTCCTTAGAAAACTTAGAATGGAACCACCATTTGACCCAGCTATCCCACTCCTTGGCCTATACCCAAAGGACTTAAAATCAGTATACTACAGTGATGCAGCCACATCAATGTTTATAGCAGCTCAATTCACAATAGCTATGTTGTGGAACCAAACTCGATACCCTTCAATAGATGAATGGATAAAGAAACTGTGGTATATAAACACAATAGAATATTATTCAGTCATAAAGAATAAAATTATGAGATTTCCAGGTAAATGGATGGAGTTGGAGATAATCATGCTAAGTGAAATAAACCAATCCCAAAAAACCAAAGGCCAAATGATTTCTCTGGTGAGTGGTTGATGATACATAATGAGGGCAGGGGGAATTAAGTGAAGAATGGAAGAAGGATGGATTGTGTAGACAGAAATGAGGAGTGGAGAGGGGGCAGAGAAAGAAAGATAACAATGAGACAAACATCATTCCCCTATGTACATGTATGAATATGCAAATGGTATGACTCTACTGCATGTACAGAGAAACAATAATTTTACTCCATTTGTGTACAATAAATCAAAATTTTAAAAAGCAGTATTAAAAATGGGAGAAAGGTAGCAATGTGAGATATTGAGGGATAGTTAACTAAATTAGCAAAGACAAATTGAATCTTGTTAAGGAAAGGGATGCAATATAGGGGTATAAAGTAAATATGCATTTGGTTTTATTCGACAGTCATTGTAAAAGGCAAAATTACATAAAGGTTGAAAATATATATTTTACAGTGAGAACTGGCTCAGCCACACACAGAGCTTGGGCAGCTTACTCCACAAATTTCAAAATCCTCATCCTTGCTTATCTACTGTGAATAACAACAGTACTTATTACACAGTGATAATTATGTTAGCTAAAATAAATTCTCATAAGGGTAACTAGCTGATATAGACACTGTCTAGCAGTGTCACATATAGACAATAATTACGACTATCATCATTGTCACCATTTTATGTAAACTGAGGTAATGTTAGCAATCAGCATATATGATCTAAAAAGATATTTATGGAAAGTAATAGTTGCCTACAGTGGACAGCTGTAATGGAGAACAGGGATTAGAGAAGAAAGCTTTAAGAATATAATCCATAGGACTTGGGGAAGACAGAAGAGAGGGAGGGGCCCCAAAATTATTACTGGTTAGTAGGAGAAAGAGATGATGGGAAAAAATGGTGAGCTACATTTGGCAATGTTATCCACTGGCATTTGGCAAAATATTATACTGTAGCTCAAAACCTAAAGATTCTCATCAGAAGAAAAAAAAAAACTTGGAGAACTGCAAAATGAAAAGAATCTACAGTATGCAAAAATATATAAACATAGAAGATACATTTTAAAAGAAATACCCTGTCTTCAGTTTTATCAAAGAAACAAAACAATGTATATAATTTTTCTCTTATTTAATGTTGATAACCACTAAGAGCACAAAATTAAGTCATTGTTCTTTATAGAAAATTCTTCAGTCAGCTGAAATTGTCCAAGATCACTCTGGTGATTAGAGTGATGGAAACAAAACTTATAGAACCTAGAGGAGCAACAATTTTTAATACTTTTGAGACAATTCCAAAATTGTTTTACTAAAAATTCTGCTTTGTGAATTAAAAGCCAATTGTTCAATTTTAGAAGATAAATGGACTAAACTCCAAGGGAGAAACATATGTTTTTATTTCCATGAAAAAAGAGAGCTTTTGGCTCCAAGAGAACTGCAAGTTAGAAACACTGCTAGTTTTCCTTAGAGACCCCTACCAACTAACTTCCACACATCCCTTCCTACAAGGCATTTCACGATGACCTCAATATGCCCACTTCCACACTTTAGTCAGCCCAAAAACAATGTTCATAGCAGCAGTGTACATATCAGACAATACAATGATAAGTAGAATCATTACCTAGAGTTTCAACTAATGCAACTGGTTGCTATGGGCTTTGGGTAGAATTAACAGTCTAAAAATTATTCCTAGAATATCATTCCCTAAAAGATCCTGACAACAATTTTTAACTGCACCACTCCTTAAAAACTCAAGAACACAAAGGTTAAATGTACTCATCAATAACCTTAAGGAGGAAGTAGGCCAGCATACTCTTTGTTCTTTTACCAACTGTTCAATTCTTAATCTCCAGGAAGAATCTCTGTGCTTCAGGTTTCAGATTAAATGCTGATACAGGTGGTACCATTAATAGACAAATCAAGAATATGTACAATCCAGATGGAGAGGTTAAAATCCTCTGGACTCCACTTTAGTCAAACTAAACATATGAAATCTTATGTTTTAAGAGCTGATTTTCTGGGGATCACAAGATTTCCTTTTGTGTATGCCCTTGATAGAATTAATGAGAAATGGAGAGAAAAGCATATGCTTAAATGCCTGGGGGCAACTATAACAAAAGAAGAAATTAGTTTATTAATGCGATTCCAACACTCAGAGCATATTGCTTTCTCTAAATACTCTGGAAATAAAATGCACTGCAGAATCCAATCTCTGTAACTAACATGCTTACAGACTTTAAGATGGCAATATTTACCAACTCAATATTGGTCAAAATAGTAGCTAACACTTAGACATCTGCTTTAAAGAGAAGCACCCCTTCCACCTGCTTTTACAGGCCACAAAGATACACTCTAGTTAACATATTACTGACAGGATGATGAGAAAGCTCCTGTCAGATGCTGGCCAGCCGGGTGTTTGAGACAAAATGCACGGCCCCAGCTGACTAGTTAGAGAAAGTCTGGTGAGGTACAATTACAGAAGCATATGACAAGGCTTCATGCCTGACTGATTTGAGAACGGATGACATGACTTTAAACAGCAGTCCTCCCTACCTATGGTCACAAAACAGCAATAAGTCAACTGATACAACCTTGTAATACCATGATTTATTCCTTTGCTTTGAATATATGAGACTCCAAAAGGTTGTTCTGCTAGTCTACCAAGATTCACATGGGGCTTAAACATCTAAGGCCTGCCTACAGCATGCATAAAATCAGTGTTCTTGGTCAGGATTATTGCAAAACATTCCACGTGTACTTGTTGATGCATAAATGAAAGAATAAAAACAAAATTGATTATGTCCCTGTTCATTAAACTTCAACATGTAAAAATATAATAATGGATCCTCACACCATACACACTTGAATAAATGAAATAAAAACCTGTAAAAATTTTTAAGACATAGTAATAGTTTTGATATTTTTACTTACAAATCTCAAAACTAAATATTTTTATTTTAAATTTTATCTTTATAAAAGTTATAACCATTCTTAATTGCAAATAGCACCTGAAGAGAAGGCCCCTTAAGTAAGTTGATTCCCTACCACTGTATTGCCATGAAAAAAATTACAGCAAGCTGTAAGTTTGACAAATATCACTGTATCATAATCAGAAAAAAGTTATGACTCTCAAGAGCAAATAACCAATGAAAACAAAATAGATAAGACAATAGAATTCTGAATGTTAAGACACTTTAACTTATGTGGGTTCTTATAATAATTAAGATGATCAAGGGGTGAAACAATTTATGCATTAATATTAAGTAGGTTACAGTCTCTATGGTATACAAAAATATAAGAATGTTAAAGAAATCTTAAAATCAAGTCATTTCTTTAGTGATAATTCTTTCTTTGGATGTTCCAGAGATTTCATTAAACTCTTTTTAAAAATTACTTTGTCTCTCATTTATATCATATTAGTCCTTGATCTTAAATTTTACTATCCATGGAATTTATAGCACATATATTTACAGATACTATAAATAAATTAATGTATATGTACATATATATATGTATATCAATCTGAGAATTGGTCAAGATAGATTCAAGTAAAGCAGCTTCCCACACATTACAAGGGTAAGAAGGTCATAAAAGGGAATTTGAATTATGTTTATTTTATCAGCTCAACTGCCCCAGAGAATGATCTAAAACAGAGCTCGTAACTTACAGGTGACATCACCCAAAGTTTTCAAGAACTGTCATAAACTGCTGATATTAAGTTGACCTTGAACATAGGAAACAACTCCCTATGTAATACCAACCTTTAAAACAGCATGTTCTTAGTAAAATACTAAATTAAAGGATAGGCATGTTAATTTTTGCTCTAAACTACAGATCTAGGCTATTATAAAACTATAGTTAATAATAATTGAACATTTATCCTACACAGACAAAATTCTAAGTGCTTCAAATATCTGTATGTGTCCATTAATCCTTACAGCAACCCTATGAGATTAAGATTGTAATTACTCTTGAAGAAACCAAGTCAGAAAGGTTACCCATCCCCTAAGAAAAGGATAAAAATTAAAATAAATATAAACATTTTTCAAAAATACATATTCAGATTTATTTCTAAATGTGTTCTAAACACAGCAGCTTACACTTCATTCACATAGCTTACTCTCTAATTTTCTTCAGATCTCTACCTAAATTGTACCTTATTAGAGAGGCCTTCCCTTTCACAACTACTTACAGAAAACCAAAACCTGGTCCTTGCCTTCTCCCCTGTATATGCACTCACTTTATCCTTTAACCCTTGGTACTCACCATTGTATGACATGATAGCTCTTTATTTGTTCATTTGTTTATCTGTTTCATGATAGTTGGATATAAGCACCAAGATTGCCTGGACTTTTTTTTTGCTTTCTGTTGAATTCTTAGTGTGTAGGAAAATGCCTGTTGTATACTATGTGCCTAATAAATGCTTGTTGCATGAATTAATCCTAATACAAATTAGTTTGTATAAAATTAGGCCTATACAAAAATTTATGCAATTCTTTTAATCTTGAAAAAATCAATATAAAAACATCCTTTACAATATTAAAAATACTATGTTTAAAAATTAAGGAGGAAGATCTGGACAGAGAAACAATGATTTTGCTTCAATCATAAGTTAAAAACAGGATAGGTCAAGGAGTGGGGTAGCTGGGTCAAATGGTGGATCCATTCCAAGTTTTCTAAGGAATCTCCATACCGCTTTCCAGAGTGGCTGCACTAACTTGAAATCCCACCAGCAATGTATGAGTGTACCCTTTCCCCACATCCTCACCAACACCTGTTGTTACCTGTATTCTTGATAAAAGACATTCTAATTGGGGTGAGATGAAATCTTAAGGTGGTTTTGATTTGCATTTCTCTTGTTACTAGAAGATGTTGAACATTTTTTCATGTATCTGTTGACTGCTTGTAGATCCTCTTCTGTGAAGTGTCTGTTCATTCCCTTGGGTTATTTGTATTCTTGGTGTAAAGATTTTTGAGTTCTTTATAGATTCTGGAGATTAGTGCTGTATATGAAGTGTGTGTGGCAAAGATTTTCTCCCACTCTGTAGGCTCTCTCTTCACATTGCTATGTGGTATATATCCACAATGGAATATTACTCAGCCATAAAGAAGAATAAAATTATGGCATTTGCAGGTAAATGGATGATGTTGGAGAGTGTAATGCTAAGTGAGATTAGCCAATCCCAAAAAACCAAAGGCCGAACAATCTCTCTGATAAGTGGAGGATGATGCATAATGCAAGGTGGAAGGGAGGCAAGAATGGAGGAAGGATGGATTGCATAGAGGGAAGGGAGGGGTGGCATCAGGTTGGGTGGGGTAAGAATAATAACAGAATGAGATGGACATCATTGCCCTGTGTACATGTATGATTGCATGGATGGTGTGACTCTACTTCGTGTACAACCAGAGAAACAACAGCTGTACCCCATTTGTGTACAATGACTCAAAATAAATCCATTAAAAAAAAAACAGTGGAAAAGCAATATATAAAATATTATGGTTTGGGTATGAGGTAACCCCTGAATGCTTAAGTGTGAACCAGTAAAGGAATATTCAGAGGTTAAAAGATTAGATTATGAGAGCTGTAACTTAATCAGCATATTAATCCATTTGATGAGTTAATAATTTGAATGGATTCATTGGTGGTGACTATAGACAGGTGGGGCATGGATGGAGTAAGTAGATCTCTGCAAGTATGCTCTTGGGAATTATATTATCACTGATTTCTTGTTCTAAAGTTAGCACATGTTCTCGCTGTCTCTCCCCTCCCCCCTCCACTTCTCCTTCTCTTTCTCCTTCTCCTTCCCCTTCCTAGCTTCAAGAACTGAGCATCCTTCCTCTGCTATGCCCTTCTGCCATGATGTTCTGCCTTTCCTCAGGCCCAGCACTATGGAATCAGCCAAACAGGACTGAACCTCTGAAACTGTGAGCCAAAATAAACTTTTCCTCCTCATAGTTGTTCTTTTGGGGTCTTTGAGTCACAGAAACAAAAAGCTGATTAATACATAAAAATGCCACGTGATTCAGATGAACATCTCAACATATCTTAAAGATATATAAAAAAATATGACCTACATCACTAATACTCTCTGATACTACCTCCTCACTTTTCCACACTTATTCCTTATATTTTTCAATATGTACAATGCATTTTCAATTGGGGGAAAAGTGAATTCATCAGTATTAAATATTTAAATTCTCAAAATTTTACTTTTTCAAATGGTAATGGAAATAAACCAAGACAAAATTAGGAGACTCAGTTTCACATTATTTATCTCTAATTAGTTGTTTGGCCTTGGGATGACCATTTAACTTCTCTGAAAACACCTTGCTCACTATTAAATACTAAATACATATCTGAAAGAAATAAAGAAATCCTAACCTTCATCCTACTTTAAAGTGCTAAAACATTGTAAAATTTTTATTTCTACTCCAGGAAAATAAAATATTAAAACTATGGTTTTATTTTTTATCAAAATAAATATGTGGAGAAACACACTTGTTCAGTTTGAATTATGGTTTTTAATGTCCCAGATCACTCAAAACTTTGAGCTTGTGTTAAAAACTAAAAAGTTGAAAATAACATTTTATGCTTAGTGGAGAATAAATTATAAATCAATGGAGAATAAATTATAAATCCAATAAAATACATTTGAAATGTTTTTCTATGACCCAAGAAAAATCCTTGTATTCTCACAGCCTTTACCACAGTAATGAAGACCTTCCAAAAGAACATTTTAGTGAGTGTCATAAAACCTGTGATTTATTAAAAAAAAAATGCTACTTTGACTTTTAAGTTATTATCAGTCTGAAGAGCTCCTCCAAACCTGAACTATTATAGAATCGACTCCCAAACCACTACTTGGCAACAAAGATGAATCTACCTATTACCAGGTTAGGGTAGCAGCTATTATCATGGCCCCTTGATTTCTTTCAAGTAGCTCCAATGGAAAAAGCCATAAGTGAATAATAAAGATCTCATAATAGCTCTTAAGAATTCTTTATGTGGTAGAAGGCACTAAAATGAACTGTGGAGAGTTAAAAAGGGGAAAAAAAACTCTCATCTCCTGATAAGAAAAAATAATTAACCTGATTTAATGCATCTGAGAAGGCCTTCTATAAATCAGACTTTTGTACTTCAAGAGCCAGATTAAAACCATATATAAAAAAGTATGTAGATATTGTCTTATAAGTACACATAACACATTTCTAAATCTGCAGAGGTTTTTAGGTCTTTTTGTGAAACACTCAATACATGCTACTTAAAAGGAAAGTGTGAAGTACTTACAGTGCTTAATTTGCTAGAGGTAATAATGATGCGCCTTTCGTGCAGCATACTGGCATACAGTTGCAGCATATTGTTCACATCCACAGCAACAAAATATTCTGTAAGATTTCTCTGTACAAGTGAAAAATAATTCTCAAGCTTATGGTGAATATGAAGAAAAACATTTTATACATTTACCAAAAAGTCTTAAAGTTCAAAGGATGCTGTTATTAAAAGTGGCATTCATTAAAATAATTAAATTTAATACTATTCTGCTGCCACATGAAGCATGCAATATTCCATTATTATTGGAAGCATAACCCTCTCCACAAAAGTGTTTCTCAGAGGGTGATCAGAGGGTCGCATATTTCCCAGCCTCCCTCTCCCCACACCAAGTATCTGAAAAGAAGCTGATTTCCTGGGCCCCCACCTAGACTACTGAATTTTTATCTTCAGAGTGTGGTCCCAAGAAACTGCTTTTTAAACATATACTCCTGGTGATTTTCACATACACTGATGTTTGAGAAACCACTACTCCAGAATTCTCTGAGTCTTTTCATGTTTGTCATTGACTCTGCAGGCAAAAATCATTGTCTGATACTATGTGCTATACACAAGATACCCAGAGGATAAGGTGGATTTAGAAAAAGTCCTTTGGCTCTTTATTAAAGAAAATCCTTTGTTTATACCACATGTCAGGCTTGCTTTATACCCCTATCACCAAATGTAATTTGTTGATATTCTAAATCGATTCCTTGATTTAATACTTTTGTAAGATGTCTCCTACATAAGAACAAAATTGGGATGAATTATATTGATTTTTCAGATCCTCTCCTTTACATTACTAATTTTTAGCTTTCTATAATCAAATTTAAGCATATCAGAAAGCAACAAAGTAATGAAGAAACTGAATAAGATATGATAATAAATTGAAACTGTACTACCAGACGAACTATAACCTGGAAGGATAAAACAGTTGTACAAGAAGACAAGAAATCCTGTTCTTCTTTTCAGTTTTGAAAAAACAGTAACTTTACTAGGACAAACTAGTAATCAGAGCAGAGCATATCAGTAGAGACTATAACTATCAGTGAGTGATGTTGTATTGATGGGGAGAGGTTCATTTCCTATTTTCTCTTATTGAGGCCCACTTCACCTTCCACTTCAACTACTACATATGCAAAATGACTTGTAGCACATAAGTATTAATATTTTCCCATAATTTTAAAGACAGATCATATTTAGATAGGGAATTATTTCTCAACACAGAATGCTGCTTGATATTTCTGTCCTTGCTTTTTTTAATCCTCTAAACAAGACATTTTGCAAAATAAAATGTGTTAATGGAGATTTTTAAAACTTTTGTTCTCAGTGGCAGTTTTTCATTAGAATGTTTATTTCTCTAAAACTTTCAAAGTAATTGCCTTTAAAAATCCATGGCATTTGTTAATTGAAGCTATTAGTTGTCTGGTGGTAAATGTAAGAGAAAGGTGGAGAGGATAGAAGATAGAAGGGAGTTACTTTAACTTTGTATTGGAAACTGTATTGTGAAGGGGCCACAATCACAAAAGCCAAGGTATGATCAGTTGTCCATGAGGAAAACATCAGAGGGTGCCCTGCCTACAACATGCAGCAGTCAAGACCCCACTGTCTGTTATGGGTCCGGAGCTTAAGAGTCTATCTCAGGCCCACAGTAAGAGCAACTTAAAGCTAAGTCTTTTGATAGGGGTTGTCTGAAAAATTCTCTTAAATAGGGTATCCCAGGATTCATCTGTACTAAAAACAGTTTTTATTGGATATTTTGATTTGAATATTAGAATATTTACATTTATCTTCTTGGTTTACATTTAGTAGGTTTGAAAACATTTGAAAAAAACAGAATTCTGAGGTAAATACTCAGTATATCTGGAAATATTTTTTCCTATTGATTTTCTCCTTTCAATTGAATTATTTAGATTCAGTTCAACTTTTCAAGAGAAACTGAAGAAAAACTATGTAAGGGAATATTTTATTTTATAGTTATTAAAAATCATAAAATATTTGTTATTTCTACTTACCCATGTAAATGTTTCCATAAAATATTAATTTGTGGCAACTATTGAAACACTGAGAATATTTCTACTATGGCTAAAATTGGAACTCTAAGTATAATGCAAAATTAATTTTTATAATTTCTTATAATACTCCTTAAGCTTCATGAAACATATATTACTTTAAAGTTAAACCATTCAATCAAGTACAGGACACTTAGATTAGAACAAAGTCATAGACAAGAAATCTAAAATGCAATGGTCAGTTCATTAAAGTAACCATTTTTGTGAAGGCGTTTCCCATGGCTAGTATTGCTTTTCCCCCAGCAGAAACCATCTCCTGAGATAGCTCCTCAGCTTTATACAGGGAAGTAGAACCTATCAGAATGTATATGACCCTACCTAACTATTCCTCAGATCATTTTCCCCAATTTTTTTTATCAACAATATACTAAGAAAGGTATAACAGGGCAGATACATAGAGAGGAAAAGGATACAACATCATTATTATTTATCTCTTCATTATTTTTCACAAACACAGATGGTTACAATGTATTCTATTTTTCTATACAGGAATCCATAAGCAGTGAGACCAAAATAAATAGAACTTATAATACAAGTAATAAAAGTAAAAACCAGAAAACTTACACTCTCAGGTATTGTTGGGAGTCCAGTTACATCAGGGGCAATGAAGTAGGAATGCTAATAAGTAAAAATAAATCACATAAGGAAAGGAGAATTAAAATTTGGTATTACATACAATAGGGAATAAAAACAAGAAAATTGTCTTAATTAATAAATGTTATGGACTGACACTCAAGATTTATTGAATTTAAGAGACTCTTGAATGAGATAGCAAGTTTATATAAATTTAACAATAAATTTTACATACAAGGAGTTAAGGCCAAAAACAATATATTACCAAAGATTTTACACACACACACACACACACACACACATACACATACACACACTTCTCAACTTGATTCAGGAAAGCTCGGGACTTAACTGAATGTGTTAGACCCTACCTAAATATTCTAAATGACAGAAATACTTTCTCTCATATCATTTTCCCTTTCTTCATCAATGACATATTAAGAAATGTACAACAGAGCAAATAATAAAGAAGAAAAGGATATAGCATCATTATTCCTTATTTCTTCATTATTTCTCACAAATGCAGATACTTATAATGTATCCTATTCCTCTTTGCAGGAATCCACATGCAGTGAGACCAAAATAAATAAAATTCATAATATAAGTAACAAAAGTAGAAAACAAAAAAGTTATGAGTATATATTTTTAAAACATATTTAGTTTAGGGAGACTAGAGAAATAAAGATTTCCCTCCCCAAAATACATCAAAATATATTAAAATTCCTGAGTTTCTATGCTAAGTCACAATAAACCTCTTTTGTAAACATCAGCAAGTATATTATTTAGAGAGCAACAATAAAATACAGTTATTAAATGCTTAAATCTTAAAAATGTAGTTGCTCATGACAAAGTTCCACCTTCGTACATCAGGTGAACAAGATTAAATGCCACCATGTACCAAGCAATACAACAGCTCACTGAAATATTTACATATAAAAGATAGCAGATATGTCTTCATATTTCCCACAATACTTACAAATTTTACCCCCAGAATCAAAGTGCAACTTAATCATCAAAAACCATTTTATTTTCTGTTCATATTAATCTCCAAATTTATTTTAATATCTTAATTTAGTACCATCTTCATAATTAAAGACTGGGAAAGAAGCTTTTCTAGGCAATATTTGAGCACGACTGCACTAGTCAGAACAAGGCTGGTTAACACAGTCATAATGCATCATTTTCCACAGTGGAAAAACAATCTGAGATAAACCACAAGATAACCTTGTGACAAAAATTTCATGCTGAGAATGTGCTTTAAAACTGCTATTATTGAAAATGGAGAATATGCATAGATTTGTTCTCTATTTTGTTTGGTTGGGTTTTCAAATAAATATTTAATAAAACCATGCTTTAAAAGATAGTATAAACAGAAAACATATTCAAAATGATTATTTTTTTAAAGAGTCAGTCTACCACTTTCCATAGGATTGAGGTGAATCTTAAAGGCAAAGAGAAAGAAGCAATTTTTTTCCCAATTTCAAAATGACATTTAGAAGTCAATGTTCTTTCAACTCACCGGTATTAGTGAGAGCTGATCTTTCAAAACTTGCTCACTGGCAATAAATATCTCTTGATTCTTATAATACATGAGAAAAAAATAAATATTTTACTTTCAAGGGGGAATTTTATATAAATGTGTTCTTGAGAAAAACTCATGCAGCTACACTATCCACTGGCAATACTTGAATAACATTGTGTTACTTTAAATGCTGATTTGATAATTCTATGCTAGAAAAATTCCAAAGAAATAATTTTTATATTGTGAGAGTAGAGAACAGTATGGCCATTTAATGATTTTAAAATACAGTTTCAAAACTCAATTTTTTATATATTTAACTTTTTATAAAGTCTGATATTCTAATGATCGCTATCCACTTTCAGGAAAAACTTCCATGATCACAAATTTTTAATCTGGCAACATAAAACTAAAATCTCTACTAATAGTTGAAGACAAGTGTTCTAATCCCAAAATTGTCCCTCATTAGCAGTGTGTAACACCGGGTAGATTAGTAATCTATTATTGTAACAAGCTAAATTTACCAAATACATTGCTTGAGAGTAGGTGTAAAAAAATTGAAAGACATTAAAAGGCCTAACTGGCCAAAAGGTATATGGAAAAATTCTCAACATAAACAATCATCAAGAAAATGCAAATCAAAACTAAAATGTGTTATCAACTCACCCAGTTAAAATGCTATTATCCAAAAGACAAAAAATAGTAAGTGTTGTGAAGGGTATAAGGAGGAACTTTTATATATCATTTGTGGAAATGTAAATTAGCAAAACCATGATGGAAAACAGTATGGAGGTTCCTCAAAAAATTAAAAATAGAAATTCCATATGCTTCGGCATTCCCACTATTAGGTGCCTGGCCACAAGAAGGGAAATCAGACTGTCTGCATTCCCATTTTCAATGCAGCACTGTTCATAACAACCAAGATATGGCATCAACCTACCCATCCAGCAACGAATGCATAGGAGTTTTCAAACTTATATATATATAATTATATTATATGCCTTGTGCATTATACATAGTATTCTATTATATATAATAGAATATTCAGCAGTAAGAAATGAAATTACATCATCTGTGGCAACATGGATGAAAATAGAGCATACTGTCTTAAATGAAATAATACAGAAAACAGAAGGACATACTAGTGACTTAACTCATATGTGGGATCTAAAAATTTCTCACAGAGGCAGAGATATCAAGTATAACTAACTGATTTGATCATCATACAATGTACACATATACAACACTACATCCCATAAACAGGTAAAATTATTACATGTCAATTAAAGGAAAATAAATTTGAAGAGAAAATACATACTTATTTCTTTTTAACACTGTATAATAAATGCCTCCATTATCTTTGCACCTACATTTTCATAACTCTTTCATAAAGTATTAGAATCACTATAAATATAATACTTTCCAAGAGGCATTCTTTTTTAAAATCAGGGATTTTCTTTGTTCTGCTTGAACTTTCTGCTGCCTTTCTGCTACACTGCCACTCACCATGCACATTGCATTCTTTTGGCTTTAATGACTTATGAGTCTGAGTTTCTCCTCTCATTTTTTCACTGAATTTCTTTTCTATGTCCTCATAGCCTATTTGGACAATTAGACCTTAGCCTCTTCTCCATGCTCTCTATAGTGTATTCTTCAAGAAGCTACAACTATGTCTGTTGATGACTCCCAAATTTGTGTTAAAAATATCCAGGTTCTCATTGGCTTTCCATCCCAATCTCCAAAGGACTACTAAACATTTCCACTTTGGTAGTATCCAACAAAAGGCGATGCAGACACAAGACAGCAGAGATCACAGGAAAGAAAGAACATGTTGAAGTGTGTGGCAAGAACTTTACAAAGGTGGAAACTGAGATAGTTCTAAAGACAGTCTAGAAAAAGATGCTCATTTAAGAAACCGGGCTTAACGATGTGACCACAGTAAGGAATCAATTTAAGAAAAAAATTATTATATAGAAAATGAAAAATTGAAGTAAAACTAGGAATTGAATGGTCCTGAAAGCCCAGCTAGAAGTTCAAACAAATTCTGTATAAAATGGGGAGTTGCCAATAACCCAATCAATAAATGGGCCAAGGAAATGAACAGACACTTTACAGAGGAAGATCTACAAGCAATCAGATTTATGAAAAAATGTTCAACATCACTCGTTATAAGAGAAATGCAAATCAAAACCACCTTAAGATTTCATCTTACCCCAATTAGAATGTCTTTTATCAAGAACACAGGCAACAACAGGTGTTGGCGAGGATGTGGGGAAAAGGGTACACTCTTACATTGCTGGTGGGAGTGCAAATTGGTGCAGCCACTCTGGAAAGCAGTGTGGAGATTCCTTAGAAAACTTGGAATGGATCCACCATTTGACCCTGCTATCCCACTCCTTGGCTTATACCCAAAGGACTTAAAATCAGATTGCCTCAGTGATGCAGCCACATCAATGTTCATAGCTGCTCAATTCACAATAGCTAGATTATGGAATCAACCTAGATGCCCTTCAGTAGATGAATGGATAAAGAAACTGTGGTATATATACACAATGGAATATTACTCAGCCATAAAGAAGAATAAAATTATGACATTTGTAGGTAAATGGATGATGTTGTAAACCGTTATGCTAAGTGAGATCAGCCAATCCCATAAATCCAAAAGCCGAATGGTCTCTCTGATAAATGAATGATGATGCATAATGTGGGGGGGAAAGATGGCAAGAATGGAGGAAAGATAGCTAACATAGAGGGAAGGGAGGGGTGGGGGCGGGTGGGGGGTAAAATCAATAACAGAGTGTGTGACTGATACCATTGCCCTGTGTAAATGCATGAACGCACAGATGGTGTGACTCTACTTTGTGTACAAACAGTGAAACAATAGCTGTACTCCATTTGTGTTCAATAAAAAAAAAAAATTAAAAAAAATAAAAATAAATAAAATAAAATAAAATAAAATGGGGAGTTGTTTTTCAGTAGTGAACTTAACAAGTTTAAGATAGCTTAATTTCAGTCTTTTGAAGAAAGGACTGGAAGGGCAGATTCCAGACTAAGAAGAATCTGAAGTGGGAAGCAACTGAATGAGGGTGCTTAGAGTGAAAATGTAAAGAATAGAATTAAGTAAGAAAAACTACTATTAGATATAACTACAGGAGGGAACGTAGGCAAGAATAAAGTTATTACCAAAGAAAGAATAATAATGATTTCCTTATCTTGCAAAAATATAAAATACCTATAACTATTTATATTTCAAGTTATTTTTTCTGGCAATTTTTCTTGCATGTTTAATTTTTTTTCTTTTTTTGTTAGTGTGGAAGTTTACTATTACTGTGAAAGAAACAAATCAATATAAAAAATTCAACCTTTAATTTCATATGCCAAAGTAATGAAGAATATTAATTAAAATATCCACATTTTCCTACCATGGACTTGTTCATAGTATTTAGATATAGATGACACAGTTCATTAAAAAGTTTCAATGATAATTAATCTATCTCATCACAGGCTTGCTGTTTTGACAAACTCTAATGATATTTTCATTATCTAGTGATTACACCAGAAGATATATTTAAGACTAGGGAAAGAACAAGAAACTCTTCATCCAGTAGTTTTATCCTGCATGTCATTTGTGGCAATGTCATTTTCTATTCTTATTAAGTACTGTTTTCATTTTAGGAGGACTAGTGATTTTATTTACATATATATTATACATATTTTATATATATATATATATATAACATACACACATACACTCACACAATGTGTGTGTATTTCTTTATTATGCATAGATTTCACCTGAAATACAATGATCCTCACAACCATAGTATCCTCACAGTTATCATTTTAAAATAATTCTTTAGTGCTTCAATTTAACAATTACTAAAATACACAACTCAAAAATATCAAGTTATGACAATTACAACATGTCAAAGTCTCAAAATTATCACCAATTAATGTGAGTCCTATCACTGAAGCTTCTCTGGAAGCAGAAGCATAGGTGACTTGGCAAACAATTTTTTTAAAGTCCATTTGTTCTTAAATGAGAAGCTGTTAAGGATTCTTTAAAACAATTAGGGATTACTTACCACACTCAAAGTGACAGGAGCGTTTGCCTTTGGTACTGGGTGGTTATAGAGTGACTTGAGTGTTTCATTCAAATCATTTTCCTAGAACAGAAAAAAAATTACTTAATAAATGAAATACAACAAGCAAATACAATCAAAATTACCCTAGTACATTATTAGTGGGAATGTTAAATGATGTAGCCATTATGGAAAATGAGTAGGATGTTTCCTCAAAACTGAAATATAGAATTATGCTTCTAGGAATACACGAAGAAAAATTGAGTGTAAGACTGAAAGATGTATTTGTACAAATACATTGTTCAAAGAAGCAAAGCCAAAGGTGGATGCAACCTGTGTCCATCAACAGTTGAATAAAATAACAGACTGCAGCATATATAGATATAAGTGAAAGCAGCCTTTAGCTTTTAAGAAGAAAGGAAATTCTGACATATGTTACAACATGGGTACTTTGAAGACATTATGTGAGGTGAAATAAGTCAGAAAACATAGAGACAAATACTACGTGATTCCACTTCTATGAAGTACACAGAATCATTGTGGCAGATATAGTACAATGGTGGTTTCTGAGAAAGAAGAGAGAACGAAATAGGGTACTTAAAGTTTAATTAGTACTGAGTTTCAGATTGCTCAAATGAAAAGTTCTACAGATGTCTAGAACTGATGGTTGTAGAATAATGTGGATATATTTAATGCCACAAAACTATATACTTACAATGGTTAAAATGACAAAATTTTATGTATGTCTATTTTAACACAATAAAAATAAGATTAAAAATGTAACTTACCAGTTCCTTAGCCAAGTAATCTGCCAGAGTATTTAGAAGCTTGTAATATACTTCAAACCATGGCAAGTAACTATAAAAAAAATTATTTTAAATGTATATGTTTGTGTATACACATGCACATAAATATTTGAAATTTATAATAAAGAAAAAAGCAGACTAATCATTAAATTTATATTGTTTGGAGCAGATTAATCCTAAATAACTATATCCACATTCTCTCTACTTCTTCAGGAAAATTTTACATGTTATCCACTACTTGTTCTCACAAAATAAATCACAATTCAAAGATATATTATAAAAATTGTCCATTACATACTTTTAAATAAACAGCATCTAAAATTAATCCTATTTCATAGTAATCACTAAAAACACAGGATAAAAATTAACCATTGTAAGAAAATACTATATAAGACTCAATTTTGAAGAGCTTTAAAATAATATACAATTACAGTCATGTGTCATTTAATTGTAGAAATCCATTCGGGGAAATGTGTCCTTAGGCAATTTCCTTATGTGAGCACCACAAAATGTACTTATACTTGCTTGTCCTTATACAAGCAAGAAGGCTTCAATGTCACTATTGTCACAATCTTATAGGATCACCATTGTACAGGTGGTCTGCCATTGACCTTCGCTTCAATATGCAGCACATAATTGTATTTCTTTTAAAATATTATTACAAAGACAAAATAATAGAATTATGTGTTAATCAGTTCTTCAGAAATTATGTTTAAGTGGGATGAGAAATTTCAAAATAAATATCAATACAAATATCAGAAAGATTAATTTAAAAATTATAAAACTGTAATTGCTTTTAGATATCAAAATAAAAAATGACACATTTTAATTCATTTTACTATATCAAAGTGTAATTATTTTTATAAAAGTTAAATAATAAAATCAAAAATAATCTGTATGTAATAAAATCTGTATTTTTATTAACAAATAAAAATACTGATATATTTAAAATCTGTCTAAAGTTTTTAATTTGACATTTATTAACATACATATTTTC
This sequence comes from Glaucomys volans, assembly GCA_020662805.1. Classification (NCBI taxonomy): domain Eukaryota; kingdom Metazoa; phylum Chordata; class Mammalia; order Rodentia; family Sciuridae; genus Glaucomys; species Glaucomys volans. Next base: position 301,825 of record JAJEJO010000085.1, read on the forward strand.
CATATAGAACAATAGTAAATCACAGACACAACAGTGTTATCAGTTAACAAATATCCATTTTTTTTCTTCGAAGCTACTTTTTAGGAGAAAACATTGTAATACTTCTACTACATAATGGGTCATGGATAAAAGTACATGTATGAGCATATTAAAGATAAAATAATCAATGAACTGAGCTTAGACAAACAGTATTCTATTAGGATTTTCTGATACAAGGTCTGCTTTACTAGTGATGATGAATGATGCTTTTTGAACCATGGATAACCTAAAGTCATAACAAAAGAGAAACAGGCAAACTATAAAACTTTTACTCAGCAGAATAATAAAGAATTCTTTCAAATAATTACAAATACTAACAAATAACATGGAAAATGCCAATAATGTTTAAATATATTAACATAACTGGTTAAAGCTAACCAATTGAATGTATGCATTTATCTTTGTGCTGTATGGAGATATCACTAAAATGGCAATAAATAAATAAAAGAGATATAAATTAATAAGCACAAGAGAAACTGAAAAACCAGCAACACAGTTGATGATGAATCACTGCATATATGATGTTTCCAGTTCACTTTAGTGCTATCTTATTGAATTAAATGAACAGCCCAATCACCCAATACTTGAAAAAATACAGACACAAATGCATTTTTGTAATGAACAAACATAAAAGGAACTCCAAGTAAACATAGACTACACAAACAGCAGAAGAGAACTTCAAAACTTTCCTTAATATCCTTAGGAGCTGAATAAAGAACAAGATGCTATTAAACAAAACTAGATTTAAATAAAAAGAATTGCAGGAAGAAGTTAGATGATAAATGCTTTCAAAACACAGAAGTTAAATACACTGTGTCCAAGAATTCCATGTTCAGAGGAACTATCTGCAAAGTATGAGGATAGAATAATACCATTCTCAGTTGTGTAAGGACTCAAAAATTCACCTCCTAAGACATCCTCAACAAAATAAGGGTAAGTAAGAAGGAAGAATGCAAGGATGCAAAAAACAAGAAGTCTAAGACCATGGGAGAACAGTGAAGTCCAAGGATAAAAATTGTGCAAAGGCCTAGAAAGCAACCACTCCACACTGAAATGGAAATAAAAGTTTCCTAAAGAAATGCTGGAATAGGCATTTGCAACAAGCATGCTGACAGCTTTGTATGAGAATCTGAAAATTTTAGAAAAGGATATGACAAATCTGTGAAAGCTTTTGGGGAACCTGAAAATCAGAAATTAGTATTGGCAACAACAATTTTCATTTAAATTGTTCAAATCTTTAAGTCCTAGACTACCATATCTTTCATTTAAAAAAAAACCTTAAAGATTACTAATATTGTTTTTAAGTTATCAACTCAATATGATGCTGATGAGTATATCATAATTTCTGTATTCATTATAACTCAAAGAAATAATTTTCATGCAGCTATCCTATCGAGACACACTACAGAATAAGAATATAATTCTTTCATTCAAATTCATTGCATATTCATATTTCAAATTTTATTGGCCTGAAAAAATTTCTAGTTCAAGAAAATTTCAATGTCATATAGTGTATACCTATACATTTAAATAAAATAAGCTCTGATATACTCAAGAATCAAGCTGATTCTTGTTCTAAACAAGTTTCAGAAAAAGCAAAATTTATTAATTTTAGGTAGTTACACATCTTATGTTGTCATTTTCATCTTATTTAAATAGTGTAAAACCTTATTTAGCCTTATTCTTCTATCTTGGTCCACTATAAACATGAAAAGTATGATATAGATTTCACATATGCTATTACAAAGATAATCTTTTTCTCTCTAGACCAAATACCTTACCACTCTTTTAAATGTTCTGGTTTTCTCATCTACACACTTGTTTTTCATTGGTTACTTTTTATAAAATATTTTGTAGTTGTTGATGGACCTTTATTTAATTAATTAACTTATTTATATGTGGTACTGAGAACCAAATCCAGTGCCTCACACACGCTTGGTGAGCATTCTACCACTGAGCCACAACCCCAGCCCCATAGGTTACTTTTAATCATTTTTAAATTCTCACTTATGCTAGGCATTTTATATCTATATGATTATTGCTTTATAAATGTCCAAGAATACTTTTACTGAATTTCATCCTGGTATTATACTATGACTTCATCTAGAAATTAAACTATTTAAAAACCAGCTTTTCCTTTATGGGATATTTTTCACAAACATCTCCCGAAGGCCCCAATATGCTTTATGATTTCTATGTGGGGGGCATTACTGACTAGTCAGTTATATGTCTATCTGGGAGATAGAGGTAGAAGTTAAGAATCACAGAATTTATGTGTCCAAATAGTTGGAAGGGACTAAAACTTCTTAAACACTGAAAACACTATACAGTATGTTATAATGTGTTATCTCATTTAATTCTTATACTACTATTTTGATATCTATTTGACTAAAATAAGATAAAGCAACTTATCCACAATTATAAGGATGCCAAATGGCAAACTTGGGACAGAGTTCTAGTCAATCTATATCCAGCTCATCATACAATATAGACGAGTATTTCTAAAATAAATATCCAGCCCTTGAATAAATATGTCCAATGACTGGATGCTTTTTATATGGCTAAATAAACTGGATTCATTCTGGTATAATCTTAAATCAGCTTCCTTATAATTTCTATTCACTAAAACTAATTATAAATTTCTAAATTTGTTCATCTGTATTAATGCTTTGATTCTTTCTTCTAACATTTTGGTAACTAAACCAGTTTTCGATTTTGATACTGCTTTTGTATTCACTGTTGTAGCTGAAAATTTTGAAAAGACATAGTATAAAACAAGGTAGAAGATACCTCCCAAAATAACTTAAATCTAACATCTAGATTTTATCACAAGACTCATAGCTTTGTGAAAGAGTGAGACAGAGTCAAACTTATCTTATAGCATGTCCTGGGATATGCCAGTACATAGTATCACCATAAAGAACAGAGCACAGTCATATAAAATGTGTTCTTTCTGAACATATACTGGTTCTCCAATGATACTATTTCCTTCTAAAGAGTATATACCATTCATGGCTTTCAATGAAAATATAACATATTAAAGTGGAATTAATCTGAAACCCAGCCACATGCTCCTAGAAGCATCAAGAAAGCAAGGACATTTTCCATTGCAAATATGCAAGCATCTAGAACACAGGGTGTAAACTGGCTTATCTGCAGGCTGCAACCAGCCAGCCCATGGCCATATTCTGTGTTGTCAGCAGAGTTTTGGAATAGTGGCTGCTGTTTAATTGAGCAAGTTGTCAATTTCTAAATCTCAGATAATTCACTTTAAAAATCTCAATTTCTTGTTCCTGTAAAAATCAAAAGAACTGGCAATACTAGTTACTCATTTTTCTCTGTGTGACAAATGCCTAAAGACAAATGCCTAACACTGACTTCTGTCATATATACATCATAAGCTATTCAGATCACCAAACTTACTTCCCACAGATAGGAGTCTAACCTACTTTTCTCATTTGAGTCATGTACTTGGTCCTTGCAAGTAACTGAATTCACAACTCCTGATACAAAGTAACCACTCAACAAGAAATCCTACTGCTCAATTTTCTTCCTGACAAGAAAATAGTCCAGGGTACATAACGTAGTATAACAACTCCAATATTTTAAGTAGATTTCATTTCACACTTTAAATCAAAATATGTGTAGAAAAACTAACATCCCTTTTTACAAAGAAAACTATGCTCAAAACTTTTGATCTGAATATAGCACACACATATACAAAAAATGAATACTATAAATCATATAAGCTTAATAGAAGAAATGTTACTCCCATGTCTTTATTTCTGTGGTTTCCAAGGAAATTTCTCGAATGACATGTTCAAAGCAAGTAATTTTAACTAATCTATAAGCTCTTAAACTGATTGCCATTAATATTTTTCATACATCCAAAGATAAATCAGTTTTTCACAACCAATCACAAAACTTCTAGAAAATTCAAAAATTATTCAACTTACTGTCAAGAGTAAATTTAAAAACTGAACCAGTAATTTCTTTCACAATCAATATGACTTTCATAGTACTGTAAATATACACAAATGAAAAACAAATATATTAAAACCAATTATTTTAAAATAAAAGACAGGAGGTTAAAGTTTAATTGTAAGATTATTTTCTTAATTTTCTTTAAAGACTTAAGACACAAAAGGCAGATATGATTTTGTGTGTGTGAAAGAGTCCATTTTGTGGCAGAGGAGGACTTCCCACACTTGTACTTCTACCATAGAGCTGATAAAACTTTTACATTCCAAAGTCAAAGGTTAAATAAAGGAAAGGAAATGTTTTTTGTCAAATAGTCAGGTAACCACTAACAGTCTGAGTGATCAGCAGGAACCTAACTTATAGTAATCAAATAAAACTAAGGAAACTGCCTTTCCGTAGAAAAACGTCTAATGTCTAGAGGCTGTTTTTCTGTCTGGAAAATTGACACAAAATGTGTAAAATTGAAACATTCTGTTTCTAAGGGATTTGCCCAAAGGAAGAGTGTGAAAGCTTGGAGTTTGGTATGAGTTAAAGGGGGCAAGGGAAACTACAAAGGCCCTAAACATAAATCTGTCTTCCTTATTAGAGTATTTCATTTTGAACCCTTGGCGACAATTTTATAGCCATAAAATTATGTTAATCAAATTAAGACCAAAGTTATTTCTTGCATTTTTGCTCACATATAAAAACAATCTAAATAAAAACAATGGTAAGATTTAAATTAGTAATATTTCAGAATATTTTTGAGATCCTGTTAACTAGGACAGACCCCTGTCAGAGAAAAACTAAAGCATATCAACTTTTGTAGTACATGGGCCTAAATTCTAATCTATCGTCTTCTAAAATGTGAAAAAAATGAGGACAATTTAAAGAATACTAAGTTTTATAATAGTGTATGTCTAAGAGAAAAAGAACACATGGTTTTTATAGCAGTGTGCACAAATTATCTCACTTAGAACTTGAACATAAATCTAAATTATTTTAAATCTCTTAATAGCATGATCCAGGAGAAAAGTGGCTTTAAGGTATTATATATAAATTTCTAACTTAGAACTCCAAGGAATGGTTTTTTAAATAATGTACATAAGTCACTCAGCAGATAATTTGGCTATACCAAACAAACACTACATGATGTTAATTTACTGTCATCATTCAAAAAGTCAACAAAGTTGCTTTTTGTTTACTCTAATGAAAATTTTCCATCATTTTGCAGTGATCTATTTTACTCTGCAGTGAAATGTCTTAAAATTCCTTATGTGTGTATGTAGATATATGTATCATTTTTATAACAACTATTGTAAAGGACCTAAAATATTTCAAACTATTTTATCAACAAAATCTTAAAAGACTTTTATAAATATTTTTCTTTTAAAATTTTTAGATCACTGAAACACAAATTTACACATTATGGGGTAACTTTGTAAATGAGAATATGGGGGAGATATATTTGGTAACAACAGAAAAAATTCAGAGTTTATGATATTATAGAAACACAAAAAACATCAATTAATTCTACCCAAGAATTTTAATTCATTTGCTTTGGAGTACGAACACTGAATAACCAAACCAGTGTCTCTCACAATACGATACTTAAAGGTGTAGTATGCTTCAACATAAAAAAAGTAATATTGTACAAATAATAGTTTCAAGGACAAGGTATTAAATGTGAATATTCAAAAGTCATATTTCAAGTAAAGATATAAGTAAATGATTAAAAATAACCTGTAATCAGAAGGAAAAAACATTTGTGTGAAATCTCACCCTTTAAGGAAACAAACAAAAAAAATAACCAAATGTCAGATTAAGTATGTGTGAAAAATTATCTACATTTATGGATGATATTATGAAAATCACTGGAATTTTCTGGATTCATGGATTACTTTAAATACATTCATGTATTTTAAAATTATGAATAAAATTATGAAAATTAACTACAGTTAATTATTTAGTTTGATTTCCTATAGAAAAATCTGTAAATGTACATTAACAAGTCTGGTGGAAATAAGACCAGAACTAAATACCAATTTGTAAGCATTGATTTTGTGGCACAAATGAAAGTGACTTATTTTCTTTTTTAACATTCTCTGAATTGTCTAAGTTTTTTTGATAAAACATAACAATTCTGTTATCAGAAATTCTGGTTAAAAATATTTATGTGACTTCCTTATCTAAGTATTTTGTCAAAATCTTCAATAAATCTTAGCCTTATTAACTACCTGAGTTCTAAGTTCAAAGTAGTCCTACAAAACTGACTACAAACATGACTCTGAGGCTTTGACTAGCCACTAGTAAATTCTCAGAAGAGCAACACAGTTGATCTTCTTTCATATACCACTGGAAGCAACACAGCTTGTTATAAAAACTGGCCTATAAATTAGAGGCCTAATTTCCCCAAACAATTCTACGAGCAGCTTATATTACTGCCTGTCTTCCCCCACTCCTTCTAGAAATTTACTATTTGTTCTATATCTTGGTTTGATACATCTTCTGTGTATGTGTATGTGTGTAAAACAAAACTTACACTACATTTTAAGCATACTGTCAAATGAGCATTGTTAAAAGGGGGGAAATGGGAAATAAAATTTAGCGTATTATATTAACATTTATGTAATCATCTCATAAAACGTAGTGTAAATTTTACATCGAAATTACAGAAAAGTACTAGTATCTGGCTCTAAGACTGTCACAGTCACAGCCTCAGCAATAGTTTTTTCTATCCAAGATCATTCTTTCACACTGTGATCCTGCATTTCAAGAGTATAGAAAAAAATATCCCCCTTTCTATTTTAATTCTGTTACACTGCCATTATCATCTAACTGCCTCTGGAGCACCTATGCTGAAATGCACTACTAAGATAGTTATTTTATCCGGGAAAAGATGAGTTTTAAAACATAATTTTAATATAATGTCTATAGTTCCATATTTATATTTTATTATCTGTGTAATGTTGGCAGTTCAGAAATTTAGATCAGGAAAAAAACTGGTTGAAATGATCTTTTCATATCAGCAAAAAGTAGATAAATGCCAGAGTGTTCAAAATAATTTTAAAAAAGGAGAGAGATATTCTTTAGAGATTTTGATAATATGCACTCATAGACCAATATAATTTGTTATAGATTAGCTACTTCTTAAAACACACAAATACACACATGTGATTTGTTCTTTACAAACGTAGAACATACAGTCACACAAATGTTACTTTGAAAATTTCATCATTTTACAATCTGTTTCTAAGAAATGTTCATAAACATTTCTCCAAGTCAGGATATGTATTTGTGTTGAATTTGGCCTAACAGTTAAATAACATTCCTTGTATTAATCCATTCATTCATTGGTTCCACAAGTATCTATTAAATCTACTAAGTGTTCATTATATGCCAGGCACTGCTGCAGACACAGGGGGTATATCAAAATTCCCTGTGCTTTTGGAGGTAGCATTCTGTTGAGGGCAGAAGGAGTTCTGGCACAGAATGGGGGCTGAGAAATGTACCATAAAGTACTTAATCAAGTTCTATTGAAGAATAAATATGGTCATCAAATTTCTAATTTATTTTTATTATTATTTAAATTGTATTATATTTAAACTCAAGCTAAAATATATTAGCTTGAGTTAACATATATGCTATATATAGCTTGAATAAAATATATTAGCTTTAACTCAAGCTAAACTCAAGTTAAAAATATATTTTTTCAATTCTGTTGATCTAAATATGCTCTTTTTTTACTTTCAGTATGGCTAACCATCACTCATAAGTGCTCTATGCACACTTCCTCTGTGAGTTAGATACTTATTTCTCTACTAGGTTCTTTTTCTTATTAATTTGTAAGTATTTACTATATATTACGACTGTTAAACCCATGTTATAAAGGTTGTAAATTTATTTCTACCAGTTTATTACTTGTATTTTAAATTTTCTTTATTATATTTGTCACCAAACAAAAGCACTGATCATCATCATGTGGGTAACTGCACCAATCTTTCAGGTTCCAGAAATACATTTTAGGTACATAAAGTCTCTCACCATCACAGTAATGTTTTTAAAAGTCAGCAGTATTTTTTCTACTATATTTAGAGTTTTATCATTTCTTTCAACAGTGATAAAGTTAACCTTTAAGTGGTAGAGGACTACCCAACCAGGTAGACAAACCAGGACCAAGAACACCATTAGTTTGCAAGTTATATAGCACTTACAAGAGATTTGCCAAAATTATTTTCCAAAAGATAGAGCTAATTACTTACAGATAGATATTACCAATCCATAACAACTTTCTGAATAATTAGCTTACTTCTACTATAGTTGAATTCCCTGTTTATTGTTAAAACTAAATTATTATCTAATTTACTGATTATTCTCTAAACAGTTGTTCTCAAAGGACAATGCTAGGCACATTAACTTTCAGGACAGATTAAGATATGTCATTAAAATGTCAAACAGGTAATAATTTCCTAATTTACAAAGAAAATATAAGGTGGAGGACAGAATTTTCTTAATTTAAAATTTTTCTCTGTGATTATTTTCATAGTTTTTTTTTTTTTTTTTTAAATTTAAGAGGAACTTTAATATTATGAAGACATCACACATTCTGTGTTACCTTGTAAGACTGAGCAAACAATTTTACATTATATATGGAAAGAACTATGTCGAGGCCTGAAGTGATATTAGGCACAGTTTTTAAGGAAAGATGAAGAGACCATATCTTCTTAGGGACTAAATTACAATGAGGTGCTCTTACTCCACTTTGGTTAGTGCTGACTGCATTTCCATTGTGGAACAGCAACCTGCATTCTTCACAGATCATGTCTCTAAGCAGATGTTGAAAACTATGGCTTGCCAGGCAAATCCAGCCCACCACAAAATTTTGACAAATAAAGTTTTATTAGAACCCAGACCATTTCTTTATGTCTTATCTATGGCTACTTTTCCACCAAACCAGTAAAATTGAGTAGTTGTGGCAAAGACTCTCTGGTTCACAAAGTCTATAATATTTACCACCTGACTATTTAGAATTTTTGCCAATTCCTGCTCTAAAGGGTACAAATCAGTGCTAAAGAAATGTTTAGTGATAGGAAATACAGAACAATGTTGTAACTCACATTCTGAGTGCTGGTGAAAATTCAAGCTTTGCCAAACCTTAGTTAAAATGATCCAGCATAGTTTTTACAAATATTTCTTATCTACCAGAAAGCACTGTCAAATGACCAAAGGAATCAAATATAAAAAGAATAATTTTAATAAAAGATAAAATGAATGGATAATGCTTACTCATTGACACATATGATTTTACTTTATTGTATTTATGTAAACATTTTTTTGAAGATAAAATTTCTCCTAATTCAAAGAATACTTCAACATTCAGGTGATCTTTGCATAAACAAGTTTGAGAACCACAAAAAAAAGGTAACATGATCAGTGTTTTGGAATCTGTTTCCTACAAATGAATGAAAATTGGACTGCAGATATGGAGTCTATACTCACTTTACAGTCATTTAACCAATAGTAACAGTTCTTATTTTATGTAAATATTCTGAAGGAATGATAGTTTACTAAATTTAAATACTACATGCAAATTTATTTCTGCTTCATGAGGACACACTGCATGCTTACCTTTAAAACCCCTCCTCCTCAACCACCAGCAACTCAGATCTGAGGTCACAAACCCGAGACACATTCTATACTACCTACTGAGTCTAGGCCCATCGGGAAAGTGACTGAAACAGGACAGATGAGAACTATGGAAACTAGCAAGATCATTACATAACTAAAAACCAGACATGTAGTTTCAGCTTATTGCTGCCATTGGGGAGTGCAGGACCATAATTAGCAGATATTCCCATTTCTCAAAAGGAATTAGAAATATAAAGTTTATATATACCTTCTTAAAATTTATAAGGCTAGCAACATCTTTTAAATTTTTTAAAACACCCAGTGGCCAAACAAAAACCTCTAATTTCTGCCCCATCACCATTTTGCAATCTTTGACTTAAAACAGCAATTCACCTCAATAACTGAAGTTGTGGGTTAGTGACAGAAGAGGACACACATTAGTTTAGTTGAATTATTTGTGTCCTCTTTAATATGTGAAACTCACATATTATTTGAACACATATCTTAATACTTAATTTTCAAAAATAAATCCACAAAACCTTGTCTTTAAATAATGTCTTTGAAGAAAAATTCTACTATGCTACTGATAAATCTCTATACGTAATTGATTCTGTGTGTAGGAAGAAAAATCACTGTTCCGCTCATACAGATTTAGACAAAATGAGTTAAGAAAAACAAGAAATTATAAAGGCTTACTATTTTGATTTGCCATAGCAAAGTACTGAAGAATGATACACTTAATTTATTCTGCAACCAATTTTTTTACTATAATTACTCACCTGAGAATGCATAAACAAATTTTGCCTCCTGATGTGAGTCTGCAGAACCCAAATCTCTGTTTACTTTCAATGTCTGTCAGTACAAACGTAAAGTGCTGTCCAACTTGATTTTGTGACACCCTAAAATATAGGAAAAGTATATGAAACATTAAGCCCAGTATTTTGATTTTCCAAAAGAAAAACAAAAGCAAGAATATATTTATATGTGGCATTGGTTTCACCTTTCCCATCAGTTGGTTCTTGAAGCTAGAACTATCCTTCTAAAACTAGAATGAAGGTGAAATGTGTAAACTCAGTCATGAGTCAAACATCAAAATAAACTGTTATACTTTATACACTGAACAAATGAGCATATGCTAATCCCTTACTAGGAAATCATAATACAATTTGCTGTAAGTTGTCATAAGACTAGAAGTCCTCAGAAAATGTTTGTGAATTGTGAAATAACTGTGGCTGAAGCTGCAGAAGAAGCTACATATGATGACTAAGTTCTTCTGCTTAAGTCTATTCTCTTTTCCCAGTCTGCTTCATCCAACTATTAATTGCTTAGATAGAAAATCACACTGCTCAAAAATCTAAGGGCAGCCACTGCCTACTCTTTAATTGCTTCTTTTGTTAATATTCTCCCCCAATAAAATACTGTACCAAATAGTATTGTTAGTTTTTCTTAGCATTTTTTAGAGGTATCAATGTACTAAGGAATAAATTTTCAAGTATAAAATAAGAATAAGATATCTCCAAAAGAACATACTGCTAAGCTGTAAATAATTTTAACTAATTATAAACTAAGTTTTATAACACCATAATATGTGTTATACTGGGGCATAAATAACAATATAAACCATTAGATAAAAGTCTTACTACTAAAATATATGAACATATTTTCAGATACTAGATATAACCTTGACATTACATGACTTAACTGACCTTTTGATTCTTTGTCTCAAAATGTAAAAATCCATTATTCTTTAACTTTGGTTTTAAAACAATCATAGTGATTGTGGAAAAGGAAATAAATTACTACCAATATACCAACACTACAAACCATTTTATCAGAAAATACTGAATTTCAAGTGCTGATACTTAAGAAAAGTACATAAAAGTAGACAGTTTTTTAAAACTTATATTCTTCAAATGAAACCTCCACTGACTAATATGTCCTTTAGTGCTCAAATTTTTGATATTCTTTCATAGCTTTTCTTCCTTTATTTCATTCTTTCTATTGATTTGAAAATTGTAACTTTGGGAAGTGAGGGAGGACAACCAAGTCCTCAGGTGTGAGGTGAAACAAGGAGTAGCATTCATCAGTTAATACTTATTATTATCAAGCAGCCCATCATAAGAGCTTTATCTTATATATAGTAAAATTTCAGTCTCACTAATCCTTAGCAATATATTTTCCTTCCACAAATTCTTCTTTTAAAAACTTTTCATATCACACACTCTTAAGAAAACTGGTAATAAGGTGTGAAAGTCACATGAAAAACAATAAATGATCTTTTATCATGCTCAAAGGGATATATATTCTATTAAATTCCAACTACATACAAGTAGTTCATTCAATATTTGTGCTATAAAATACAAACAAAAAATTTTGAAAACTGCTAGGAAAGTTTTTGTAGCCTTCCATAATATTGTACTATTTCTACAAAGCTACACTTGGGAGACAACTAGTCATGAGTATTACAACATCACACAGATGGTCTTTTCAATTAGGACAAGAACAAGTGAGATAGAAACCAGGATATACACACCCAATTTGAAAAGACACAATTCAAAGGCTCTGATCAAGGACATATTCTTTTTTTTTCCTGCTAGTGCTTACTACAATGTGCACCTGAAGAATAAAGGGAAGAAATACAACCTATTGGAAATACTGTTTTAAGATTTCTCCTAACTCACCACAATGGAAAAAGTAAAACATATAATAGTCAAGCTTCTTCATTCCAATATTATTTAATTTAGAATTTCTAATCTCCACTGTTTCTCTAGAAACAAAATATATTTTACTTTATAAAAAAGCATATGCATCATTTTAAAGTGTGCACTAAGATGAGCTAAATTTTTTTTAATAGTGGCTTATACTGTACCTTTCAACGTCAAAGGGGAAACAGAACTTTGGCACGCTCTGTAGTACTTCCTACAAATGCAAATTAAAAGAAGAACAAGAAGCTTTAGAATGTTTCCTAAAGATGCAGTTAAAATGTTGAGACATTTTCTAGGGGTAAAAAAGTTTGCTGGTTTTTCCACCTTAAGAAAAATAGCACAGGTTCCTAGACTAAAATAATTGATTATTAAAAAGGAATTAAGTTTGTGCTTTGGCAGATTGCACTGACAATGCCATGGAAGCCCCAGGAGGGAAAGGCCTGGCCTGAAGGGTATTAACACCCTTCACATCCCGCTGGGATTCCCTTCAACAAGGCCATATGGATTTTACAGGAAGCACCACACCATATGGGTAAGCTACGTCTGCTGCTACTTGTACCACAGACTAGCCATAGGGACTTCTGACAGTTCCTGGCTCAAAAATATAAATGTTGTTTCAATTAAAATGCAGGCAGAGAAAAGGGAATGAAGTTGGCAGCTGAATGAATCACTGAGAGGTGTAACAACTCTACATGTCCCATACTCAAATGTTTTTTTTTTAAACAACAAAAAAACTTTCTATAGCAAAAAATATCACATATTTATATGTTTCAACACTTGGAACTAAGTTTTATCTTAAATAATAAATGCATACCTACAAAGCTTTAAATTAAACTAGCTTCTATTTTGTGCACTTGCATTTAAAAATTGCTTCATATTAAAATCAATGTTTTATGTAGCATGGAAAATAATCTGATATTGAAACCTTCAATGATTTTGTACTTAATAATTATTAAAAATTTTAGTGATCATATATTTTAAACAATTATTAACACTGCAAATGCAAATAATTATCAGTCATTTAGCCAAAAAAAAAGGGAAAAGATCTCTGGTTAGATCTGAAAAATTACTTAAAATTAACTGATTCAAAAGCTAAACTTCAGAACTGAAGACAATATCATACAAGTTCAAAGCCAGGGTGATCTTATAAAACAAAGCAGAGATGTATGAGGCTATTTCCTACTAAAAAAAAGCAAATATTTTAATCATCCCCTCATAAAAATACTTTAACAACTACCTCTTTAGTAATAAAACTAAGATCCAGTGAAATCAATATCAAATTTTTAAACCCTACATATAAATACAGTACTATTTTAAAGTAGAATGTCTCAAATTCTTTTTAAATGCACACTGCAATAGAATAACAATAATAAGACATTGTAGAATTCCTGTATCAACAGCTAAGAAAGCTTCAAGAGCCCTAATTCACAGAAGCAGAAAGGAAAAGCATGGTGTAAAAAAAAAGCACACTTCTACCCTTAGGGCGTTGTACCCAGGCTTCCTTATGAGCATGGATCTTTAAAAGCAAGAGCACAGGCTCCATGTCTCGAGAAAGCTATTTTACTACTGATAATGTATTGTTAAATGTAATTATAGGAGTCACCAAACCTGAAATAAATTACTAAAAAATAGTTCATCCCAAATAAGAATGGTTTATTTTCATTTGACTATTGCTTAATATTTAACTTGTGCTGCATCAAGAGTGAAGCCACTCACCACATTTACTACACATGTGAACATTATTCAGATATCCTCCTGCAAAACCACACATGTAATTTCTATAACAGTCAAAATCTAATGTCTACCTATAAATATAGTCAAATTAGTCATATATGTCACATCAATGTTAAGACCCAAATTAAGAAGGTAGCTTCTCAGTTAGTTGCTCGGTCTTTCACACCCTCCCCCTCCTTTTTTTTCCAAAAGCAACACACATGCACACACTTCTGCAAAACAGCCTCAGCTCGCTTCCCAACTGGCAGAAGCATCCCTCAGGGGACAAGTCTTTAAACCTCCGCACTCTTTAAAATTCAACCAGCCAGCAGGTCTATAGACTAGTGTATAAACAGTATAGACAAAAAAATCCTCTCTCAGCTTATGTCAGTGACAAAGCAGCTCAGCAGTTGACTGTTTCTCCCCTGACAGTATAAGCAGGGTTTACACAGATCAATAGCTGGAAGTCCTACCTAGCTCCCAGGGCTCGGTTTTCTTCCTTAATTACAGGTGCTATTCAAACTGAAGTTATAAAAGAAAAGAGAGTTGGAAGAAGAAATAAAATGTATTCAAACAGTTTTTTCAATGCTTTTAGCAATAGCGCTAATTGAAAATTTTACTTCTACATTTATTGGGGGAAAAACGTTCATTTACACCACACAGTTTTTGATATGACACACAGACACACACACACAATTTCAGATTTACATTCACAGAATACATGAAAGGTTTAAGGCAACGCTCTCTCGAAGTTATCAGTTTCCTTTTTCTATAAGCTGTTGTTTTAAAAAAATTTCCTTAGCCAAGAAAAACTGAATTCCAGAATCCTCCTTACTCTCCAAAATACATTATTCTTAAATAAAAAGAGCACATCAGCTAACACATATCAAATGACAAAAACATAAGTAACAAAAGAATGGAACAGAATACAAAACTATGCATAGTAAAACACAAGGGGCAATCACAAATATCTGCTTACACCTTAAAAACAAGACATCTATCATCATATTGATGACTGGAGACAAGGACTGATGAAAATTTATATGTGTTTTTGTCCTTTATCAATGCTATAAGAGAGAAGAGAATTAACTAATAGTGCTTACTTTTTATTCTATGAGGTTACCATTTAGCATTATAAAGTGATCAAGTGAAACAAGCATTTCAGGAAGAATTAGCTTTAAAAAACAGTAAACTGCATATTTATATCCTGATCAAAGTTCTGTAACTACGAAGGTATTTGAATTTCTCTGAAAAAAAAAAATACTAACATGAAATGATATTTGTCATTATTGATATCAGTCATCATTTTTTCCTCCTTCTCAACCATTCTCCCACTTTATACTAAAATACTGGTATTCTCTGAAGTTCCAGATTTTCCTCTTCTCTACTCAATAAGGAGTATCTGCACCTTATCTACACCTAGGGTTTCAATTACAACTGCTCTTCTTCTTATACTGTGGACATTTTTGTGAACTCCAGGACTGTATACCTACCTACTTTCTGGAATCATTTTCCAGATAGTCCTAGACACCTCACGTTTAGAATGTACAAAACAAGTTGTACTTTGAGTTGTATAGTCCTTATCATCTAGAATGGCAGCACCACCTACACAGTTAAATAAGCCAGAAACATGGTAGTCATCTAGACACCTCTTTTTTCCCTAACTTCTCTATATAAGCAATCATTCATCAAATCCTTTAATTTAGTTTCATAACTTACTCAAAAAGTTCTCAATGGGAGGGAAAGGATTAGAAGGAAGATAAGAAGGTATAAGAATCACCTATGTTTTTCAAAACACATTTGATTACTTATACTGCAGTCGCCCAAGGGTCCTGAGTTTTTTGCTTCAGTTTGATTAGCATCTACAGTTAAGGAATAGAACTAACTCTATCAGTTAAGGGCATTTAACATACACAAGCAGAGTAACAAGGCAGACTTGTTCAGGGACTGTTTAACTCAACATCCTTCTCAAAGACTCCTTCCTATACTGTGCTGAGTCTCTTGGCTTTGTCCTCAGCAACCTCTACTCATGGTCACTGAATAAGCTGCCAGAGTTCAGAACATCATACGAACGAAGATACAGCAGTGTGCAGTGTTTCCATCAGTAAGGAAGCCTTTCCCCACCACAGACTTTTCCATTGAATCTAACTAGTCACAGGGTTACCAGTCACCCTAAACTAATCACTGACAAGGGCAATAACTACCTATGCTCAGTTTAGCCTTAGACAAGTTAGAGGAAAAGTCATGTTCTAATAATCATGACACATGAAATTATAAAGAAGTTTGAGTGAAGCAACGTTTTTCCCTAAGAATCTTCATAATAAAATTAATCAGATAATGAAATTTGCACTAAGAAAAATATATCACAATGTTATAGAAGAACAGTTTTCAAATATCCATAATTTTATTTGTATGAATAAGATTTTCAGAATAATTTTGCAAAAACAAAAGGTCTACTCATCAATTTTAACCACATTTTCACAGAGGCCATAGATTTCTAAAAGGATGACTGCTTAATTTTATCTTTCCAAAGAAATGAGAAATAACACCATGTATTCCTTCAATCTATTTATTTTTATATGAGGGAATAATAAACTTTTTTTCTTAAAGGAAACATGCACTGAGCTACACAGCCATGAGCAGGCTGCATAATGCAGAACTGAAATTCCCAAACTATGCACAGACATGTTCCAGGGCATCCTAGCAAACTTTCAAGAACACTGTCAGATATTTTAAATTTTCAAGGGAAACACAGTTATAAATAAAAGGGTGATTTTTTTTTTCGTTTTTATTTCAGTACTGGGGATAAAACCAGGACTTTATGTATGCTGAAGAAGTGCTCTACCACTGAGCTACATACACTCTCAGCCTCCTAACAGGGTGATTAAATCCGAATGCATGTATCAAGACTTTATGATGGATAAACATGCAACAGTGTCTCCAGGAGAGAGCACCGACCTGCAGCTGCCTGAGTCCCCACCACGGAGCTCAGGCCTGCTGGGCCATCAGCCCAATGTCTCCATCGCTGAGCACAGGTCTGTGCCCCCAGCCCAACTCAGTCTAGTGCCCAGGTCCACACCCTGGCCCAGAGTCTAGCGCCTGTTCTGCAACTGATCATCTATCAATACCAGGTCACCTCTGCCCTGAAGCATTGATCATCCCCAACCTAGAGGTAGTAAGACAACACCCTTCTTGGGTCACCGCTTGATCAAGCACGTTTCAAACATCAGGCCATTGAAAAATAAGAGGTTTGAACTGTACAGTATATTTTTTTCACAGAACGTTTTTAAATTAGTTGTATTACTTCAATTATTCCTAATATACCTACTATATTCTTACCTTTTATCAATATTCTAATCACTCTACCTTCCTCTGATATATCCGTTTCCTTGGAGAATCTCTTTTTTCTCATGCTAACAACCTATTTCTTTTAATTCCACCTCCACTATTCCTATGACATGGTATATCTATAGACTCACTTCTTATCTCATTAGTGTTATGTCCTATACACCTCCTCATCCTCCCTATCCAACACTAGAAATTGCAGTCCTTATTGCAAACTTATTGGTTATGCTGTAGATAATAATTTGAACTCAACTTTGTTTATTAAGACAACACTGTTAATATCTTAATAGGGACTATTGAGATTAAGAACACATATTATTTATATGGTGTGAGGTTAATATTGATCTCTCAATTCAAGGGGAGGTATTGGAAATATGCAGGAACCTTATAAATCTTTAAGGGGAAACTGCAAAACCTAGGATTCGCACTACTAGAGGGGAAGATACACTAGCAACATGAGAAAACGTGGGAAGAAAATGTCCCAAACAAACCCAGATACTATACCAAAAGAATCCAATGACAATATGTCGGAAGCATTGTCAGAAAGGGAGTTGTACATAATTAAAATGATCTGAGAAGCAAAGAGGAGTCAAGAGAGCAAATGCAGTAATGCTAAAAGAGCAACTGCAGGAAGAAAAGATCATTTCAATAAAGAGAGATTCTGAAAAAAAGAAAAAAAAACAAATCCTTGAAATGAAGGACACAATAAACCAAATTAAAACCTCAATAGAATGCTTAACCAACAAGATAGATCACTTGGAAGACAGAACCTCAGACAATGAAGACAAAATATTTAACCTTGAAAACAAACTCAACCAAACAGAGAAGATGGTAAGGAATCATGAACAGAACCTCCAAGAATTATGGGACATCATGAAAAGACCAAATTTAAGAGTTATTGGGATTGAGGAAGGCAGAGAGATACAAACCAAAGGAATGGATACTCTGTTCAATGAAATAATATCAGAAAATTTCCCAAATCTGATGAATGAAATGGAAAATCAAATTCAAGAGGCTTATATGACACCAAATGCACAAAATCACAACAGATCCACACCCAGGAACATTATAATGAAAATACCTAACATACAAAACAAAGAGAATTTTAAAGGCTGCAAGAGAAAAACATCAGATTACATGTAGGGGGAAACCAATATGAATATCAGCAGATTTCTCAGCCCAGACCCTAAAAAGCAAGAAGGACCTGGAACAACATATTTCAAGCACTGAAAGAAAATGGATGACAACCAAGAATCTTATACCCAGCAAAACTTTCCTTCATATTTGAAGATAAAATAAAAACATTCCATGATATGCACAAGTTAAAAGAATTCATAAACAGAAAGCCTGCCCTACAGAAAATTCTCAGCAAAATATTCCAAGAAGAAGAAATGAGAAACAACAATGTAAGTCAGCGAGGGGAGGAATTGCCCTAAGGAACAGTCAATTAAAGGAAAACCAAGTAAGATTAAAATCCAAAAATAAGTCAAAATGACTGGGAACACAAGTTATATCTCAATAATAACTCTAAATGTTAATGGCCTAAACTCATCAATCAAAAGACATAGACTGGCAGATTGGATTAAAAAGAAAGACCCAACAATATGCGTCCTTGAAGAGACACATCTCATAGAAAGACATGCCCACAGACTGAAGGTGAAAGGTTGGGAAAAAACATACCACGCACATGAACTTAGTAAAAAAGCAGGGGTTTCCATCCTCATTTCAGATAAAGCAGACTTCAACCAAAGTTAGAAGGGATAAAGAAGGACATTTCATATTGCTTAAGGGAAGCATAAATCAGCAAGACATAACAATCATAAATATTTATGCACCAAACAATGGCACATCCATGCACATCAATCAGATCCTTCTCAATTCCAAGAACCAAATAGAGCAAAACACAATAATACTGGATGACTTTAACGCTCCTCTCTCACAGTTGGACAGATCTTCCACGCAAAAATTGAACTCAATGACACAATCGCTAAATTAGACTTAACAGACATATATAGACCATATGTTATGTCACGAAGCTACTCTTAGCAAATATAAAAAGATAGAAATACCACCTTGTATTCTAACAGAAACTACTCCAACACCTGGAAATTAAATAATACGCTATTGACTGATGCATGGATAACAGAGGACATTAGGGGAAAAATAAAAGAATTCTCACAGGTCAAAGAAAACAAAGAAACAACATTTTAAAATCTCTGGGATACTCTGAAAGCAGTGCATGGAGTGAATTCAACAAATAAATGACCTCACATTAGCTGAAAGCCCTAGAAAAGATGAACAGATCATCACCAAAAGTAGTAGAAGACAGGAAATAATTAAAATCAGAGCAGAAACCAATGAAATTGAAACAATTCAAAAACTTGACAGAACAAAAAGTTGGTTCTTTGAAAAAATAAGCAAAATTGATAAACCCAAGGGGCTGGAGATATAGCTCAGTTGCAAGCACAAGGCCCCCAAGCACCACAAAAAAAGAAAATTGATAAACCCTTAGCCACACTAACGAAGAGAAGGAGAGAGAAAACCCAAATTACTAAAATTCGTGATGGAAATGGAAATAATACAACAGACTCTATTGAAATACAAAACATAATTAGAAGCTATTTTGAAAATTTATACTCCAATAAAATAGAAAATCTCGAAGACATCAACAGGTTCCTAGAGGCATATGAGTCACCCAGACTGAATCTGGAGGACATACACAATTTAAATAGATCAATTTCAAGTAATGAAATAGAAGAAGTCATCAAAAGCCTACCTACAAAGAAAAGTCCAGGACCAGATGGATTCACAGTCAAGTTCTATAACACCTTCAAAGAAGAGCTCATTCTAATACTCCTCAAAGTATTCCATGAAATAGAAGAGGAGGGAACCCTTCCAAACTCATTCTATGAAGCTAATATCACCCTGATACCAAAACCAGACAAAAACACATCAAGGAAAGAAAATTTCAGACCAATATCCCTAATGAACATAGATGCAAAAATTCTTAACAAAATTTTAGCAAACTGCATACAAAAGCATATCAAAAAGATAGTGCACCATGATCAAGTGGGTTTCATCCCAGGGATGCAAGGTTGGTTCAACATCCAGAAATAAATGTAATCCCCACATCAAGAGACTTAAAGTTAAGAACCACATGATTATCTCAATAAATGCAAAAAAAGCATTTGATAAAATATAGCACTCCTTCATGCTCAAAGGAGTAGAAAAAATAGGGATAGTAAGAACATTCCTTAACATTGTAAAGGCTATCTATGCTAAGCCTACAGCCAATATCATTCTAAATGGAGAAAAATTGAAGGCATTCCCCCAGAAAACTGGAACAAGGCAGGGATGTCCTCTTTCACCACTTCTATTCAACATTGTCAATGAAACTCTAGCCAGAGCAATTAGACAGACCAAAGAAATTTAGAGGGATACGAATAGGAAAAGAAGAGCTCAAACTATCCCTATTTGCTGATGACATGATTCTATATTTAGAGGAGCCGAAAAATTCCACCAGAAAACTTCTGGAACTCATAAATGAATTCAGTAAAGTAGCAGGATATAAAATCAATGCTCATAAATCTAATGGATTTTTATTCATAAGTAATCAATCATCTGAAAGAGAAATTAGGAAAACTACCACTTTCACAGTAGTCTCTAAAAAAATAAAATACTTGAGAGTTAATCTAACAAAAGAAGTGAAAGACCTCTACAACAAGAACTACAAAACACTAAAGAAAGAAATTACAGATAATCTGAGAAGATGGAAAGATCTCCCATGTTCTTGGATAGGCAGAATTAATATTGTCAAAATAGCCATACTACCAAAAGCGCTATACAAATTCAATGCAATTCCAATTAAAATCCCAATGATGGACCTCATAGAAATAAAGCAAGCAATCATGAAATTCATTTGGAGGAATAAAAGACCCAGAATAGCTAAAGCAATACTTAGCAAGAAGAGCGAAGCAGGGGGTTTCAGAATACCAGATTTTCAACTGTACTACAGAAAAATAGTAACAAAAATGGCATGGTATTGGCACCAAAACAGGCAGGGAGATCAATGGTACAGAATAGAGGACACAGAGACAAACCCACATAAATACAGGTATCTCCTACTAGACATAGGCACCAAAAACATACAACGGAGAAAAGAGAGCCTCTTCAACAAATGGTGCTGGGAAAACTGGAAATCCATATGCAGCAAAATGAAACTAGACCCCTATCTCTCACCCTACACAGAACTCTACTCAAAATGGATCAAGGACCTAGGAATCAGACCAGAGACCCTGCACCTAATAGAAGAAAAAGTAGATCCAAATCTTCATCATGTGGGCTTAGGACCAGACTTCCTAAACATGACTCCCAAAGCACAAGAAATAAAAGCAGGAATAAATAATGGGGATACGTTCAAACTAAAAAGCTTTTTCTCAGCAAAGGAAACAATCAGCAATGTGAAGAGAGAGCCTACAGAGTGGGAGAAAATCTTCACCACACAAACTTCAGATAAAGCACTCATTTCCAGAATCTATAAAGAACTCAAAAATCTTTATGCCAAGAATACAAATAACCCAATCAATAAATGGGCTAAGGAAATGGGCAGACACTTCACAGAAGAAGACCTACAAGTAATCAGCAGATAGTGAAATAATGTTCAACATCTCTAGTAATAAGAGAAATGCAAATCAAAACTACTCTAAAATATCATCTCACCCCAATTAGAATGTCTATTATCAAGAATACAAGCAACAATAGGTGTTGGCAAGGACGTGGGAAAAAAGGCACCCTCATATGTTGCTGGTGGGGTTGCAAATTAGTGCAACCACTCTGGAAAGCAGTATAGAGATTCCTTAGTAAACTCGGAATGGATCCACCATTTGACCCAGCTATTCCATTCCTTGGCCCATACCCAAAGGACTTAAAATCAGTACAGTGATGCAGCCACATCAATGTTCATAGCTGCTCAATTCACATAGTAGCCATATTGTGGAACCAACCTAGATGCCCTTCAGTAGATGAATGGATGAAGAAACTGTGGTATATATACACAATGGAATATTACTCAGCCATAAAGAAGAATAAAATTATGGCATTTGCAGGTAAATGGATGCAGTTGGAGATGGTCATGTTAAGTGAGATTAGCCAATTCCAAAAAACCAAAGGCCGAATGATCTCTCTGATAAGTGGATGATGATACATAATGTGGGGTGGGAGGGAGGCAAGAATGGAGGATGGATGGAGGCAAGAATGGAGGATGGATGGATGGATGGATGGATGGATTGTAGGGAAAAAAGGGGGGTGGAATTGGGGAGGGGGGTAAGAATAACAATAGAATGGGACAGACATCATTACCCTATGTACATGTATGATTACACAAATGGTGTGACTCTATTTTATGTACAACCAGAGAAACAACAGCTATAATCCGCTTGTGTGCAATGAATCAAAATAAAAAAAGAAAACTTTAAAAAAATATATATATATATAAACATGCCCTCTACTCTGTTAATATTTTTCATATTTAGCTTTTCTATGCTACTTGTTAAAATTTATTATCATATTTTGATGCACTTATGAGCATTTATTTTCCTGTTTACTATCTCCTCATCTAGAAAATAAACTCAAAGAAAAGGTGCAAAAAAAAACCACTTTATGATGAATTTTATTATTAACAAATTAAAAGAACTGCCATTAAGCAAGTACATTCAGTTATTTTCAAAAACTGCTAGGAAATACAAATTTCAAAGATTTTAATTCTTTTTTTTATTTTAGTTCATTGTACACAAATGGAGTACAACTATCATTTTTCTGGTTGAACACAAAGTAGAATCATATAATTTGCCTATTCATACGTATACATAGGGTACAGATGTTTGTCTCATTCTATTATCTTTCCTTCCCCATCCCTCCCCACTCCTCATTTTCTGCTATGCAATCCATCCCTTCTCCATTCTTCCTGTACTTCCCCCACCCCCGCTATGTGTCATCAACCACTTATAAGAGAAATCATTCGGCCTTTGGTTTTTTGGGATTGGCTTATTTCACTTAACATGATCTTCTCCAATTCCATCCATCTGCCTGCAAATGTCATACTTTTATTATTCTTTATGGCTGAATAATATTCTAGTGTGTGTGTGTGTGTGTGTGTGTGTGTGTATGTACACACCATCAGTCTTAGGTAATAAGACCTGCTTAGTCTCCTATCACTTCTTTTTGATCTAATGCTAATGAAATAGCTCAGATCCAACTCAGTGTAGGAGATAGTGTGGTGGCACATACCTGTAATTCCAGTGACTAGGGAGGATGAGACAGGAGCATCACAAGTTCGAGGCAGCCTCAGCAATTTAGCAAGACCCTCTAACTTAGAGAGACCATGTCTCAAAATAAAATATAAAAGGGGCTGAAGATGCAATTCAGAAGTAAAACACCCCTGGGCTGGGGACATAGGTCATTTGGTAGAGTGCTTGACTTACATACACAAGGCCCTGGGTTCAATCCCCAGCACCACCACAAAAAAAAAAAAAAAGAAAGAAAGCACTCTGGTTTCTATCCCCCAAAAGGTAGTGCAGAACAACAATACAAAAACATACCTACCTACACACACACACACACACACACACAAAATGAGATGTTGTACTTTATATACATAATGCATAATCCATTTACTATTGCTAATTTAATAAAAAGAGAAACATTTTAAAAGCATGAAAGGATATGTAAAACAAAAGCATTTCAGATTTTCTTTTTTGTCAAAAATTCCACTACAAACTGCCTTTAACCGACTGCAAACCATTTTTCCTATACAGAATTGAAAACTTGAGACTTAATGAGTTTTTTTTTTTTTTTTTTTTTTTTTTTTGGAACCAGGGATTGAACTCGGGGACACTCGGCCACTTAGCCACATCCCCAGCCCTATTTTGTATTTTATTTAGAGACAGGGTCTCACTGAGTTGCTTAGGGCCTCGCTAAGTTGCTGAGGCTGGCTTTGAACCCACGATCCTCCTGACTCAGCCTCCCAAGTCACTTGGATTGCAGGCGTGCTCCACCACGCCCAGCTTAAATTAAATTTTTATCCCTCACTCTTAAGCAAGCATTTGAACAGTAGTTATCCAACTCCATGAAAAAGTCTTTTAGAAAGAGTTCCTTTTTCTATAATGACCATGGAACTTCACACCTGCTCAGACTAATGTAACTATTCTTTGCTTCATTCATTCCTACTGCAACTAGTAACATTTTCTAGGTTGAATGAAATAGGTTTAAAAACACCAGATATTGCCCATAATATTTTAATGTATTTGTAGATATCAGGTTATTTAAAAATGAGCTAGGTGTCATGGTGCACACCTATAATCCCAGCTGCTCCGGAGACTGAGGCAGGAGGATTGAGAGAATTCAAAGCCAGCCTCAGCAAAAGCAAGGCACGAAGCAACTCAGTGAGGATGTCTCTAAATAAAATATAAAATAAGTCTGGGGATGTGGCTCAGTGGTCAAGTGCCCCTGAGTTCAATCCCTGGTACCCCTCCAAAAAAAAAAAAATGAGTATCAACCAATTATTTAAATCATGATAAGTTGAATTAACATAATTTGAAAAATGCTTCAGGTTTTCAAAGAAACAAGTTTTGTATCAGTCAATTTACTATCAGGGCATCCAACTAAATGCTGTGCGGGGTAAAGAATATATGATTCCTGATTTTCAGAAGAGGGGATACTCAAAAGAAAAAAGACAAGCATGCACACTGCCACATGCACAAGGTGACTTATCAGAGTGATTCAGTGGACACTGCTTTAGCGTCAAACAGCTAATATGTAAATGCTGGCTGTGAATCTACTGGCTAGGTACTTCGGTTACCTCATTTAGGAAATGGGCAAAACTTAGTACCTATCTTGTAAGGTTAAATAAGAATTTATTTAAGGATTTATGTGAGGTCCAAGTAAATCCATGTAAAATGATTAGGACAACGCCCGGCATGTAAAATGCACCTACCCCATTTGATGGTATTAATTCTGCCTATCCAAGAACATGGAAGGTCTTACCATCGTCTAAGGACTTTTTCAATTTCTTTCTTAGTGTCTATAGTTTTCATTATAGAGGTTCTTCATATCCTTCGTTAAATTAATTCCTAGGCTTTTTTTTTTTTTTAGTTTATGGTTAATGGGATAGTTTTCATAATTTCTTTTTCAGCAGATTCAGTACTAGAGTATAGGAAAACAACTGATTTATGTATATTGATTTTTGTAACCTGCTACTTTACTACCTTTGTTTATCAGATCTAGAAGTTTTCTGATAGAATTTTTTGAGTCTTTTAAATATAGGATCATGTCATCAGCAAACACTGTTAATTTGACCCCCTCTTTTCCTATTTGTATTCCTTTAATTTCTTTCTCTTGCCTGATTGTTCTGGCTAGAGTTTCAAGGACTATGTTGGATAGGAATGACAAAGTGACTTGTCTTGTTCCTGTTTTCAGAGGAAATACTTTGTTTTTCTCTGATATTGGCCTTGGTTTGTAATATATAGCTTTTACAATGTTGAGTAAGTTCCTTCTATATCTTGTTTCTCTAGTGTTTTAAACATAAAAGGGTGCTGTACTTTGTCAAATATCAACTTAAGTGTCCTTTAACAGAAGAATGGATAATGAAAATTTGGGGGCTGGGGTTGTAGCTCAGTAGTAGAGTGCTTGCCTAGCATGTATGAGGCACTGGGTTCAATTCTCAGCATCACACAAAAACAAATAGATAAAATAAAATTCCATCTACAAGAAAAATACTTTAAAAAAGAAAAAGAAAATTTGATATATGCATATACACAATGAAATATTACTCAGCCATAAAAAAGAATGAAATTATGTCATTTGGTGGTAAACGGATGGAACTGGAGACTATAATGCTAAGTGATGAAATGAGTCAGACTCAGTAAGTCAAGAGTTAAATGTTTTCTCTGATATTTAGAAGCTAATCTAAAATTAGGGGGTAGAACAGAGAGAGAAAAAAGAAATGGGGGTGGGGGGAGATTCCATCAATACTAAAGAAAAAAAAGGGGACTAGGAAAAGGGGATTAAAGGGGAGGTAGGGTGTACAGGATAAGGGGAAAATGATAGGATGAATCTGCCCTAACTTTCCAGTGAATATATGAATATACAACATATATGAACATATGACTATACTATAGTGAATCTTACCACTATGCATATCCACAAGACACTAACTCTTTTTAAAAAGTGCAAATAAATAGATCAGTAGAGTACAGGAAAGGGAACAAGGGGAGGGAGAGAGTAAGGGTAAATACTGGGAACTTAATTGGAGCAAACTATACCCCATGCATTGAAAATTATATCAAAATAAATCCTAATGTAGTGTATAACTATGATGAACCAAAATAAATAAATAAAATGCCCCTAACAATTATTAGCTTTATTAGCTGCTTGTTTTAATAACTCATGTTACTAAATCAAATGAAGAAGATATTTATTAAACAAATATTTACTGAGTTTACTATAACATTAAATGTCCTGTGTCCTGTTGTCAAAATTTTAACAGAGATTATAAAATGATAGTGTTTATTGAATAACTTAGCTACCTTCCTTGAAGATTTTTCATACATTTTCTATAGGTGTGTATCGATATAGACATACATGACTGTACAGATATATACTTGAAAATATCCAACTACTTTTTTAATCAACAGAATAGAAGTAAACACTGTCATACAAAGTGCATATCTGATGATTTCAATATGTTCAGGAGCTTACTTTGGGCTAACATACTGGCTGCTTCCTTTGAATTAAACATTTCTTCAGAGTCATGTCAGCAGACATTTTTCATTTAAGGGAAGATCAATAAAACTCCTTTTTCATTCACTTAGCAAAAATCAAATACCAACTTATGTAAAGCACTGGCCAACTTAGGGAATGGAAGTATTTCTCACTCTCTTCTGTAATCTCAAATTAGCCCTTTACCTCAACTGTCTTGGCAAGAGATGTCCCAAAGGTACCCTTCAAAAACATCCTCTTTCTACCACTGTGCTCCATTCCAAACCATGTTTTCTATTTTCTTGAATTGTGAGGTAACTTCTCTATGTTCTTCATTAACACACTTTTAATTTTTGCTCAGTCTTAATGATCATATTATCTCTCTACTTTTCATATCTGGACCCTTCATATTCTTTCCTTCTTTATATCCATGCAAATATTCTCCCTTCATTTCCCAACATTTATATTAGAAAACTGATTTTTGTGCAACAGATGGTACAGAGATACATACTTTAGAACAGTAATTTACAATTATCTTCCCTTTTATTGTTCAGGTCCTGCCTGGAACCTTATGGAGAACCATCCCTAAACTGCTTCAATAGCGACTCCTATGATACACCATGCAGGAATCTTGTGGTTTATCTGAGGTGTTTTAAGAAATAATAGGACTTTTACTAGTTTTTTAAATTAAATCAGGTGTCTATAACATCAAAGTGTGAAAAAATAAATAGTTCATATTCTAGAAACAATGACACATTTATTGTATCTCTCAGCCCTAAAGGGTTAGGAATCTGGAAAATCACCCACAGAAATGAGCATTATTATATATTTTGAGTGTTTAGAAAAACATAATTGATTGTCCATTCAGTTACTTGGAAGCCTTGTCTAGAATAAATAAAGTATAATTACAAAATTACAAAAAGTCAACTGTTCTATGAAGACTACTTAAGTATAAAATCTAATCAGTACTAACACACATTCACAAACTCAATGTGAATTTATTTATATGAGTAATGTTTTATGTTGATTTTATAACTATGTGTGTGGATATCATTTGTGAATGATACATGATAACAATGTGTGAATAGTTATCACAGCTCAGTAATGTATACACTAATAAGAGCAAGCGGGGGATGAGAGAAATACCAGGGAGTTCAGAAGATAGTTATACAAACCAAATTTGGGAGGGCAGTTCCTGGTGAAGTATAATAAGAAGTCCCAAGGGAAGACATCACATGAATGTAAAGAACGAAGAGTGAGAAGTTGGCAGAACTGCAGCAGGAGGGAAGGGAGGTAGAAGTACACTACCAAGACACAGGTTGGGAGGTTCATCTACTTCTGTTATTGCAATCACAATATATGATTGATTAGCCAACAGCCAGATGGATGAAATTAGTTCTTAGTCAGAAAGTTCTAGTTATCATAACTGGCATAATCAGTTGGAACAAATGTATCTCCAAAATCTTCAAGCACTTTTCCAACTTGGAGTTTCCTTAAGGCCTAACCAGTGCTGATATACCACTCATGCTGATAAAAAAATAAAACTGAGCATAAGAAATGACATTGTTTAGTACCATCAGAGTCAATTTCCCCTGACCAACATTTCAAAGAAATGTGATTTAAAACAGTCAACAAGCTCTTTCTATTCTTATTAGATAAAATGCAATAAAAAAAATGCTTACTCTGTGCCAAGTTCTGACCTAAGCACTTGACATATGTTATCTAGTTTAATTCTTACAACATTCCATGTTTCATCCTCTTTTAAATGTGAAAAATACTAAATTGAGGAACATAGAGGCTAACACTCGTGAAAAGTCACACAGCTGGCAAATGGTAAAGTCAGCATTTCTATATTTCACTGCATAATCCCCCATCATGGTATTAATGTATATTCACAATGATTTCATGCATCCTAATCTTGTATCAAAGACAGTTTAGTAATAAATGATTTTTATGTAATACCAGCACAATATTTTTTAAAAACTTCCATAAGGATTGCACCCCAATTTTTTGGAAAAATACTTGGCATAAAATCTGCAAAAATTATGTATTGAAATATATTAGATTCACAACCTGAAACTTAAAAGTTTTTGCCCCGCCCTAATTGTTTTGCTTTGCTCTTTTTTTCCAACCAGGTTGCAATCTATAATTAGCAGACCCCTATATCTGATTCCTACTTTGTCTCTGTATGATGCATATTATTCATATACATGAAAAGATAAGATTATTCAATTAATACTTCAGAATCAAAGTGCAACCAGTTATATTTATGGAAAATAAAGTGGCAGGGTACTGGCAAATGGTAAAAGGAAAGGTGGGACAATATGTAATCACAAATATGAGTCTTACTTGTCCTAAATTGTTCTCTTTCCCTAATATTAAACTCTGGGGCAAAAAATAATAATAATAATACTGCTTGTACTGCTTGTATTTGTGCTTATTTGTTACTACTGAGGATATTAAATTTATATCAAAAACATGTATCTCACTTCTTTCAAGTAACAGACTTTTAAATGAGAACTTAAATTGATTCTCAGTTGAACAAAATCAATTTGAAGTATTTTATTTAAAATCTAAAAAAAAAAATCATGTGCTACATTTAGAAAAAGGTTATATCAGATCAAGTAAAAAATACTAGAATAACAGGCAGGATGAGGTTAAACGAGGTTCACAAAAATGGACAAAGGATTAAGAAAGTATTCATTAGCTTAGGATCAGTGAGAATCTGTAGATGGCTCAAAGCTCTCTACGTCTGACGACCAAATAGAAAACTTTAGTTCAGATGGGAAACACACTGGGGTCAGCATCATTATATTTTTAGCAACTTAATTCAACAAATTTTATTAGATTTTTTAAGTCCTTCAATTTAAAGCAGGAACTATGTATTAAGTAATTAAAATAAAGACTTATTCAGATTTTATTTAGCAGCAAGCTGAAGTAAAAAACAATAATCCAAGAGCTCCAATTTCTCTTCTGTATTTTTAGGTAATCTTAAATTATGCAACATTTTTCTTTTATAAAAAATGCACATGCCCATAATTTTTAATTTGAAGTTATAAGTAGTTTAAGTATTTCTAAACAGAAATACTATGAGCTATCATGTTGCAAACTTATTCTGCCCCATCCATTATAGAACACCTACCTCTTGAAATAAAAATTTAGTTCACACTCCCTGCTGATGTAATCTTTGGCCTCTTGCTGAGACTCTAAGTGAAGGTGCCAATTTTGTCCTTCGTTTTTATAATGGAGAACCCTTTCTATAAGAAACTGAAAAGTGAACACTGGTTCCTTTTACATACAAAAAGCCATCAAACAGCCCTTACCAAACAGCAAGGAGCTTAGCTCAGCCCTAATCTAGGCCACTTTGGCACAAGTGACTTTAAGGAGAAAGCAGAGTTTCCTGAGTCTCTTTTAAAGGATTTTACTCAACATATCAGAAGTCCTAAAACATTTTACCTGATATGCTTTCTCAATGAAATTAATTAATAATTCTCCTGAATAAATTATCTCAAATCTTCTATTTATTCTTTACAAAATATTATTTTATTGGGATGTAGGGAAAATACGGAATAATATAAAAATAAGAGCACCTTACTTATAAAAGCAGATTAAGGCAAATTATGTAAAGCCGAATTTGATTTATGTAAAGATTCATCAGCTACAAAGTAAAATAGCTCATAACATAGTAAATGTCCTGAAAGTATGATATTCACTCAATCCTTTCTATCACCTTTTGTTTTTGAGTCTTCTTAGGCTACTGCTGCCAGTAATCTTGGATATCTACATGCAAAAAGCCTTTTCTTCATCCTCTATCATATATGAATTTTGTAATCGTGACACTTCACTTGTTAATTGAACATCCAATTATTCAGTATCTACAATACATGAAACACTTGGGATTCACAGATCAGTGTTCCACCATGAGGAAACCAATGCTTCTAACTAATCTAACCCAGCTCACAAGTATCTTCCCTAGATGTCCATGTTCTCTATTTCTAGCTCTCCTCCCATCTTGGTCACTTCTTTTCAGACTACTGTGCAACTCCTTCTCCATAAGCCATCTCTATTGGTGTTTTCCAGAGTCCATCTTCAGTGGTGTATCTACTCTCAGTGTCATACACAACATACAAAAACTTGGGCTTGCTGGCCTGAATGCTAGGTGAAGAGTTCAGTGTAGCTACTTCACAGCTATATAAAATCATGCACATAACTTTTCCTTATCTATGGAATAACAGGGTCATGCTGAGGATTAGACAAGTTAATTCATATAGAAAAGAAATGTTTCAACACAATGCTTAAGCATGCTCAAGAATAGGTGCCTCTATTACTCAGAGGCAAAATAGTATAACAGTTAAGTGTATAAACACTGAGTCCAGATTGCCATGGTTCAAATCAGTGTTCTACAACTTAATTAACTGTGGGGCCTTGAGCAAGTATTGACCTCTCTGAGCTTCAGTTTCCTTATTTATAAAGTGAGATGATGACTATCATCCATTTTGTAGACTTATAATGAAAATTATATGAATTAACAAATGTAAAGTGCTTGGGAAAGCATTAGGTAAGGTTTTTCTTAGTATTATCAATGCCCTATGTCTTCCCAAGGCTGTACATTTTTTTTACATTTGCAACTATTAATATTTTAAGAATATTTGAAGAAGTGAAACACATTGTTTCAAAGACTTAGCTAATCTTCCTCTTCAAAACTTCTTTGTCTTTAATTAATAACATCACCATTTAATTTTCTAATGTAGAAACTTTAGCCCTCTTTTACTCTTAGAGAACTTTCTAAAGATATATAAAAAGCATTTGACAAAATTCAATAGTCTGAAGAGTTTTAATAATCCCAAGAACGAAGGAAGAGAAGGAAAATTACCTCACAATAATGAAGGCCATATATGAGAAGTTCACAGCTAACATCATACTTACAGGTGAAAAACTAAAAGCTTTTCCTCTAAGATCAGAAACAAAGCAATGATGCTCACTTTTGCTACTGCCATTCAATATGACAGTAAAAGTCCCAATCAGAGCAATTAAGAAAAAAAAAAGAAAGGCATTCAAATTGAAAGAAATTTATTCTGTTCACAGACAACATATATTATATGTAAAAAGCCCAAAAGATTCCATCAAAAAACTAACAGAATAAACAAATTCAGCAAAGGTTACTGGATGCAAAATCAACAGACAAAAATTAGCTGTGCCTCTATACACTAAAAACAAACTATCTGAAAGGAATATTAAGAAAATGATTCCATTTAGGAAATGAAAGGCTTATATACTGAAACCTAAAGAAGACTGATGAAAGAAATTTTAAAAGGTACAAACAAAAGGAAGGACATCTTGAGTTTATGGACTGGAAAACTTAACATTGTTAAAATGTCCACATTATTTAAAGTGATTTACGATGAAATTCCTAACATTTCAGTGACATTTTTTATAGAACTAAAGGAAAAAAAACCACAATCCTACAACTGATGTGGAACTGAAATGACCCAAATATGCAAACAAATCTTGAGAAAGAATAAAGCTGGAGGCATCACACAACATGATTTCAAAACATATTGCAAAGCTACAGTAATTAAAACAGTATGATACTGGCATAAACACCTAGATGAATGGAACAGAATAAAGTCCAGAAATAATTCCACATATGTATGGTCATATGATCTTCAACAAAGTTTTCAAGAATATCTAATGTAGAAAACACAAGTCACTTTAACAAATAGTGTTTGGAAAATGGTATTTTTACATGTTAAAGAATAAAACTGGACCCTTATCTTACACTATACACAAGCATGAACTCAAAATGAATTGAAGATTTAACAGGACTGGAAGTGTAAAAGTCCTAGAAGAAAACATAGGGGAAAAGGTTCACATTGATGAGCTTGGCAATGATCTCCTGAATGTACCACCAATCATTATAGGATACAGATGGGCATGGATATATGCAGAGGCTACAAAGGGAAACACAGAAAGATGGGACTACATCAAATTCCAAAGTTTCTAAACAGCAAGGAAAATGATCAACAGTGAAAAGGCAAACATACAGAATGGGAGGAAACATTCGTAAACCATATATATGTTATGGATTTCCATGATATATGTTATGGATTTTCCATCCCATGCCAAGGGATGGGAAAAGGGGACACTTTATTAAGAAGGTAGATTTTGTGTATCTATTCCTCCAAAATAAAAAAAAGAAATAATCTCAAATTCCTTCACTTTTCCACTTTCCCTTTGACCTTTCCTTAGTTCAGGTTCTCAACAGTTCTTTTCAACATGTGTAATGGCCTTCTAATTAGTCTCCATATCTCAAACAAGCTCCTGTTCTCCTATCCAAGCACTGAACCTAAAATACAGATGGAATATTTGGAAATCTGTTTATCTACATGCCCTTCATGCTTATCACTTAGTTCCTATAGGCCACCACTAAAGAACATAAACCAAAGCTCTTAATCTGGCCCCCAAAACCTTAATAGCCTCAACCTCAAGTCCCATCCATTCCAGTCATACTAAATTAGTGCCTATTCTTCACAAGCTCTTGTGCTTAATTACATATGTTGTTCCTTCTATCCCCAAGGTTCCAAACTTGGAATTATTTAATATTATTCTCCCTCCTTCATATTTCATATTCTTTAAGTAATCAAGTCATACTTTTTTTCTTGATTTGACTTCATGGATGATGACAAAATTTTTGAACCACTGCAACTTACAATGCAAAACATATTAAATGATCCAAACTGGCCAGTTAGAGTCTATCAGGATCTGAAAAAGGAAGTAAGATATACTCTCCATCTCTTTCAAAACAAAATATTTATGTAAAAGTTACAAGGTATGTTTATCAAGCTAAATTTCTCATTATAGGTTTATCATGAGGTGGGGTGTATAGAAGCAGATGTTCTCTGAGATCCTTACATCTTCCCAAACTTTACCTTTTAAAGTTCATTCATACAAGTAAAGTCCATATAATCATTCTCTCCTTAACTCCAGTCAGAGGTTTCCTACAACTTAGAAAATATTCTTCTGGAATACCTGACATATCCAAAAGTGAAAACAGCATCCTCCTTCAAAATAAGACCCTTTTCCCAAAAACCTTACTTTTATGCTTTCATGTTAAATTTCTCCTAGTCTAACTTTCCCAAACTTTAGAATCAGGGAACAACCTTTATATATAAGTATGTCAGAAACAAGTTCAAACCACATGTACCTTGCATCTGCATTTTGCAAAAATGATTGTTAGATTGCATTGTTATCTGGGCAAGCTGGATATTATCATTCAGTACTAATCAAGATAAACTGCAATGTTATCACTTAACTAAAAAATGCATGTTGATAAACATTTAGCTACCCATTTGTATAATTAAGTTAAAAATAATTCATATTTTAAATAAAACAGTCACAATTAATAAAAATAATATTATAACAACATAAAATCAATTTTTTAAATTAGGTCTATTTAAAGAAGGCCAAATATTATGCACTACTTAAAACATTTCTATGAAATACATCTAACATTACATTTTTAATATTTAAAATGTCTTAACATATGCAAAATCTATTAAAATGCACATAGTTTATTTGAATCAAAATGAAAATATATCTAATAAATAATACTATTCATCTGGACTCTTTTAGTTTTCCCTTTATACACAAATGCATTCCTTTTCTCTAAAACACAGCAGCTGGGAATGAAAGAAAAGATTTCAAATGATCATTTTCACATCATATTCCATCATCTTTTCATTAGTTTCTCCTAGCTTTCCTTTGAGCCCCATTCTTTTACCAGAGGTCTCTTTTTAGAGCAATCCATATTTCCATAATCCACACTGCAGTTTCCTCTTCTTCTCCCCAGGGTGGACTAACCCCCACATCCAGAACTATGGCTTACAACTGTCATTAAGCCTTATAACAATAACAAGATAACAAAAGAACGGGTGGGGATGAGGCTCGCTGGTACCATATGTTGATCAAGTTCAATACTTTGAACAGAATATTTTTAAACTTAAAATTTTTAATAGTTGAGTGTCTTCATGTTTACTTGTTTTCCAAGTTGTATTTCAGGCCTAAATTTTAAACATTGATGAGCAATCTGGCAATACTCCCTTTAATAAGCTTATCTATTAATAATGTACTGAAGAGGAAGGAAAGATTCAAATCGCTAAATATGAAAGTAAAATAGCAATTTATGGGTAATTACTATCATACCTCTGAAATCCCATTCAACTTAAACCTATTCCTAAAAAAGAAATTTTCCTAAAAGTCATTTTTAAAATATAGCTATAATAAATAAAATTATTTCAAAGCAACAGAGTGAATTAACAGCAACTTTAAATAAAGTTTCAAGAGTCCTCATTTCCATCAAGTAACATCTAAACATGTTACTCTTGTTTCCATCCTTTGTTTCTCTTCAAACTAAAAGTAAAGAAAAATTTTAAATATAAAATTTTGAACTACAAAAGAGACTTTCATGTTCCCATAATATTATATTCAATTTGTTTTCATCTGACTTTGGAAGAATTGATTCTGATTCATCAGCTTATGCTGTTATTTACCTTAGAAAAATCATTTCTCTACTCTGCTCTCAAAGATTCAGAACCCTAATAGAACTAAATTCTAATTTTACTTTTGTCAAATGCTTAAGTTTCTGTAAAATCACATTTATTTTAATCCATATCCTATATCATTTAATTTCTGTAGATTGCTGAAGAAATATGGGGCCTTTCAGTTAAAATAAAATATTTTCATTGTCATAAAATAGAAATAAAAACCTTACCTCTAAGAGCTCATTAAAATAAAACCATTCATCCTTCAGCAGAAAACTAAGATCATTGTTACAGGGGTTTTCAAATAAAGTTTAATCTAAAATGCATTCAAAAATATTTTTTCAATAAGAATCTGCTAAATCACAGTTTTGTTTTCTAGAAAATACCCAGGTCATTCATAAAACAAAATTTATAAGATATCACCATTTTTTCCAAATTAGTTTTCTTATTTTCAATTAAATTTTATCAGCATAAAATATAAAATGAGGATTTATGTAAAATAAGGTCATGTTTTGCCTTGAGCTTCCCAATACTGCAACTGCAAAAGAAACAAATCTGGTCTATATAAAGCTTGGTTAGAGAGAAAAATATAATCACAACTGATCTGACTTTAGATTTATTTTTACATTATTTTCCCATACACTTGCTACCTTATAATATTTCTTTATGATTCTTTTTTTAGACATAGCAATATAGCAAAAATATATTGTGTGTATCTACTACAAAGTAAACCGATGAGAAATTATTGATATATTAAGGTGACTAAAAAAGATCACTGATAAAATTTTTATATGAAACAAAGCAACCAACTATGATATAATTCCCTTACAATTACTCATTATCTTTTATTGAATTTTATTTTGTTCAAAATTAAGAAATCATTCGTCTCAGAGGTACGTTCACATACAATATGTATATATATTTACTAAGTAATGAAATAAAAATTTATTCTCTCACATTAAAAAGTAGTTTAAGACATTCCATTTTTTTCCACTCAAAAACAATAGTTGATATAGAAGCAATTAAATTATCTTTTGTTTGGTATAATCAAATGGTAGTTAAAAATGACAAAAGCAAGATCAAATGAGTAGAATGTTTTTGACTTTTAAAAAATTCACAATTGTTGAAATATTTATTTTGAGATTTTTAGGATTTAATAGATTGTTTTTGAGATTATTAGGATTTAATAGATTGTTTCTGAATATGACCTACTTTATGACTGATATAAGAAACAAACTTATAAAATTCCCAGGTATCAATGTCCCTCAATTTTAAATCATGAAAAATTTGTTTTGACAAAATCTCTTTAAAATCAATAAAAAATATTTTAATGAATACATGAATTTTTAATTAAAAATATGCCTTCTTCCTAAACCATGCAGAAAAATCATTAAAGATGTGACACATAAAAAGAAAATTGTATACAATGTAGAATACATTCATTTTAGTATCAGCTAATCAGTAGACTGCCTACAGATAAAAAGAACTATAAAGATATAGCTGAAGGATAAATTTCAAAATGCTCTGCTACTATTTTACAATAGGTAGCTTTTTACTGCTGTTCACTTATAATTGTAATACAAATTTTTTCCAGATCATTTCTGCCAAAAGTCACTTAATGAATGGAATTATAATGAATAGAATCATTATTATTATTAAAATAATCATATGATATATGCATTTTTCTATAAATATTTGTAAATGCACTTTGATCATCTATCATGGGAGCATTCATCAGGTTGTCAATACATGCTGAAATTTAAATTGTTTTTAAGCCTTCCATAGGGATGGGAGGAGGGAGGAAGAACACATAGATCACGTACCTAACATGAGCAGTCATCATGGACCCACTAAATTTCAAACTGCCTAACCTCCTAAGCCACCTTTTCATTCAAATTTTACTAAAACCCTATAATATTTTTCATAACACTCTTTTGAAATTTTTCTAAATTTGAGTTTAGATACTACTCTTACATCCCTTTCGGTAGGATACCTGCCTCCTATTTTTCTAAGATGATTAAGATAAGCTATCCTGAATTTATTCAACTTCCTTTGACCTGACACTCAAGAAGATTCTCAAAGAACATTTATTCACATCTTATATCATGTGCCGTCTACTCTGCTAAGTGTGGAAACTGATAATGAAAATATTCTCCCTAATTCCTTCAAGATGCATACTTACAACCCAAGAAAGAGACATCAGGAAGAAAGAAAGAGAGAGAGAGAGAGAGAGAAAGAGAAGGGGGGAGAAAAAGGAAGGAGTAAAGAAAAATAAAACTATAGAATATAGACGAATATAAAAGAAGCTAAGGAAGTATAGACTGATGGTTGTGGATGTTCATGTAAGTCTTCAAAGAATTAATTCCCACACTGAATCTTCAGAATAACGAGAGAATAGGACCAAACAAAAGAAGGAACAGAATAGAAAAGGGAAATAAAAATAAAAATACACCCCCGCCCAAGAAAAAAAAAAAAAAAAAAACAGAAAAGTCAGGTACACTGGGTGTGAAGGAAATTTAGCCAGGCCTACTCCACTGCTTCTTACAGACCCTAATTCCTACTGTGAATCCCGTGAAGTATTAAGTCATTCATAGCAGGGGACACTTTCCTAATGGCAAAAAGAATATAACTGACAAAGTTTAGAACTCAAATTCAAATCTATATTACTGAAAAAATAATGTAAGGTTTCAGCTTTGAATAATGAAATAGTTTTATCATTTTATCTTTCCAATACAATAGGTTATGACATTCAGTTACTGAATAACTACATCAGTTACATCATAACTACGCATGGTGATGTCCTTCACTTTTATCTGAAGAGGAACAACTTATGGGAAAAAACTTGGTGGTCAAATAAGGCTTAAAAATCATCTCCCATGCTTTCTTCCTCACCATCGGCATCTCAACAATGCATTTATGGTAAAAAACAAAGCCCAAAATGGTCCACTACTTATGCCCAGCTAAAATCTTCCTTTCCCCCAAGTCTTCCTTTCCCTTACAGACTCCTAGAAGGCCTTCTTTACAACCAGCAGCACCTTGCAAAAACAAAAGTACTCAATGAATAATTTTAAGTTTTTAAAGCAGATAAAGCTAGATGATAACTGCCAAAGTTCAGATTTGTTCAGTATTTGGCAAAAAATTTCATCTCTGATATGAGTAATAATCAAAAACATCAGTAAAAAGGCCTTTAAAACATCACATCACTTTTATAAATCTTTTTTTAACACTATATTATCTATTCACCATAAACAGTAAACTAAAAATATCACCAAAAAATTGACATCTGTGATAGTGTATATCTGTAATTCAGAAAGGCTTTGGTTCTTGTGTTAGTGTGGAACATCTTTTTAATCATAAAGTCTCAAAAATTAAAGAAGAACTATTCTGACTGGCTTACAAAGAAAAATGTACATAAATTGAATATTTCTAAAGGTCTCATAAAATTAGAGAAAACTGAACTTCTAATATACTAGATTTTAAGTAGTTCTTATTCAGGCACAACAGCACACATCTATAATTCTAGCTACTCTGTAGGCTGAGAAAGGAAGATCCCAACTTCAAGGTCAGGCTGGGAAATTTAACAAGACCCTGTCTCAAAATAAAAATTTTAAAAGGATGAGATGTAATTCAGTGGTAGAGCACTGCCTTGCATGTGTAAAGCCCTGTGTTCAATACCTAACACTGCAAAATAATAAATAAATATATAGATCGATAGATAATTCTTAAAATTCACTTTATTAAGTTTCTTTAGAAAACTTGTTAAGATTTAAAATTTTGGCTTAATGAAAATAGCTATAATCCTCTGATTTAGCGAATGTTAAGTATAGTACAAACACATATTTTATTCTAATTGAGTTTGTTTTGCCCAAATGTATCAAACTACTGACATAAACTAACATTTAGATCACGTGAAATGCACATTTCTAGCCAACTATACCCAGTCATTACTCTAGTACACTTTATTTCTATAGTAAAATTACATTTTGTAGTATGTCTTCTTGAACAAAAGTGAATAGCAAGTAGAAAAAAGATCATAAGGGTGAGCAACAAACACAGCTCTTGCATCTTCTGTAGTTCTAAGTATATTTGCCAAAAAGCACACAGCACAACTATTCCTCAAGGCCCTCTGCTAGGCCCCTTATAAAGCATGGCTTCTTCAATATGTAAAGTGAGGTAGGTAGACAAAATGGTAGCTAAAGTTCCTTTCAGCCCTAACTTTCAAAAAGACTGAGAATTGCTGTGAACTGAAATCACTGGGGTTTTAGATGTTCATCACCATTACATGGTTAATTATTCTTGTATTTCACTAAGTATGTGAGGACTTATTGATGTTCTGTTGACCTCACAAATTTTAGAAACAGAGCAACAATTCAGCTCCAATTGAAAAATTCCAAGCATCACTTTACCAGTCACAAAGAACAGCCATAGCCGATCTCACTGAAAATTCTTCTATGACTGGACCCAACAAGTGCATTACCACTCATATATGAGTCCAGTTAGGACTCTCCAGATCAACCTAAAAATTCTCAGGGGCAGTTTAAGA
This sequence comes from Glaucomys volans, assembly GCA_020662805.1. Taxonomy (NCBI): domain Eukaryota; kingdom Metazoa; phylum Chordata; class Mammalia; order Rodentia; family Sciuridae; genus Glaucomys; species Glaucomys volans. Next base: position 342,051 of record JAJEJO010000085.1, read on the forward strand.
GGTAAAAATAAAAATAACAAAAAAGACCGGAGAAGGGACAGAAGGTTTATTCCTGGGTCAGTAAGCAAGAAACAACTGAGAAGACCAGGAAAAGAACATTTCAGAATGGTAAAACGAGTCAGCAAGACTCTATTCTTTATATACTATTTGGGAACATATCAAATTAAACTTCTTATTTCCAAATCATGTTTTCACCACAGGGAATTATTTTATATATTTAAGGTATTTAAAATCTATCCTTTCTCTAAAGGGCTAAAACCAAATTAAAAGTACAAAACTACTTTTTATTTGACAAGGTCTGCACTAGATCTTAATTAATGCTTAATATACTTATTTAAGTGACTTTTTTTATTTCTTTCATCTAAAACATTATACTTCATTCAAAATTGAAGTATACTTCATTCATTATACCACATTCATTCAAAATATCATGATTCCATACGTTTATTTCCAAATGAATTGCTTTAAATTAAAGGTATACTTGTATCAGATTTAAGTCTGGTAAGTTGTCAGAATTGTATCAGTGAATTGAAATTTTAAATTTATAGTATTATGATTTTAACAGTGATAAGATTGTTTTATCCTATTTCTTTTGAAACAAAAGGAACCTACTCATTAGGTATCCAGCAAAAAGTACTTATTTCTATGAAAACTTAAATTTGTATTGTTAACCATGTATTATATAGTTCAGCTTCAAAATGATAAACTAATATAAATTTTTAATATTATTCTATTTTTACATATATCATGCAAAATATATCATCATATTGGTAATATTAAATACTTAAGGAACTCTAGAAGTATGTTTAAACTGTAAATATTTAGGCCCAATCATTTTCAATATAAGAGTTTCTTTGCTAATCTACTCAGTAACTCTAAAAACGATTCTGCTACATGTTGTTCATATATGCTCCTTCTTCTCTCAGGGTGATCAAGAAAAAGAATATGGCAATTTATGTGTAACAGCAGCAATAGTAATATTAATCAAAATATTCCATTTTTAGTTATTTGTAAATTATTGTCCCAACCTGGTCTCCAAAGTCCTCTGGGAATTTCCACAATATCACAGGATCTGCAAATAATTGACACATATCATTAAAAAGAGTCAAAGGAAAACATTTAAAGCAACAGTCAAGACTATAATTATAATTCTTAAATTTTTCTTTAAATACTTAAAGTTGGTCAAGTTCGTTGCTTGCCGTTTATAAAATTAAGCATTTTAATCTTTTAAGGGTTTTAATGACTTTTGAAATAGGGTCAAATGAAATTAATAACTTGGTAAGGTTATATATAGAAAGGTTTTAGCAATTCACTTTTTAATGTATCTTAGATTTTAAGATTTTGAGTATTTTCAATGTTAACTATACTTATAAAACTACTGGTTTTAATATGAAATTAAAATATAAATGTGGTAAATATGTAATCAGTATAGCCCCCCAAAATAAACTCTATAAATCACTTTTAAAACAACAGGTAAGTTAACAAGTAAGTAGAAGACAGAATATTTAAAATTAATATTTGCAGGATATCTCTGAAATTTTTTCTAATATATCTAGAATTTTATATATATATATAAAAACATTTTTATATATATTCACAGTAGTTTTACATTTTCATTGTTCCACATGCCATTTCTCTTCTACTTAGTGTAATAAAATAAAATTCTTAATTTTAATTACCACTAGTAAATATTCTGGTCACACACTTATTTTTTAACTCTGTCAAAAATAAATTTCTGAATATTTTAAATGTTTTAAAAGGCAAAATGAGTTAATATTATTTCTTGAATAAAAAACTTTTGAAAGTCCACAATAAAACTTTGCCAATTTGACAGTGCTTGAACTCCACCCTATGCAAAAGGATTTGGTAAGTCAAAGATAACACTTTATATATCAAGTCGGTGGAAAACTACAGTTCTAATCCATTATTTCCACTATTTTATAGTGCATTTTTAAAATACAATTCAGGGATGCATAATTTCCAAAGTGCTAGTCCAAAACTCAGTGAATGGCTAGCAATATTGTTAGCATAAACAGGCTCCTCTTGTAGTTTCAACTGGCAGACAACTCAAAGTATTCAGAATCTTGAAATCTAAGACATGTCCATAAAAAAGTGAATTGCTAAAATATTGCTTGTAAGCTAAACAGAATTATTTCAAATATTTTAACTTAAAAAGCAAAGAAAGAAAGCTTTTACAACTAAACTTTTACTTGTTAAGGAATAAAAAGTTTCCACATAAATTAACAGAGGTAAATCATTTAAAATATACATACATTACAAATGTATGAAGGTAACAACAAATGATTATGTCCTCATGTAAAACAATGTACACCTATCTGACATAAAAGTTAAATGCATTATAGATCACTCAAAAAATCCTCAGGTATTAATGTCCTATGGATAATTATATTACCAATTGGAATACATATACACACACATTTGTTTCAGTAGCAGACAAAATGATGTGTTAAGTCACAGATAAAATGATAGCTGTTCAGATTTGAATCTCATAAAAGTGTATGACAGAATCTTCACGAAATATTAAACATATTATTACTGCTGATAACACAAAAACTAATGGCCACATAAATTATCACACAAAACACAGAAGAGTTCTTTCTCATAAATAATGAAATTAAGGGATTTCAATGTGAATACTTAAAATTCCTTTTAAACAACTTTTGAGAGACATTTGAGAAAATGTCTGTGCAAGTATCTTACACCTATGTCATTAAGCTGGTGACATAGGTGGTGTCACGCCTGTAATCCCAGTGCACTGTAGTAGATTGAAGCAGGAGAATGACAAGTTCAAAGCCAGCCTCAGCAATTTAGGGAGGCTATAAACAACCTAGTAAGACCCTGTCTCAAAATTTAAAAAAAAGCGGGGGCTAGGAATGTGATTCAGTGGTTCAGGTCTCTTGGTGCAAAAGAAAAACACCACCTCTGTCTTCAAATGAGGACATTTAACTTATGTATTCCTCACAATCTGCCCTCAATGTGAGCAGCAGCATTTAGCGAAGTATGATTTCCTGCCTCACTCTGCACTCATCCCTTACTCAATCTTTTTTTTCCACAGAGGAAGAGTGAGTACAAAGAAACAGCATCTACTGGTTTAATTATCTAGTGGAAAATATCCTATTGCTTTCATTAAATAAATTTTACTCTTCAGTACTCAAAAATTTATTAAAATCATGTGCATCCATATTTTTAAAAGGATTAACTTAGTTACTGCTATGTGGTTATATCAGACCACATCTGACACATATTTGTAGCAACTTTTCATAAGTACTGCAAAGGAAGAAACAAAAGGGACTAAAAAAAATAATAATCCAATTCTACAACTTTGCACAAAGACCGAATTTTCTGTTCCCTAAGGATTACTTTCTAAATAATCAATCTGATCTGGCAATGTTAGGCCAATTTTATGCTGATTTTATGGGTGAAAGGATGGGAACTGCTGGCAGGAATCATCAGTGCCAGTGAGGACTGATAATACACTGTTTCTCCTTTCCAGTTTGCTGAGTCATATAGCTATCTAATGGCAGAGAGTAGAGCATTCTTAAAATGTAAGAGGCACCTATTTTAAATAATTTCCAATAATTAATACATTTTGTGGCCCATTTGTTTCTTTAGTTCAAAAATCTATGGAATGCTAAAAAATCAAAGTCCCTGCCCTCCAGTACCTCACAGTGTCAATGGAAAGAAATGTCAAAGCCTATCCAGTTTTTGTGCAAGGTGTTGTTCTAAGCAATGTATATTGCAGGAATACTTTAATTCAACACAAAAATTTATCAGCCTAATAATTTCAAGAAATGTGGCGAATGAAGGAATGATGATGGATTTTGAACAAAAATGAGCAAAAATAAATAAATTGTGTTTTTTTGGAAAATGTGTAATTTTTATTCTTTTAACTGTGGTGATATAATGGTCAATTTATAGAAAAGGAAAACATTTAAATATGAAAAACAACTTAATGTGGGTTATGATGATAAAAGGACATCATAAGGAAATCTAACCTACTTTAGAGAGTCACTAAAGGAAAGGACCTCTAAATTGACACTTAGATTAGACAAAGGATAATTTGACTATACAGTGGATAACAGAAAACAATCTAGACTAGAGAAACAATATGCATGAAATTTGGGGGGTTAAAAGAAAGCAGAATGCATATTAAAAACAAGTAAAAAAAAGCTAATGTCTAGAATATGAAATGGAAAGAAAAGAAATGTCAAGAGATGAAGCTGGATTGGCAAGAAAAGCGACTGCAGCAGCTGGTACTACAAACCAAAGGAGAAAGAACAACCTGAAAAGTAGGCAGAATTCAACTAGAATGTTGGTTAGGAGGCAGATATAAGTTTATGGAATAAGTACGAGAAAAGAGGCAGTGTGTATGGAGGCGATTTATTTAAGGAAAGTTACATAGGACAGAAGAAAGCAAAGGTAAATGGAAAGATTAAGTAAACTGATTCTTTTTTTCTTTGACAGGACATATTAGAACATGCTGACAGAAACTAATAAGCAAGGAGAAGCCAACAAAAAAGGGAAATAAGATCCCTAAGAAGGCAGGAAGGGAGGAATCTTGACCAAGACAGTGAGATGAGCCATGGACAGAAGCTAGAGCAAGCCTTCCACCGTTACAAGGAAAAAGAAGGGGAGAGAAGACAAGTTTGCAGGATGTGTGGTGCAAAGATGAAACATATATAAAAACTGGTATTTTTTCCCCCTGGTGAAAAGCTCCCTGAAGCAAAGTTCTCTGCTTAGAGAGGGATTGTTGGAGGTTCAAGGAGAAAGTGAACTAATAGTTTAACCAATAATTAGTACTCAGTTTACACAAGTGTCCATGCTGGCACTGAAAGATTACAAAATGGGATTTCTCCATCATGATTCAGCAGCCCAGATGAAGATAAAATTGGTGGATTCATTCAGGTCATGATTCTTCGGACGTGTGTGATAAAAAGAGAGCTTGCACATAAGAGCACTTATAGACATAAATGACATACCTAAAGCTAACAAAAACAAGGTGGATTTTTTTCTATAAAATCCAATAATATTGTATGTTATACAAAGCCATATATGTGCACTTTTATAAAAAATATTTTCATTTGAAGATATATTACATATATCCAAAGACTGTAGGATTGAGAAATAAGATAAATAAAATGGAAGCATTTGTAAAATTATCAAATGAAGCAGCAGATGGCCTACCTAATAATACAATACCTTCTATGACTAGAGACAGATTCTAAAAAACAGCAATTCTATGTCTTTCTCCCTTTTTTCTCTGTAGGTTCACATGAAAGAACAATCTCATCTTTTTTTCCAAGTATACCATATAAATAGCATTTTTCTACATGAACTATTATGTGAAAAAGATTAAAAAGTATATAATTAGATAATCACAGTTAAAATTATAATTTTTGTTAAATCTACTACATAGATTTCCAACCCGTTAATTATTGCATTTTCATTTCAAGCCTGACTGCAGAAAAGATTTTAAGAAAGTATCTCACTCAATTATTTTGGATCTTGATGAAGTTAGGATCTAGAAAACCAATACCTTGACATTTTTCCTTGGCATGCACTCCAACAAAACACAAATTTAAAGCATTGGTGGAATGATATCAGTCACTATGACAAAGGAGTAATAAGAAGCTCTACTGGTTCATAACCCACCAAAAAATAACCCAACAGGAACTTTAAAAACATAAGGAGTAGCAAATAAAATCAACAATAAATAAATGAGCAATACACAGTTTACGTGCAAAGAAATATCACACTTTGCCCTATAAATATGCACAATTCCTAGGTTAAATTTTAAAAATATATGTGCATGATAATGTAGAACTTTAGTATCTTCTTAATGTCCTAATTCAATAGTTCTCAAACTTCAGCATCCAACAGAAATGTCAAGAGAACTTGTTAAAGCACAAATCACTGAGTTCCACTCAAAGAAGTTCTGATTCTGTAGGCCTTATGTGGGTCTGAGAAACTGCAATTCTAACAAGTTCCAAGGTCATATTGATGCTACTGGTTCTATATGGACCACACTTTGAGAACTAATGGCACATACCATGCTATCTTTCACAAAGATCAGTATTATGCATCACATGTTAAGAAATTTAATATTTGTTAATTACAAATATTATTTAAAATATGGCAATAATTGAGAATTCCTTTTAGTACATATATATTTTATTTGACAAGAGAAATATCTTTCCAAAGTAGGAGAAAACATCAACCATGACAATTATAACCAAAAGTAATTCTAGCAAGAAAAATGCTGCCAAAGTATCTTTAAAACCTTTTCTGTACTAAAAAATACTACTAATACTATAATTCTATTTCCATATCCCAATGAAAAGAATTTTTTTCAAAATGTAATATTTTATGACATTATAATTATAGTATTTCAGAAACAATTATGGAGACTCTAGTTGTATGTTCATAAATACAAGCCTGCATTTTACCTCTTCATGATAGATACATATGCATTCATATTCCGATATTTAAGATAGATTTTTTTTGTACCTTATCATCTCAGATATGTGAAAGAATATTTTTGCTGTGTATTCCTAGAAGCTTTCCTTCATAGAATTTAAGTTCAGTCTCAACAAGGAAAGGTTAAATGCACACAAAGATTATCTGTAAATGCACATATATTTATTTATGTGTTGGTATTTTTAATAAAAGTCTCATTATTATGGATAGAATTTTTCTGAATGAGAAGGGATCTTAAAGATTAAAATTATTTGGGGGCTGGGATTATTTTTGGATCATATAAACTCAATGATCCAGACTTTAAAATGTTACCCTGGATGTCTTTAAAAAGTTACCTTGAGCTAGGAACTACTGAAGACAAGATTAGAATTCAGTGTCCTTATTTCCAGTGGAACATCCTTCCCTAACTATGCTGCTCTGCTGTGCATGAAATACACTACATTAAAAAAAAACATTGCTCTACTTTGTCAATATTCCTTCATTCAATGGGGAGTAGTTTAAAGTGTGTTCAAAAGTCTAGAAAATTTCTCAATTATCCACAGAAAGATACTTTCATCAAACCATATATTTCAAAAATTTTTAAAACAATAGTGTAAACCCTATAGATCTCTTCTAAACAAATTTTGAAAACATGATGTGAAGAAACCTAGAAAATGATATTAATCATGAATAGCACTAAAATCAGTACCACCTTAATCTGGAATTAACATAATTCCTAATCATGTAAGTTTGACTTACATATAAAAAATTAAGAAAAATGAAAATGTTATTTCACAATGTTTTACATAATTGAAAAAAGAGAGATCACATGTCTGTGCTTTATATAATATGTATGTCTAAAATTAAAAGCAAGCAATTTTTAAAATTTGGTCATTTTTTTCACCCTCCTAAAAATACATAAGTGGTAATACAAATAAAACCTACTTTTAGGATCTCATTGCAATTACCCTCATTGCCAGAGATGCAAGGATAATCAAACTAATCCTACTGTGGAATAATTTTGGTGCTTTTGAAACTCAAACCATACAAATAATTTAATGGATAATTCTAGACTTTCTAAATATTTCTTCCCAGAATGATATGAAATTAGTATTACAACTCAAAATAAGGAAGCACTTTTTCCTCATGTACTAGAAAATTCTAATGAAGGCAATTAAAATAGAACTTCAAAGAACCTTAAAATATAATTCACAGCATGTTAGATATATCATTCTGTTTCTTCCATTTCTTTTTTTAAAAGACCTATTATAATAAAAAGAAAACCCTCATCAATCACCTGATAGAGTAATTCCAAACTTAACCAAACAGGGCTAATGGGTGAGAATTGAATTGAAAACACCTTGACAAAGAAAGCAATTTCTTTTCTTCGCACTCCTCTGAAGCTGTGGGTGATCACGGTAATCGAACCATCAACAGTGAGGGGCCATCTGTCCCAAGGGCCCTTCATGAGACTTAAGAAAAAAATACCAACAACAAAAAAGGGAAAGAAATGCTGTACCACAGATGTTCAATCTTGATTAATCTATGACAAGGAACTTACAACTGCGAATCAATGTTTTGACATTTTTCAGATACCAATCATTAAAAGACAACACAAAAGTTTTTATAAGAACACAGGGGGAAAAAGTTAATAGGTTGCTTATAGAAAGATGATCTGTCATATAACATATGATATACCCTTTCAGTCAGCTGATATGTCCAACATATCTTCAAACATTAGCTTGTTCATGATTCCTTTAAAGAAAGAAGGCAAGAAGCCAGACTATAGCATTACACAGTCATTATTCTATGGTTTTTATAAGTACATGTTCAAATAAAAAGAAGAGATATACTTCTCTAAATTCATTATATTTAACTCTTTGAATTAAAATATTTACCAGAACTACAGACTTAACATGAAATTTGAGAAATACAAAATTCATGAAACCTCTCCTAAGGCACTTTCATTTTATTTATAACATTTAAAACATTCCTAACATTTAAGATCATTTTCAAATTACAGCAAAAACAACTGTGACTGAAAGTACAAATGTGGCCAAAGCCTTTTGGCTTAATACAAAAGGAGTCTGAATTATGATAGATTCCTAGCACTCTTAGATACAGCACAAACAGTTTCAGTCATTTGGAATAAGCTAAGTTCACGAATAGAGCATACTAACTATAAAAATGACTTGAAGTTTACCAAAATAAAAATATGTGAAAGCTATATGAATAATAATTACTAAAAACATTTAAAATTATTTTTCAAATAAAAAGTACAACTATAAATCAAAATATTAAAAAACAAATATACCCATGCATCACATTTTTCCAAGAATACCTTCAAGTTAGAATCAAACTAAATGTAAAACAAAATTAATTTAAGACTCAAACAGATAAATTCACTAAGAAAGTATAAGCACAATAATTATTTTATCTTATTTATCTTTATATATACAAAGCCTATGGCTGGATCCTGTGAACCTAGAGAGTCAGCACCTCAGGCATGTTGGACAGGAAAGTACAAGCACTCTTTGAAAGGAGAAACACTCAACTCTGGTCTTGCCAAACATGATACTGCAAAATCTAAACACCTGTGATCACAACCCATAAAAATAAACAACAGAATTAACAATGATCCTCTCAAAGCCTTCTGATATTAAAATTATCTAAAAAGCATATATGATAAAAATATTTAAAATGTTTAAAGAATAAAATAAGGATTCAAAACATGAGCAAGAAATGATTTTTAAAAGGCAAATTCAGAAAACTAGAACTCTACAAAATATAAAAGTATAATCTATGAAATTAAAAACATGATAGAATAAGCAACAGACAATATATAACTAAAGAGAAAAATAGTGAACTGAGTCAGACACAAAAGCACAAAAGATATTTAAAAGAATGAGACACAGAGAGATGACAGCAACATATAAAGGGGCTATGAAAAATAAAGATCAAAATGGTAACATACATCTCCTAAGAGTTCTATAGCAGACCAAAGAAACTGGAATGTGTATAATGGAAAAGGGAAGAAAATAATATTAGAAGGACTAAGACTGATTTTTCCAAACTGGTGGAAGACATTAAGATTTATAAATCATGGCAAATCCAAGTAAAAAAGAGAAGACTAGATGATCTTAATGAAATTGCAAATACAAAAAGATATGTTTATCTTTAAAAACATCCTAGACAGGAAAAAAGACAACCAGAAAATATGATATTATATTGACAGCAGACTTCTCAATAGCAGCAATGAAAGCCAGAAGACAGTGGAATAATATAGTCAGAACCTTTAAGAATGTATGTTTCTCATTTAAAAACTGTGGACAGCAATGTAGCCAAAATAAAAGCATTTTCAGGAAAATAAAGCTGAAAGAATTACCAAGGAGTAAAGGAATGGCTAAAGATTATAACATCAGGAGAAACAGGTAATTATCCAAAAGGACACTGTAACATGCAAGAAATTATGTATTTCCTGTGTGCAGACATTTACGCATGAAAGTGTTTACTGAACCACCATTTACAATTAATAATGTAATGGAAATAATGTAAATGGTTATATAAACTATTAATCTATGAAATATCACAGTCTAGAAAATACTAGAGTTTTTTTTTTTTTAATTTACTTGTTCATAAAAAGAAATCTCTAAAGACATAGTATTTAAAAAAAAAAGGGAGACAAAATGAGGTCAGAGAGATAGGGGAGAAAAGAACCCAAGAGGTCTTAAGAGTCAAAAACTAGAACTTGGCTCACACTTTAGGGAAGGAAGCCACAAACAGCTGGCGTAGAGTGGTGACATCATCTGACATAGTTTAACAGGATTACTCTGGCTTCTGTGTTGAATATAAACTGAATGATAAGAAAATAAATAACTCAATTATTAGGTTACTGTAACAATTCATATAATGCTAAAATGAATTTCCTGGGATAAGAACTTGAATCATATATTATTAGCATTGGAATTCAGACATATGTGGACAATTCATGGGAAACAGCAGCCAAGGAAGCAGACAATGCAATGTTCTGAGACAGAATTCATCCCAAGACACAATAAGACCTAAGGGTCAAAAGGAAACTCTCCCTGCAGATTACAGTGGGTGTTTGCTTTATGAACATGACCTGACCCAAGGATCTGGTGGCATATGGATAATCTTGGAAGGAAAGGACTATGTTCCATAAAACTAAGTGTTCTACCATGGCAGAACTTCATTAACAAAGATGATGAAGAGCTACTTCTTTGCCCACTTTTTTCATGAAAGATCAAGTGACACTGAAAGTACAAAGAGCCATAAGTGACAATGTCATTCATGAATGGCAGTTCAGGAGCCAAGTGCAGCAACAGAGAAATAGGGTACACTTCAACAGCTGTCTGAGGTAAGGTTATCTGTCACTATCAGCATCAACCAATGTCACAAGCACTACCCTACACAGAGTACTAAAACAGTCTAGAGAAAAAACTGCATCAGTGGAAATGACTGAAGGAAGACTCAAGGGGGATGGCATTAATTAGCATAGCAGTTAAGGGAGATGAGCAGCTCCTGGGCACCCTTGAAATACCCAACAGAGACTACAGAAATATGAAAAGAAAACAAATACCTCAAGAATATGAAAAGAAATGAATCCCTCTAGGTCCTCCTGGACTAAGATCCAAAAGGTACTCTGATAGAGGTGATCAAGCAAACAATCAAGTTTAAATAGCAGTGTGATGTCATCTATACCCTCAATTAGAGAGGCCTAAGTGCTTCCAGGTAACACCTTTAAAATGTCCACAATAAAAACTAAGAAACTTGTTAAGGAAAAGGAAAATAACAAGCAAAGTGAGCATAACGTAGACATTGAATTTCAGTTTTCAGGTTTTTTTTTTAATACTACAAAAGAAGTAGAGATATAAATAGATAGTTCATTCTATTTCCAATTAAATATGTTGCTTTGTTTCTAAAATTTTCTCTGATGATATCCAGAATTTCCTTGAACTAAAAATGGGTATATATCATTAACCTTTGAGGTCAACATTAGATTGGTAAATATACCACTGATATTGGCAGCAAGAAATCACTTCTATGAAGGGGCAGAAAACTATTAGTCTGAACATGCTTACCAATAATTAAGTCCTAGAATAATTTTCACTTACTTTATTTAGAACATATAATTATCGAGTTATTGGAGATTATATTTAAGAAGACTTGGCTGTTTTGTGTTTCAAAAAGAAAACAATGATTTGGTTTGGGGACAAAATGGACTGAATTCTACTTCTGAGGAGAATGTAACAGACACATGGATAATTTAATCTGTGAAATTAAGAAAGTAAAACAACCATATATTGTAGATCATAGGTAACAGAGGTCAAAAGATACTTCATCCCTGCACATCAGGCTTCTTCATATTCCACTAAAACATGTACACATGCACATAACACGGGGACTGTTCCAAATCTCCCTGCTTACCTGCTAAAGAGTCTAATAAACCTAATGGTCGAATATTGTTCATATTGTTCAACTAAATCTCTTAGGAGAAAATGTAACTCCTCTTTCTCTCTAGTTGAAAAGGTGACAGGAAAATAGATAATCACACAAGAAATTTTTAAAAACTCAAAAAACTGTTACTGAAACTATTTCCCATTCCTTGCAAAGTATTTCCTCTGTATAAATGTAGTGATTCTCAACCCTTTCTGCTCATTAAATTACTTAAAGAATATCATGCTAAAAAAAAAAAATCAGATTTCTTGGCCCAACTCCATACTTTACTAGACACCTGTACTTTTCACTTTTTTAAAAAACTCTGAAGGTGCTCTGAACATGTGGCCTGAGTTGATAATCACAGACTCAATCTTTCTGTAAAGATAAATTTTCCTCAAACCTTTTAAAAACTTAGTCTTTTTTCAAGTTTCAAACACTGCTTCAAGCTGTACTCAGAACTAAAATATGATGTATACAGTAAGGACATAGCACTCAGAACAGTTCATGTTTTGAGCTACTCAGGAGGCTGAGGCAAGAGGACTACAAATTTAAGGAAAGACTCAATATCTTAGTGAGACCCTGTATCAAAAAAATAAAATACAAACAGATGGGCTGGGGATGTAACTCAATGGTAGAGCACTTGCATGAAGCCCTGGGTTCAACCCCCCAGTACTATAAAATAAAAAATTTCAGATTTTGGATTTTGAATTTTTAAATTAGGGATGTTCCATAGTTAGAGACTAAGAAAATATTCCAAAATCTGAAACACTTCTGGTACCAAGCATTTCAGATAAATGATACTCAACCAATAATGCCATATGCAAAATACAAGTGTTGTTCATAGATAAAGCAAAATTCTGTATTCCCAAGCCCAATTTTCCCTGACTTCATTACACTATCCCCTTAACAGGATCTAAAACTGAAACCTATCCATCTCACTCTATTAAAGGAAGGCAGACACCAAAATAAAAATCCCAGAATCAGTCCTATCATGCCTTCTTCATCCTCTAAATCTAATCAGCTATCTAATCATGTTAGTACCTCCTTTAAAGTATAGCCCATATGCAGTCTTCCTCTTCCATTTTCATCCAACTCTAAATCCTTATTTGCCTAAGTAATTTTCCTGTCACAGCTCTTCTCAATCCACTACCAGTAAATTAATCTTCTTAAAAGAGTGTTTTTTATTATGCCTCCCTTCAAAGAAAAATGTTCAGTGGCTCCCTACTGCTTACATTATCAAAACCCAACTCCTTAAAGTACATACCCATTTAATGCCTCAATAAAATATGCCAGTATGACACAGTAAATAACTTCATTCAATTTAGTACAGAAAAATTCTGCACTTCCTGATTCCATTCTACCTATCAAAACATATTTCACACCATATTCCAATACCTAAATTTTTACCAAATCCAGGTATCTTATCTTTCATGTAGCATTTATTTCCCATTCTAAGGCTTTACTCATACTCCAACATATGCTATATCCCTTTCATGAAATTCTATATTCTCTTTTCTCCATCTCTCCAAATTCTATGCATTGCCTCTGACATAAGTTATGAGGTCTTTCCAAAGCACTGAAGTCAAAAATCTGTCCCATTTCTAGGCAATACATGACCCAAATGCTTTGAAACATGCAATACTGATTTATACTTCTACTTAGATATTGTTTCCTCATTTAAATAAAGCTCCTGAAGCCATAAACTGTTTTATAGTCTTGATGTATACTTTATATGAAAGTGGCCTTTTTAATTTCATTGAATTTATTTTTCATTCTCTATTCAAAGAACATATACAATGCATACGTAATTCTTCACTATCATATCAATTTCTTTAGAGTAAATTTCATAAATTTATTTTCACTTGCTTATTTTTGAGAAGCACCTACCATAATTTAACACAAACCTAATCAATTCTTTTTTTAATATTTTTTAGTTGTAGATGGACACAATACCTTATTTTATTTATTTATCTTTCTGTGGTGCTGAGTATTGAACCCAGTGCCTCACGTATGCTAGGCAAGTGCTCTACCTCTGAGCTACAACCCCAGCCTAAGCCTGATCAGTTCTGACAAATATAATGAAATCAAGTATTTCTGGATATCAAAAAGAGTTGAGTGTTCTGCTCTTATATGTTTTCACTACATATTTTCACTAAAGATAGTAAGTGTATCAGAGGCCAGGCACGGTGGCACACGCCTCAGGAGGCTGAGGCAGGAGGATAGAGAGTTCAAAGCCAGTTTCGGAAAAAATGAGGCACTAAGCAACTCAGTGAGACCCTGTCTCTAAATAAAATAAAAATCAGGGCTGGGAATGTGGCTCAGTGGCTAAGTGTCCCTGGGTTCAATCCCCAGTACCCAAAAAAGAAAAAAAGAAAGATAACAAGTGTATCAGTAGGGTAAAGACATTACTAATTAATAAAGAACCATGCTTCAAGAAAGAAACAGGCAAACAAATAGTAATTTTCCGGAAATTGTCAGGACATTTGCCACTGATATTTTTAGTTAGCCTCCTCATGTAGAGCACAGTAGGTCTCAGAATTGACTTTAGTATCTTAAGTGATATTAAGGTCATCAAAGAACTGTTTTTTATGTGAATTAGAGAAAATTAAAACTTAGAAATTAGTAAGACAAAGTCTGCAACTATCAGAGTAATTAGAGTAATTAATTTCATCATGTGAAGCCTTTATAGAAGTCTATCACATACTTGTGGAAAATGGAAGTGAAAAAGCTAAAACATTTCACCATTATTATGAAAACAGACTTGACCTCACAGAACTCTAGGGGATCCTCAAGGCCCCCAGACTACACTTTGAGAACTACAGGTATGGCACATACGATTTAGAAAATAGAGTAGAACAATGTTTAAATGTAGTATAAAGCTTTAAAACCTGGGGAAAACTCAAAGTATAATTATTTGTTTATTATATAAATATATTCCTTCATTTTATAGGTAGAAAAGGGAACTGGGAGATTTTAAGGTTAAATATATGTAGGTATGTATTCACGCACTTACACACACATACTCATGTTACATATATTACAAGTGTAATGTAAATGAGTGGAGTGAGCCTGTAGGAAACAACAGAAGATGGAAGACCATGTGATAAGAGATCCTATGCCCCATCTCAAGAAGGCAGCCATTATTCATTTCTAGACATATGGAATGTGGCCCAGTGTAGACACATACCTTTGATTTTTAAAGGGAAGGGAAGCCAGAAGTTTTATGAAAAACAAGTCCCTAATTTTAAAATTTGGAAAAATAAGTGAACATTCAATAAATACTATAGTCAAATAAGGTATATCAGGGGACCACTAACTATTAACCTGTATGTTATGGCATAGGGATTTAAATTAGAAAAGGAGACATTATGAAATGTTAATCAAAAAGTAACCAACTCCGTACTTGAATTTTTTTATTTTTTGGTTTGTACATAGGAGATGCTTTTTGTTGCCTAAGTCCATTTAAATGTTCCACTCTAAATGCAAGAGTGAAGTAGATTTTGCTGCTTCTAACTACACTTTAAAATTAAATGAGCAGAAATGTTATTAACAAACTGGTTCCACGAACTTAAGAATCACACTTTTAAAAGAACAAATCATATACAAGTTATTTCATCATAATTGGTATGTAAATACATTATTGAAATTTAAAATTTTGAGATGTCTGAATTTTATAGACACATTATAAAATGGGGAAGAGTTAAACCACTCTAGAAAAGAGTTTACTGGAGCTCACAAATGTTGATATTATCATATGACAATTCCAGAATGCAACATAAAGAGTATTTAAATCTCAAAGGATCCTAGTCACTAGGGAGTTTTGAGGAATAGGAAACACTTTCTTCTGATAACTTCTTGAGAATATTCACATCACAACTTGGAAAGAATAATGACAAAACCAGACATTCAAAAGGATTAAAACAGATTTGTAAAGGAGTAACAGAGAAGAATTATGTCATCTGGAATAACAAAGGGAATCATACATTTGGAAAAATAATTATTAACTGAAAACTATATTGGGAAAATAAGACAAAAAAGGAAAATTTGAAATTCATGAGATACAAAAATATCCTTATTTGTAGTTGTATATTCTAACACCAATCTATTCTCTATGAATGCGACCATTTACAAGATGTATTAAGGAAGTAAAATAATAAAAGAGGGGTTAAAGTTTAAAATTTAAGTCAGTATATGATTACACCTTCAGTGAATTCTGAGAGAATTCACTAATAGTTAAAAGGATGGGTTCTGAAGCTGAACTCCATGTGGACAAACCATGTGCTGTCATTTCTTAATTGCAAGTGACCTTTCTCACATACTTAACATTCTGTGCTTCAGCTTTCTCTTCGAAAACAGTGAGTAATAGTACCTACTTCCAACAATGTTGTTGGATAAGTGAAGATTATATACATATATACATTGCTTAGAACAGTAACTCCTAGGAAGCCTTCAGTATTAGCCGTCATTAATATTCATATTGTAGGGCAAGAGGGGAAAGCAGTAAGATGTACATGCACCAATTTGACCATGGTAAATGGAGATAATGTATTAGCCAAAATGACAGGTTATCACTATTTCTTTCTCTTCACATAAATCTACTTCACCTGTGATCTTTCCAAGTTTGGTCACTTGCTTTACATAACACTATCTTTTTATATTTCTGTTTGAGAATATTCCTTATCAAATTTTGTTTATGGTCGCAACTATTTATTGGTTCAAAATTCAGAGCACTATACTATAGTTCCCTTCCCATTCCTATGTAACTCAGCCATTTTATTTCACCTCCTTTCTTTTTTCCTCAGCTAACTCTCAACGTCTCCTTTTGTTGTTGTTGTTGTTGTTGTTGCTGCTGTTGTTTTTCCTGTGCCAGGGATTGAACACAGGGTCACTTAAACATTGAGCCACATCGCAACAGGGTCTCACTAACTTGCTTTGGGCCTTGCTAAATTGCTGAGACTGGCTTTGAACTCATCATCCTCCTGCCTTAGCCCCTCAAGACTCTGGGATTACAGGCATTCACCACCAGGTCAGGCTTAACGTCTACTTTCCATCTTTATCTCTTTTCCCTTATCTCATTGTTACTAAACACTTAGCATGATCTCTCTCCTCCTTTCTCTCACATTATCTCTTTCTCTCATTTTCTGTCAAGAGAAAAGTGAAACTGCTTATCCATATTTACACTTGGTTATGATCAAGAATGTTACATACATAAGTTACATACATTAGTATAGACAAGCAAGCCACTCATATGATAAAACCTCAATTACTTTCCAAGACTAAATCTGAGGAGGACTCATATTGACAGGGGAAGGGGCAGCAACTAATTCAGATTGGTCAATACAAGGAGGCAGGTGACACAGAAATCAACAATTAAATTATAACTAAATTCTCAGTATTGATAATACCAATATAAGATCAGATAGATGACTCCAGATTCTTTCCATGCTAAATCCTAGCTAGTTCCTCCCTGTACTTATATAATTATCCTGGCCACCTAAAGACCTATGTATTCATAGAACAGGTAGCAAAATGCCACAGACCAAATGGGAGAGACTTTTAATAATGACTATATATGTGAACTATCCTATTTCTCTATTTCTTTAAAGATACCTGATTATATTAAATGAGGAAAGTGGTGAAAAACAATGAAGAAAATGAATCAACCAGCTCTGATTCTCATGTAATAAGAAAACAAATATTCACAACTTGACAAATTTATAGTGGGTTTTTTTAATTTAGGAGAAAGAATAAAAGAAAAATGTTAGTCTTCTACTGTTTCTGGCATTTATGGTACTGTCTGCCATCTATGATCTTCAAATTAAGAGGATAAACACTTATGCTGACAAATATTAAATCTAAAGACATATTTGGAAAATTACATGTATTATTAGAACTCACGTATCCATCTCTGACAGTCATCTCTGCTTGACCTGCTTTTACAAACACAGTGCAGAGACCTTGATAAAGGTTTCTCTTCTTACTCTTCTGCCTTACCCAACACTTTTTCCTCCTTACTGGCTTATTTTATGGTCAGAGGTTAAACTGCTAACCCTTCACCTTCCAGGAAAGTTTTTTTTCCTCTCTCATAATAGGTTTTTCACAGTGTGCAGCAGTCGGATTAGCTCCTCTCTTCCAGAACAAAAGCTATGTCTTTGTCTTTGCTGTTTGGGCATGGAGCCCCTACATCAGAGGAAGCTGCTCCTACTCAACATTCACAATAATGATATTGTGAGGCTCCACGAAAGCCTGGCCTCTCAGTGTCTGGACTCTCATCCAACCAGCTAGCCAAAGAGAAAATCCTGTCAAGCACTCAGCTGAAAATTAACTAAGATATCCTGTTGAGAACCTGATGAAGATGTTATTTGACCATACGGTAAAACTTTCCATTGTTTAACAAAAAGATAAGAGAAAAACTTTTAGAACTCAATGCTCTAACAATCTTGGTCACCAATTTGAACATGGGTCAGTAAATGTATTTTACTTACATAAAATCCCTTCCTCTATATGCTCTCTTAAAATAATACAGGCTTATATGACATTCCAATCTCTTGCATTTAAAAATCTGCCTAATCAAAGCATACTTCTAAAAAAATTACAAAAGATTTTTGCAGTTTTTACGTTAAATATTTCTCATTAGAAATTTTACTTTTGTTTTTATCATTGAAGGGACTGGTCAAAATGCAGGTTGAAAGAAAACTGTCCCATCTTTCCATATTCCTTAATATTTATTTTTTACAAGTTTTTAATGTTGAATGAAGGTGAAATAGTAAACTAAACATGGCATTTGATTAAAATTTAGAAATGGAAATAAAAATAGTACACCAATCAAGTCATACTTATAAAAACCATTTGTAAGATATTTTAACCTATAAAATGTTAAACACATTTAGACAAATTTAGTCATAAGATAGCAGAAAAAGAATCATCATTTCAAGTATGTTATGCATGAGTTCATGATTTTTACAAAGATGTGGAGAGAACTACAGTTCAAATATAATCTTACAATTCACATTCATGACATCAATATTTAAAGTTATTAACTGAAAACTATGTCATATGATTGCAACCACAGTAAATAAGCTCATATTGAACTTTAAAAGGGTATGATCAAAAATAGATGCTTCTATATAACAAAATTATCTTCTTCTTTTCTTCAATATTTCCTGTAACACATTATGCTGATAATTTTAAAAATAAAAGAAACTGCAGAATAATCAGAACTCAAAGGAATGCATATAGGTAATTATTAATGAAAGATATGGGTGCCACCACTACACATAGAATTCAAAATTAAATAATTCAAAACTAAATAAAAAACTATTTGCTACATACTCCATACAGTAATATAAACTGATCCCCAAACTTTAAAAGAAATATAAAGATGCTTTTCTTGAAACCTGATGATGATTAGCCTTACAATTCCAAGAGGTCATGATGAACAAATATAACAAAAGAAATAAATTTATGTTTAGGAGGGAACAAAATCAATGCTTATAAATAGCAGATGTCTGTCTGACTTGGAAGAGTGTGATTTTACTCTTAAGAGTAATGTGAAATTTTAAACCTGGCTAAAAAGTAAATAAATAAATAAAACACATAAATTGAAGTGTGTGGAAAAATGTGTACAAGCAATGATTGACAGGAAATGTTAAATTTCTAATCCTATTAAAAAATGCATTAAAACTTAGAAAAATTAAAAAGAAAACACTGATAAAACAAAAATATAGTTATAAAAATAAATTTTGGTGAAATCTATCATATATGAGTAATATAAAAGTAAACAGAATGGTAAAAAAATATATATATTGAATGGTCTATCATGCCTAATATTAAATATCTTTTCTCTCCATGAATTATTCCACAAGTAAAATGATGGAAAAAAGGACAACCAATTAAACATGACTGTTAAAAATCAATATCACATGAGGCATGGTGCCACACACCTGTAATCAACTAGTCAAAAGGCTTAGGCGGATGGATCACTTGAGCCCAGTAGTTCAGGGTCAGTCTGGGACACAAAGCAAGACACCATCTCTTAAAAAAATAATAACAATAATCAACATCACAACTACATTAAACAGGCAATGCTGACAAAGATATTGAGAAAAAATAATTTTTATATACTGTTAGTTAAACGCAAATTAGTACAGTCACTGGAGAGAAAAGAATGAAGGGCATCAAAAAAAACTAAAACTCAATCTACCACAGGATCCAGCTCTCACACTTCTGGTTGTATACCCAAAAGAAATGGTATCGGTAAATAAAAAAATATATATCTGCACTCCCATGTTTATTGCTGCAGTATTCACAATAGCTAAGATATAGAATCAACTTATATGCCCATCAATGATAATGAAAACACGGAACATATATATAATAGAATGCTATTCAACCACAAAAATGAATGATATTCTATGATTTTCAGGAAAACTGATGGAACCGGATGACATTATGTTAAGTAACATAGATCAGACACATAAACACAAATACAGCATGTTCTCTCTTACCCATGGTACTTTAAAAAGTCAATCTTTTTTTTTTGATTCATTGTACACAAATGAAGTACAACTATCATTTTTCTGGTTGTACATGAAGTAGAATCATACCGTTTGTGTATTCATACATGTACATAGGGTAATGATGTTTGTCTCATTATCTTTCCTTCCTGCCCCCTCCCCACCCTTCATTTCAGTATATATAATCCATCCTTCTTCCATTTTTCCCTTAACTCCCCCAGCCCCCTTTATGTATCATCAACCACTTATCAGAGAAATCATTTGGCCTTTTTTTTTTTTTTTTTGCGATTGGCTTATTTCACTTAGCATGATATTCTCCAACTCCATCCATTTACCTGCAAATGTCATATTTTATTCTTCTTTATGGCTGAATAATATTCCATTGTGTATATATGCCACAGTTTCTTTATCCATTCATCTACTGAAGGGCATCTAGGTTGGTTCCACAATCTAGCTATTGTGAATTGGGCTGCTATAAACATTGATGTGGCTGCATCACTGTAGTATGCTAATTTTAAGTCCTTTGGGTATAGGCCAAGGAGTAGAATAGCTGGGTCAAATGGTGGTTCCATTCTAAGTTTTCTAAAGAATCTCCATATTGCTTTCCAGAGTAACCCCAATAGCAGTGTATGAGTGTACCTTTTTCCCCACATCCTCACCAACACCTATTGTTGCTTGTATTCTGGATAATAGCCATTCTAATTGAGGTGAGATGAAATCTTAGGGTAATTTTGATTTGTATTTCTCTTATTACTAGAGATGTTGAACATTTTTTTCATCTATATGTTGAATGCTTGTAGGTCCTCATCTGTGAGGTGTCTGCTCATTTCCTTAGCCCATTTATTGATTGGGTATTTGTAGGCAGGTGGGACATGGCTGGAGGAAGCAGGTTACTAGGAATACACCCTTAGGGATTATGTACTGTCCCTGGTTCCTTGCTGTATCTCTTTCTCTGCCTCTCAGCTGCTATGAGCTGTGCGGTTTTCCTATACCACTTTCTTCTGCCATGGGATGTTCTGCCAAACCTTATACCCAGAGCAATGGAGTCAGCTCGCCATGGACTGAGTTCTTTGAAATCATGAGCCCAAAATAAATTTTCCTCTGCTAAATTGTTCTTGTCAGGGAGTTAGGTCACAGTGACAAAAAACTGACTAACACAGAAAATGATAACAAGAAGTGGAGTCCTTGCTCTGATAATACCTGAACATGTGGTTTAGAAGCCTTTGGAACAGGTTTGGGATTCTGGAATGGGGAATTCTGGTGGATGCTCAAAAGACCAGGATGCAGATAGGAATGTGGACAGTAAAGACTATGTTCATAAGGTTTCAGATGGTAATGAGGATTCTGCTGAAGTAGATTAGAGACCATTCATGTTACATTCTGGCAAAGAACCTTTCTACATTTTGATTGTACCCTGAGACTGTGAGGCTGAATTTAAAGGTGATGAACTAATTCACCTGGCAGAGGAAATTTCAAGGCAGCACAGCATTCAGGCAACAGCGTTAAGTATTGCTGGTGGCTTTTAGCCAGGTTTATTTTTAGAACCAGAAGCAGAAAGCAAAGATAGATTTTATTAACTTGCAGTTTGGTCATGAAAACCCTGGTTGTAACTGAGGGCAAGAAAGGTGTAATTGCTGAAGAGATTACTGCAACTAGAAAGAAATTAAGTACTTTGCACAGAGACAATATGAAAGATGCCTTGAGGGCACCTCAGGAATCAGCAAGACCCCATGGCAGGTATAAAAGTGAAAACTTGTTTGAAAGATATTGCTTTAAGAATGGAGCGTGCTGGTCTCCTAGAAAGCTATTTCCCTAGAATTCATTTCACAGTGCTTAGCTATCCAAGCACTCAGAGGTTTCTGCAGCCATGGTCCAAAGGGGCCCGTCTACTGCTTTGAGTTGGCAGCACCATCTATGTGGTGCTGGTTCATCCTATAGGAATACGGCATGCGAGAGTTAGGAAGTCATGGTAGCTTCCACCTAGATTTCAGAGGAAGGCCTAGAAATTTAGTCAAAATACTGCCAAGTCCAAAATTCCTCCAGGCAGTACCTGAGAGGATGATGTGAAGAAAACATGAGAGAGAAGACAAAGCTGCAATGACAACTCAGAAATTAAGAGATGACAAGAATGTGGAATGTTTGCCAAAGAAAGCTGCAGTAAGTAAGCAGAGTCAGGCCAAGAGAGGGGCCATGTGGGCTCCAATCAGCAAGGTTATAGGGGCAGGGTAACCTAAACCCTTTCAAGATAGCATCTCACAACCATGTGTCCTGGATGTGGAGCTGAAGGACTTGTTTACTCAGCTGAGTTTTTGTCTCGTTTTGATCCAATTCTTTCTTTCTATGCCCCTATTCCTCCCTTTTGGAATGGTAATGTTTACTCTTTGGTATTGTATATTGGATGCATACAACTTGCTTTTGATCTTTATAAGGTCTCACAGTCAAGAGTTTTCCCTGAGTCTTGGATGAAAATTTGCTATTTGAGCAATGGTGAAACCATTAAGAATATAAGAACCTCTTGGAAATCAACTATATGCATTTTTCACCGTGAAATGGGCATGAGCTTTTGGGGATCAGGGGTGGGAATGTTATGACCTTTAATGTTCCCTGAAAAGCCCCTGTTTGAAAACATCTCCCCAAGTCAGCAAAGTTCAAAGGTAGAGCTTTTAGGTAATGATTATGAGAGCTGTAACCTCATTGGTGATTAATCATTTGATGGATGCTATGGTCTGGATATGAGGTATTCCACAAATGATCCTTATTAATGCAGGAATGTGAATGACTGAATTATGAGAGCTGTAACCTAACCAATTCATTTTAGTTTGAATGACTGGGTGGTAACTGTAGGCAGGTGGGGCATGACTGGAGGAGTGGGTCACTGGGGATATGCTCTTGGAAAGTTTCATCTTCCCTAAGGTCCCTCCCCGAGATCCTCAACTTCCTCACTTTACCATTAGGGGAACTTTCCTTTGCCATACCCTTCAGCCATGATATATTAACTCACCTTGGACCCAGAGCAATGGAATTAGCTGTCTATGGACTGAGACTTCTAGAACTATGATCCCCAAATAAACTTTTCCTCCTCGAAGTTCTATTGTGGGGTGTTTAGATCCCAGTGATCAAAAAAAAAAAAAAAACTAAATCAAAGGATTAATAATGAATGGGTGAATGGGTGGGAATCATACACAATTGGAGTATGGCTAGAAGTAGGTCAGTAGGGGCAAAGTCTTAGGGATTTTATCTTGTCCCTTGTTCCTTGCTTGTGCTTTCTCTCTTTCTACTCCTCCTGGCCATGAGCTGAGCAGCTTTCTTCTATCATGCCCTTCCACTTTGATGTTCTGCCTCATCTCAGCCTAACAGCAATGCATTCAGGCAACCACAGACTGAGTCTGGAAGACATGAGCCCAAAATTAACTTTCTTTCTCTAAGTTGTTCTATCAGGTATTTTAGTCACAGTGATTGAAAAGTTGACTGACATAGAAGGGAAAGGGTGAGGTGGCATACAGGAAGGGTGGATGACAGGAAACAAAACAGAGTTACATAGAAGTAATAAGTTTTATTTTATATTACAGCAAGGTAACTTTAGTTCATAAAATCGTATTATGTATTTTTAATAACTAGACAGAAAAGAAGCTTGAAGGCTCCACATACAAAGTAATGATAAAGAGATGGAATGTTAATTACCTTAATTTCATCAGTGTATACGGTATACATGCATTAGTATTTCAGATTTTAAAAATTAAATAAATCTTAATGTTAGAAATAAATCATTCTTAGGAAGAAAGAAGAATAAATAGAGAAGGAAGGAAAAGTAAATATGGGAGAAAGATAAAGGCATTATACAAAAGAGAATACAATAGTATGATAGTGACTGAAGTTTTTTTTTGTTTTTGTTTTTGTTTTGTTTTGTTTTGTTTGCAGTGCTGGGGACTGAACCCAGGGCCTTGTGTTTGCGAGGCAGGCACTCTACCAACTGAGTTATATCTCCAGCCCTGAAGTTTTTATTATAAGAAATAATTAAAATATATAATACAGTTAACATTTGGCACTTACATAAAATTTGTCCACTATTTTAAATGCTTTTCTGTTATAAGTGTAACTAGACATTTTTGGCCAGCTGATCTAGAATACATGTAACTAGTATAAAGAGCAACTCCATTCCCACCACTCTTACCCTGATATTTTTTAATCTGCTGATATGTAAACCAGCATATATTTAGATTAGATGAGGAAAGGTTGGCAATGAGGTAAAAGATGAAGAGCAAAAGAAAGAAGAGAAAGAGAAAGCCAGTTTAAGTCAAAAATGTCTGTCTGTATGTGAGAGATCAAGTTCCATAGACAAGAGTGAGGTCTTGAACTCATAAAAAAGGGCCCATTCAATAGCATAAGCATGAGTAGCAAGCTGTTTGCTGACCTCCTGAAATCCTTTTCCCTCTTTTTCCAGAACTCTTGGTCAATGAGCTAAAGACTACATTTTCCAACCTCACTTATAGCTAAGAATTGCCATGTGACTAGTTCTTAGTAAGGAAAGCAATATATCAGTTTTCCACTGCATTGTCTTAGAAGAAATTTCTTGCCTGAAGTATTTCTTTTGCCTGTCATGTGGCTTGAACTTGGACACAGTTAGTGACCTTGCTTTGACTCTGTAGATAAGAATTACAGTCCAGAGAATAGCAGAACAACAGAGGTAAGAAACATGGATCCCTGAATAACTTCACAGATCAGTGCCCTCCAGTCAGACCATCTGCTTTCAAACTTCCGTGGTATCTAAGCCTCTGTATTTGGAAGGTTTCCACCCCCAGCAGATTGGCCTTTATTCTTTAGAACACAGCACTAAATAACTGAATGGAAATTTTGAAAGAGGAATAACCAATTTAGAAATCCAGCTTTAGGGATTATCCCAGAACACATTAGAAAAAAAGAGGATCAGAAAAAAAATAAGAGATGCAAAGCTTAATCTGGAAACTAGCATAACTATGATTCAAACACTCCCAACTCCAGCACCTAGTACTATATTTAGAACAAAGTATGCTGCCAATTAATGTTTGGTGAATGAATGAATGGATAAATGAATGAACTGGCCTTAATCAGAAAAGGAACACAGGAGAGAAAATTCACAAAATGGATGCAAATGGTTCTTTGTCGAACAGCACAAAAATCCACATTCTTTCAAAATGGACAAAACACTTTTTCATACCAAAGCCAACATATTAGATAAAGAAAATTCTGGTTTCTATCAGTACTCACTCAAAATTCAGAACTCCAGGTGCAGAATCCTTAATTATTTCTACATGTCCAAGTCCTGATATGTTTCTCTGATTGTAACACTAAGTATAACTATCCAAATATTGGAAGCAGAATGACTCTGCTCTACTATATGTTCTGTAAAATATATCTACTTCAATTTTTTTATTGCCTGAGTATGCTGCATGGCTCCATAGAAAGAGTTTTATAAGACACTCTGGCTTTTGGCAGGAATACTGAAAAAATTTAGAAGCACAAGTTGAGCATTACCTCAGAGTCTTTCCCACCACACTTAATATAAAAAAGAAATCAACAGACTAACACTACTTTTCATGGGTTTTGGGGAATATTTTCCTTCTCAGAAGCAGTGATCTGAAGACCTGCTTAACAGTTTATGCTCACTTCTGTGTGAGCTATATGACATTCACTTTACCATAAATATTTAAATTTTTATTAGTAAAAACTATTATTAGAAAATATAGTTTGGAATATCTATCAAACAATCTTCTCTCTAGAGTTCATAACCTACAGATTAAATATTTTATTGAATGCCAATAACAAATTTTTTAGTTAAAGGGAGCCTAAAATATCTAACCAAAGCTACCTCTTTTAAGACTCAAAGACATTAAATGGTTTGACCAATCTTTATATTTTCAATTGAAATTATAAATTTATATATCATAGAAATAATTTTAAGTGATTAATTTTAAATTTATTACCATGGTCTTTCTCTTAAAAAGTCCATACTGCATTACTGTTGTACTCAAGTGGCTATTAATTAGCACCAAGGTTATAATGATCTCATATCCCTTTCTTTTCTAAGTGCTATCCATATTTTATTTGTGCTGTATCATTCATTCTGAAAACAGCTGCCTCATTTTTATGAATGCTGGGTAGATATCCAAGTCTCCATTTCTTCAGTGTCTCCTTGAGACTATTTCATAAAAGAAATTTCTCAGTATAGTCACCCCTCATTATTTATGGGGGATTGGTTCCAGGATGCCCATGGATCCCAAAATTCTCAAATACTCAAGTCCCTTATGTAAAAGGGCATAATATTAGCATGTAACCTACACGAGTCCTCTCATAGAATTTTCTTAGATTTCTTACAATAGCTAAAGCAAATGCTATGTAATTGTAACTATCATTAATGAATAGTGACAAGAGTAAAGGCTGTACATGTTTAGTACAGACACTGTATATACATACAATATGTGTCTGTATATATATACATTTAGTCTACAATTGGTTGAAGAACTTACATCCATGCACATCAACAATCTGTGGTTACCTCTTATGGATATAAGGTGTCCACCAAAAGATCCTGCTAATGCATGAATATTCAGAGGTAAAATGAATAGATTATGAAAGCCATAATCTAGTCAGTCCATCATAGTTTGAATGACTGGGTGGTAACTCCAGCAGGTGGAGCATGGTTGCAGGAGATGGGTCATTGGGGGTGTATCCTGGAAGGGTGCATCTTCCTGTGGCCCCTCTGCACCCCTGCTTCCTGACCCCACCATGAGAAGAAAACTTTTCTTCTGCCGTACCCTTCTGCCATGATATGGTGACGCAACTTGGGCCCAAAGCAATGGAGTCAACCATCTGACTGAGACCCCTGAAACTGATCCCCAAATAAACTTTTCCTCCCCCTAGTTGTTCTTCTTAGGTATTCTGGTCACAGCAACAAAAAGCTGACTAAAACATCAACTATCTTGAAAACTCATCCAAGACTGCCTAATTGCATGCATACAGGTTCTATTCGCAGTTCCAAACTGTCTTTCATCTTTTTTTGTTGTATGATCCTTTTAACCACTATCAGCCCTGCTCTAGTTGTTCCAAGGGAACACACAAGGCTTATCCAAACCCTGCTCTAGTTGTTCCAAGGGAACACACAAGGCTTATGAAAGATACTGCTCCTTTCCTGAATTCATTTAAAAGGCATAATATCAATATACCTGCAACATTAGTTGGAAGAGTCATCTGTCCCATATCCAAGTAGCACTATGCACCACGAACAGCCCAATTCCTCTAGACAATGACTTTGAATTTTCAGATATATGACAATTCTTGAGAAACTTTTAAAAATGTAGATTATATTCCCACCTCTATCCTTAGAACAATCTAAAGTATGTCCAAATACCAAATTTCCTAACTAATCAATGAATCAACTAAAATACATGCTAACAAATACTTAATTGAAGATCTTTTTTAAAAAGGTGGATACTCATGCAGCAATATTCCACCTGAGGAGCATGATAAAATTCTAGAAGTACCTCAAAACAAGGAGATATTTGTATTCTTTTCTAGACTTGCTTGACTGGATCTACTAAGTATTATAGGAGCCTTAGCCCACCCACATGGAACTCCAGCAGCAGGCCGCCCAGGCCCAGGCCTAGCCTGCCTGCCCTATCAACACATGGGGACGCCTCTGTCAGCTATCATGGATTATCCCTGACCCGGATGCTACCATCTTTAGTTGGGGCAGCTCCCATCCTGGGACACCATATTATCAAGTTCCTTTCATGCACAAGGTACTGAAGACTGGGAGGTTTGAATAGTATGTTACTATTATATTAATAGTATAATAATATATAATAATAGAATATGTAATAATAGTATAGTTTATTATAGTTTTCATTATTATTATTATTATTCCTATTTTTTATTATTTTTCTCTATTTTCCACTTATCTGTTTCCTTGGAGTCTCTTTCTCCCTTTTCTCATGCTAACAACCAACTTCTTTGGATTCCACTTTCACTCTTTCTATGATCTACTACCTCTATATACTCACTTCTTATCTCATTAACATTATATCCTACACCCCTCCCCACCCTCTTTGTCCACCATTAGAAATTGTTCACTTTATTGCAAATATATTGCTTATGCTGTGGACAATAATCAAACTCATCATCTCTGTTTATTATGACAATACTATAAATACTATCAACGTCTTAAGAGGGGCTATTTGGTTTTTGTTGTATGCTGCTAATATTAATCTCCCCTTAAAGGTAAGGTATTGGAAACCTGCAGGGACACTATAAACCTATAGTGGGAAAACTGTAATATCTCAGATCTTCACTGCTAGAGGGGAAGACACATGAACAACATGAAAAAACAAGAGAAGAAAGTGTCCCAGACCAAGATCCTATATTAATAGAATCCAATGACAGCATGGTAGAAGAAATGTCAGAAAAGGAGTTCAGAACGTACATAATTAAAATGATCTGCAAAGCAAAGGATGACTTAAGAGAGCAAATGCAGGCAATGAATGATCACTCCAGAACAAATACAGGAAGCAAGAGATCATTTCAATAAAGAGAGATTAAAAAAGAAAGAAAGAAAAAAAAAACAGAAATCCTTGTAATGAAGGAAACAATAAACCAAATTAAGAATTCATTAGAAAGCATCACCAAAAGACTGAATCACCTGGAAGACAGAACCTCAGACAATGAAGATAAAATATTTAATCTTGAAAATAACACAGAGAAGATAGTAAGAAACCATGAACAGAACTTCCAGGAATTATGGGATAACATTAAAAGACCAAACATAAGAAT
Organism: Glaucomys volans; assembly: GCA_020662805.1. Lineage (NCBI taxonomy): Eukaryota > Metazoa > Chordata > Mammalia > Rodentia > Sciuridae > Glaucomys > Glaucomys volans. The sequence goes on from JAJEJO010000085.1 coordinate 371,306, forward strand.
TATTGGGAATGAGGATATAAACCAAAGGAATTAACAGCCTATTCAAAGAATTACTGGGACTGAGAGATACAAACCAAAGGACTGAACAACCTATACAATGAAATAATATCAGAAAATCTCCCAAACATGAAGAATGAAATGGAAAATCAAATAAGAGGGTTACAGGACACCAAATGTACAAAATTACAACATAGTCACAACAAGGCACACTGTAATGAAAATGCCCAAAATACAAAATAGACTCTAAAAGGCCACCAAAGACAAGTATCAGATTACAATATTTATAGGATCCCAAAAATTACACCAGAAAACTTTCAGAACTAAAAACTGAATTCAGAAAATAGCAGGATATAAAATTAACACTCGTAAATCTAATGCATTTCTATTCGCAAGTGATGAATCCTCTGAAAGAAAAACGAGGAAAACCACCCCATTCCAAATAACCTCAAAAAAAAATAAAATAAAATACTTGGGAATCAACCTAACAAAAGAGGTGAAAGACCTCTACAATTAAAACTACAGAACACTAAAGAAAGAAATTAATGAAAAACTTAGAAGATGGAAAGATCTCCCATGTTCTTGGATAGGCAGAATTGATATTGTCAAAATGGCCATGCTACCAAAAGCGCTATACAGATTCAATTCAATTCCAATTAAAATCCCAATGATGTATCTCATAGAAATAGAGAAAGCAATCATGAAATTCAATTGGAAGAATAAGAGACCCAGAATAGCCAAAGCAACCCTTAGCAGAAAAGTGAAGAAGGAAGTAACACAATACCAGACCTTAAACTATACTATAGAGCAATTGTAAAAAAAAAACAGCATGGTATTAGCACCAAAACAGACAGGTAGAACAATGGTACAGAATAGAGGGCACAGAGACAAAGCCACATAAATACAGTTATCTCCTACTAGACAAAGGTGCCAAAAACATAACAATGGAGAAAAAATTGTGTCTTCAACAAATGGTGCTGGTAAAACTAGAAATGCATATGCAGCAAAACCCTATCTCTCACCCTGCACAAAACTCAACTCAAAATGGATCAAGGACCTAGGAATTATACCAGAGACCCTGCATCTAACAGAAGAAAAAGGAGGTCCAAATCTTCACCATCTCAGCTTAGGACCAGACTTCCTAACATGACTCCCAAAGCACAAGAAGTAAAAGCAACAATCAATAAACGGGATGGATTCAAACTAAAAAGCTTTTTCTCAGCAAAGGAAACAATCAGCAATGTGAAGAGAGATCCTATAGAGTGAGAGAAAATCTTTGCCACACACACTTCAGATAGAGCACTAATCTCCAGAATTTATAAAGAATTCAAAAAAAAACTTTACACCAAATATACAAATAATCCAATCAATAAATGGGCTAAGGAATTGAGCAGACACTTCATAGAAGAAGATATATAAGTGACCAACAGACATATGAAAAAATGTTCAACATCGCCAGTAATGAGAGAAATACAAATCGAAATTACCCTAAGATTTCATCTCACCCCAATTAGAATGGCTATTCTCAAGAATACAAGCAGCAATAGGTGTTGGCGAGGATGTGGGGAAAAAGTACACTCATACATTGCTGGTGGGGATGCAAATTGGTATAGCCACTCTGAAAAGCATTTTCTGGAGATTTTCAAAAATCTTGTAATTGAACCACCGTTTTGACCCAGTTATCTCACTCCTTGGTCTATACCCAAAGAACTTAAAATCAGCATACATACCACATCAACGTTTATATCAGCTCAATTCATAACAGCTAGATTGTTGAACTAATCTAGATGCCCTTCAATAGATGAATAGACAAAGAAAGTGTGGCATATATACACAACGGAATATTACTCAGCCATAATGAATAATAAAATTATGACATTCGCAGGTAAATGGATGGAGTTGGAGAATATCATGCTAAGTGAAATAAGCCAATCCCAAAAACCAAAGGCTGAATGTTTTCTCTGAAAAGGGGATGCTGATACATAATGGGGGGGAGAGGCATGGACAAACATTGGATTGGGTAGAAGGAAATGAGGGGTGAGGAGAGGGAGGGATAATGGAAAGATAATGGAATGAAACAAACATCATTACCTTATGAACATGTATGATTACACAAATGGTATGACTCTACATTGTGTACAACCAGAGAAATGAAAAGCTTTACGCATTTGTGTACAATGAATAAAAAAATTAAATTAAAGAAACTAAGGAGGTATTTCTTAGAACAAAAATTAGTCTCTCTATCTAACAAAGAAATTACCAGAAAAAAATGTGGTCATTCATGTAGCAACATTCCACCTGAGGGACATGACAAAACTCTAGAAGTACCTCAAAACAAGGAGATATTGGTATTCTTTTCTAGACTCGCTTGACTGCATCTACTAAGTATTATAGGAGGTTCTACTTAATCACTATGAAGAAAAGAAACAACAATCCTTATTGGTTTTCAGGCCTTTGGTTAGCTATAGAAAAAAGACATTCACAGTTACAACAATAATTTAATTTACTAATGGCTAAGAGGCCTCAAAATTCTAATTATGAAAAAAATAGTAAATTTAAAAATAAGTATTTAAAAATCTGCTTCGAAAGAAAAAAAAGCATGGCTTCCTGCCTTGGTTCAGTTACACATCTATTAATCCAGGTAGAACTGGTTTATACTCACCTAGTTTTTAAAAAAATGAAACAATATTTATTTATAAAGGCCAAATTCCCAGTGTTATGCTAAAATTATATTAGAAAGGAAAGGGGTGATGTAAGTATCATACTTGGAAGTAGATAATCCAGTTAATTCTCTTCCAACATATGATTACCTTCTACTTGTCTACAATCTTTTTTCTCTATTTACATTCCCTTTCAACTGCTATTATAAGAATTTCTCCAATACTTGTTTATTTCATTTGCTGTTGCTAATCTGGTATGAATTAGCTTGCATGAGTACCTACTGCTGTGTATCAGGGCCAACAGGAGTATTTAATATATTTACAATTGGAGAAAAAGACTTGTTATTTTGAAACAATGCTGAATTTTGAGTTTAAGGTGTTCCTTTTCATTTGAACATATTGTCTTCTCCTTTTAAAACTAAAAATATCAATATTAAGTACAGAATCAGAACAAGAGCCAGGGTCACAATAACGCCCTCTCCTGGAAGCTGGAACCTTTACCCAGGGTGGGTTTTTAGTAGCTGTACCCCCATTTGGTGAATCTGACCCAAGGTACTGAATGAGGCAAAAATCTGACCTAACCTGGGCCAGTTCCTCTTGAGCTGTAAACTATAAACTATAAAACACACAAAAAGGGAGATACTGATGCTGAATCACTTTTTTGGTAGAAAGATGACAGCAGATTCTCAGAGCTACCTTAATAATTACAATTATATTCCCAAAATATATTTAACACATATATATAGTTAATTTGTCTTTAACTATAGGTATAGAATGGTAAAGAGCACTTTAACAATCTATAAACTAGATCCCTACTTCCAGTAAGGAAAGAAAAAAAAAGTAATGGAATAGCCAGGCATGGTGACACGTACTTGTAGTCCCAGCTACTTGGGATGCTGAGGTAGGAGGGTCCCTTGTGCCTAGGAATTCAAGGCCAACCTGGCAATACAGCAAGATGCCATCTCAAAGAAACAAAACAATAAACTAAAAGTAACAGACTAGATTTGCCCTCCCGTTTTAACAACTGAAATTACAAAAAATATCATATGAACTAATTTTCAGATATCCTTTAGTGCACAAGAAAGAAAATTGCCCCAATGTAATGTTTTCATGGTGTGGCAAAAAAGAAACCCAGGCATCTTCCTGAAATGAGGAGACAAAATTTAGAGGCTTGAGGCCAAGGTTGCCTAGTAGCAAGGCACTAATTAGGTTGCCTAATTTTGGTAGCTGGGACTACAAGTATGTGCCAGAGTCCACAGCAAAGAGTACTAGGGAAAAGGAAGTTTCTCAGAAACAGCTCTGAAGATCTGTACAGGGTTTACTACACCCACGCCACCCCACTCAACCCAAGTTTTCAGAGGAGTGCTGACCAGTGTGCGTATATGAGGAAAGTACCCAAGGCTGAGGACAGGAAAACACAAAGGAAACAGGGAGAGGTCCCAGAACCAGGAATAGTTGATTATCACATCGTCTACGGTGGAAAAAAACACCAAGCTATGGAATACAGAACTCAGAGGATAGTAAAATGAGCGCTAGCTGAAGCAAGCCTTCATTGTTCATACTGTTTGCAAACAAATCAATAGTGTCCAAAATAAGTAAAAAAATTAAGTGCTCAGAGGACATTTAAGAGGAGAGACCAAACTTGGGACCATAAAGCAAGTTCCAACAGATTTAAAAGAATACAAATCATACAACCATTATCTCTGGAATAACAACAGAAAAATCATTAGAAAATACCCAAGTATTTGGAACCTACATGACACACTTCTAAATAAGACAAGTTAAAGAAGAAATCAAAAGAAAAACCAAAAATATGTTGAACTAACTGAGAATGAAAATAAAACTAAAGTGTTCCAAAGTAAACAACTTCACTTTATGAGACCTTTAACAGAATAAAAAGACAAACTGGGGGGGAAAAGAAATAAAGCTACTATATGCTGAAGATATAAAAAATTTCTCAAAACTCAGTAAAAAGAAAACAACACAGTAAGGCTAGAGATACAGCCCAGTTGGTAGAGTGCTTGCCTCACATGCACAAGGCCATGGGTTCAATTCACAGCACCACAAAAAAGAAAAGAAAGAAAGAATTAGAAAAAAAGAAAAGAAAAGAACACAGTTAAGAAAATATACGGAAAATATCTGAGTTTCACCAAATAAGATACACCCATGGAAAATAAGCACATGAATTAATTCTAATAGAACATAACTGAGTTGTGAAATGCTTCCACCAATTTCTAAGAAATCAGACTTTACTTCTAAATTAGAACATGCCAATGTTCTAAGACATTATCAATAGCTCCATTCAGTTATCCTAGACAAATTATGTGCTATCAGATTGAATTTTATATCAGCAAAGCTAATCAATATATTCACAAATTTGTGCTTGACTTGTGGAAGGGCATATAACCTACTCAAGAGAGAAAGGAGTGTGCAGTTTTAATTTTATTGTTAGACAAAGTGGCTCTCACTGAGAATGAGCACACACACATGAAGAAGGCAAAGTAATCAGGCAGATACACTGGAGGTGGGGGCGGATATTAGAGGCAGAACAAATACAAAGTGCATATGTCTGAAGGAGAATGTTTAATGTGCTTCAGGGATGGCAAGAGCCAATGTAGCGGAAATTGACAGAGCTAGGGGCAAGAGTTGCCGAGGATGAGGCTAAAAACATGGAAAGAAGTGATTATAGTCATATTATATAGTGCCGTGCCAGTCCCTAGAAGGTCCTTGGTTTTTATTTGCATGATTTAAAAAGACAAAAGAATGAAAAAAAAGGTAACTATGAGCAAAATATCCCTGTAGAGGGAAGACTGACTCTTGGAAAGCTGAGGATTGAGAATTGGTGTGGTAAGCAAATAGCTATTATTATATCCAACATGCTATGCAATGTATTTTGAGAACTATGTAAGATAAAATTCTTGATAATCTACTTGAACTAAAACAATATACTCAAAATAGAATGTTGAAACCATTAGCTTTAGATTAGTCTATAGCTTTTGTTCAACCTTAGGAACTTGAGCCAGGAAAGGTCATGTAACTAGTAATTGATTAGGGTAGAACTAGACACAAGTTCTCATAGACCTGAAGTCTAGTATGGTAATGGTATTATGAACAAGATGAAGAAGACATTAAATTATAACATACTTCTGCAAAATTGGTTCAAAGTAAGTTTTTATATTCACTTGCTTTTATGATTTCCAAAGATTTGCCCTGGGATTCTGAGGGAAGGAGTGAAAAGCAAAGCTGTATCTATGTTAATTAGTAAATCCAGTGGATTGAAAAACAGTTTTCTGTATTTTGACAAGAAAAACATTTCAAGGTTTTCATATATAGACTATATTTTCTCCCTAACAAAAAAGACTATTTTCTGGGATCGCTCAAGTATACAAAGAAAAGGGATGTGGGAAGTAAACCATTATTCTTTGTGTTGACAGAGCTAGGTTTTTCCAAATCAAAATCAACACCACTAACTGGTAAAAAAAAAATCAACACCTTCAGCCGGGCACAGTGGCGCACGCCTGTAATCCCAGCACTTGGGAGGCTGAGGCAGGAGGATCGCGAGTTCAAAGCCAGCCTCAGCAACATAGCGAGGCCCTAAGCAACACAGTGAGATCCTGTCTCTAAATAAAATACAAAACAGACTAGGGATGTGGCTCTGTCGTGGAGTCCTGAGTTCAATCCCTGGTTCAAAAAAAAAAAAAAATTAACACCTTCGATCAACAAGTTCTCTCACTGAAGTAGTACTTTTGACATACCCCCAAATCATAAAGCTTATATAGGCAATTCAAGCAAATACTCCAAATGCTCAACATTTCCAACTCAACCTAAACAAAGATATGTTACCCAAATAAGCATGTAAAGTGACTACAATGGGACCATCTTTACCATGTAAACAGAACAAATACTTACTAAAGCAGTTTTAAACTATTAACATGATTTAAATTAAATGTTACAATATTAATATCAATGCAACAATCCCAATGTAAGAGTGTGTCAATACACAATCATCAAGTTTTTACACAATAGATTGAACCTAACTATCCAACTGACAATTTAAATAATTATTCAATGAAGTAACACAAAAACATACTTTTTATGCCTTCACTTATTAACTTTAAAAATTTTAAACTAGCTTCAAATAGTAAAAGATGATAAAGTTTAAAACATGTCTATATGTGATTTCAGCCTATTATAATTTCAATTTTTAGGTCCAGGATCAAACACCAAGAACAAAGTAAATGAAGGAGGTATGAACAATATACAGTCAAATAAAATAAACTTAGCAACCCACACAAGAGGTATGCAGAAAGAGCAGAACACTTTAAAGTCTCAATTTTCAGACATGGCTCTTCCACTTCTGTTATGGTTTGGATCTGTCATATCCCCCAAATAGTCATGTGTTGAAGGTTTGGTTCCCAATGCAGGAATATTGAGAAGTGGGGCTTTCAGGAAAGGATTGATCATGAGGGATTAACCCATGGATGGATTCGCAAATGGATGCACTATTGGGAGGTGGGAAAAACTACAGCAGGTAGCACCTAGTTGAAGAGAGTGGGTTCTTCTGGATATGCCCTTGGGGACTATATCTTGCCCCTGGCTTCCTCTGCTCTTTCTTTCTCTGTATTTCTTGGCCTCCATGAGGTGAGCTGCTTTGCTCCACCACACCTTCCCTGCCATGATGTTCTGCCTCAACACAAACCCACAGCAATAGGGCTAAGCAACTATGGACTGAAACCTCTGAAACCATGAGTCAAAATAAAACTTTCTCCTTTAACTGGTTTTTCTCAGATATTTTATCAGAGTGATGCAAAGCTCACTAACAATACTTCATGGATTTAGAAATTTAGGTATGAAAAAACTTAACTGAGATCTAATTTTCTCATCAGTGAAATGGGGACAGTTGCTAAAGCTAATATAGAGTTGTTGAGAACAACAAAATTAGCTTAAGACAATGTGTGCAAAACCCCTTGGATCTACAAGTTATTATACAGATTTAAATTATATAAGGAAATAATAAATATAATACAATGACACTATTTCAAGTCAGTAAATACCACCAAATATGGCAGCCTTTACGAATTTCTCCAGTTGTTGTTTTCTTTCAAAACAGTAATGGCTCATAAAAATGTTTAAATAATCTAGGGCTAGCATTGTAGTACAGTCATAGAGCAGTGCAGTATGTGCAAGGCCCTGGGTTCAAACCCCAGCATCAAAAAAAAAAAAAAAAGAAAAGAAAAAGAATGTTATCAACTATAGGCACATGTTTTGTTAGAGGTAAATAATTGTAAGTCAATCTGTCACAAAGTATCCTTATTCTTTTTGTTATCATGACAGCAATATGAAAGGTCAGACTATTCATACTTTAGTACAACTTTTATACTTCATTCTCAGATGTCTACTGTGAGTTTGGGAACATGACACATTTTATTGAATATTTATACACTTGAAGAATTTTTAAAAAGCAGAAAATACTGCTAAGTTTTATTTGGATAACTGAACTTTATTTTTATTTTTTTTTACTGCTAAGTTATTAATCTTGCAGTCTAGATGGAATGACACTGTATACTCATAAATCATATAAAGTGTTAAAACATTTTACTTTTGGCCATGAGATAGTAAGCATGAAGTAGCCAGCTGACTATAAACAATGTAAAATAAAATAAAACTGTATAAAATATTTGAAACAAATATTAGGAAATAAGCAAAGCAAAATTTTAGTCCTTGAAAGAAATTGCATGAAATGAACACTATTATGTCCCTGGCTTTCTGCCTTGAGGTATTTCAGAACTATAGCACACAAGCAAAGAACAGCAGCCTTGCTGAGCAGGGAAAGAACAGAATCAAGTTGGGGAAGGCAGCAAAATTAGTGGGAAAAGGACACCAAATGCTAGGAGCCACAGAAATTTGCATAAAGATCACAATAAGTCAAATTACTAGGTTGCACATGAGCAGGATGACATTCTACAAAGCCTGGCAGTGAATAGCTGAGCGGCATGCATATAAAACCATGAACAAATGGGAATTCAACTAAGACTACCCCAGAAATGTCATACTAATGGGAGAATCCCAGGAGTCTCTCATGTTTCTTCACTCTTTGAGAGGACAGGCACTAACTGGGTTTTATTCCAGACTATCTCTTCTAAGATGCTTCTATAAGGCAAGTGATCATTAAAGCCATTTTAAACTACTAACATAATAGTAACATGATTAAAGCAAACAACCTTGGAAAAGTCAATCTGTCTCCATCCAGAGCAGAGGGCAAATCAGCTTATACCCTTAGAAGACAGAAATGAGATCTCCCTCCAGCAGCAAAGGGCAGGCAAGTTTATTGCACATTACATGTTATTCGGGATCCCTAAGCTCAAGGTTCTTCCCTGCTAATGCAACCAATTAAATTTGCAGGCATCCATCTGGTCCCATTCACACTATATTTCTGTGATTTAAGAGCAAGGAATACTGAAGCAAATATGCTGATGCTCATGCCACTTGCTGCACCACGTCATAAAGTCCTCTGTCTCTAACTTTCCAAATCATACTTTCTGACAGCACCCATGAAACTCATAACAGGCTAACTGGCACTTATATAGAGGAAAAGCTTAGACCCTGTCCAGTTCTTGATACAAACCCAAAGAGTATGAGAACCTAAGGAGTCAGCTGCTCTAGCTTTAAAGATAAAATATTCTAGATCCATACAAAGAATTAAAAACATCTTGAAAGGATCAAACTTATCTATCACAAAATGGTCCATCAAAGCAAAATTCAAAACTTACTAAGAGAAGAAAAATTTTAAACTGTCAATAACATATCCACAATATTCAGCACATAACAAAAAAAGTCACTGGATGTGCAAATAAGCAACAAAGTATAACTCATAACAGACTGAAGGACAGGAGAAATGAAGAGTGAATAGAAACAAATTTCAAGATAAAACAAATATTAGAATTGGTAGGCAAGAATTTTAAATTATGTGGGAGCAGAACAGTGACCTCTCAAAGATGTCTATGTACTAAACCCTAGAACCTGTGAATGTATTAGCTGAAATGGCAAAGGAGAATTAAAAGTTTAGAGAGAATTAAGGTTGCTAATTAGCTGACTTTAAAACAGGCAGTATATCCTGTATTATCCAAGTGGTCACAATGTAACTGCAAGGATCCTCACATGATGAAGAGAGAAGCAGACGTTTCAGTGATGAGATATGAGGAGGGCTCATTGGCATTGTGGGCTAGGAAGATGAAAGGGCCATTATCCAAGCAATGCAGGGAACCTCCAGAAGCTAAAAAAAAAAAGAGTGAAAAAGCAGATGATCTCCTAGATATTCCAGAAAGAAACGCAGACCTGCTGATGCCTTGATTTTAGCTAGGTGAGACCCACTATAGCCTTCTGAGCTCCAGAACTTTAACATAATAAATGTGTACTAAGTCAGGATGTTTATTTATGGTAATTTGTTACAGAAACGGAAAGAAACAAGTACAAGTTATTTCAAATATCTCTAAGAACTTAAAGGAAGTGATAGAAAAAAATGAATGAACAGTAAAGAGTCAGTAGAAAAATAGAAACCAATAAACCAAATGGAAAATCTAGAACTGAAAGACATGTTATTCAAAACAAACAAACAAAAGTCACCGTATAGGCTTATTGCAGACAAGAGAACACAGACTAATCGATCAGAAAATCTGAAAACAGAATAAATGAAACTACATAACATGAAGTAACAGAGTGAAAAAATACTGAGAAAAAGTAAAGAGTCTCTGTAAAGGAATATCAGTCGAACATACATAAACTGTAATCCTAAGGGAAAACAAGTGAATAGAAAAACAGTTTGAAAGAAACAATGATCAACACTTTTCTTAATTTGTTACATGTATAAAATTAATTTAATTTTCAATATATATAAAATTAAATCTACAGATTCCAGAAGTTCAAAAAGTCCTAGGAAGTATAAATACAAAGACATAAACCTAGATACATGAAAATCAAATTTCTTATAATCATACTGAAAGAGAAAAATCATAAAAGCAGCTGGGGTAGGAGAGAGACAATGCCATACAGAGGATTAATAAGCAAAGATTTCTGCTGAGATATCATGCAAAACTATGCAAGCTAAAAGACAATGGAACAGCAATGTTAACATGTTGAAAAGGAAAGCTCTCAAACTAGAAATCTATCTCCAAATAAATTAATCTTCAAAAATTAAAGTATAATAGAGACATTTTCAGATATAAAAAGTTTGAGGGCATTTGTCACCAGAAGACTTCATCTACAACTAATGTTCTTTTAAAGTTTTCAGGGTAAAAGAAAGTAACACTAGACTGAATTGTGAATATACATAAAGGAGACTGCCAAAGATGATAAATGTGTAGGTAAATACAAGAATATTTTTTTTCATATCTAAACTTCTTTAAAAAGTAACTTACTTTTATAGAAAAGTAAGGATTTATTGAGGGGAATGATAAACTACGTAGAAGCAAGATGTATGACAGCAATATCCCAAAGGAAGGAAAGGGATAAATATTGTTTACTGTTGAAAAGTTCTTATATTAGCACTGGTATGAGTATTTAATTCATGGTATTTAATTCATGGTAGATAGGATCATTAATGTTGTATAATATTATTCTTTGACTTTCTAAAAATAAAGCCAACAAAAAAGGAAAAACATAAAATACTAAAAAGGAAAATCCATTGATCTAAATCTATCTAATGCACACAAGACAAAAACAAGAAAATGCTGACACTAAATAATGGTCAACTTTTCTATTAGTCAAAGAAATAAGAAGTATAGCACAATAGGGGAAAATGTTTTCAAAATTTTAAAAGAGGATAAATATTTTTGGAAAAGGCAAAGAGTGAAAACAGTAAAAAGATCAAAGGTTGGAGGAGGGAAGGATGAGTAAGTGGAATTCAGAAAATTTTTAGTGCAGTGAAATACCTACACATGATACTATAAAGGTGGATACATGCCTTTAAATATTTGTCAGAACCCAGAGAGTGAACCCTTAACCATGAACTTTGGGTGATATTGATTTTACAATGCTGCTTCACTGCTTATCACAAATGTACCACTCTGGTGAAGGATGTCTTGACAGTGAGGGAAGTCGCATGTGTGGGAGAAGGGGGTATATGGGAATTCTGTACTTTATACACAATTTTTCCAAGAACCTAAAATTGCTCTAAAATGTAATATCAATTTTTTTAAATATAGGACATCAAAGATTAGGAAAAATAGTATTAATTGTTTTTGTAATGTTTTAATAATTTCATATTGAAATAGTGTTTTGATATGCTGAATTGATATATATTGTTAATATTTTAAAGCAGGGTTAGAAGAGTGGTACACAGATGCTTTCCAACTGTCAATAAGTATACACAATTGTTCCGTGAAGACAATTGGTCAATATGTACCAAAAGTTCAACAATGACATTATTAAGAAATTGTTCAAAGTAGGTAATAATACAAGTGCAATGAGATATGTGTTCAGCAGACCCAAACAATGGAACTCAGAGAGTTATCAAATCTGAGTAGATCTCCTCTGTTTCATACACAAAAAAATGTTCATGATAAATTGTCAATTGGTAGAGGTCAAAATAAAGGATGCCAAGGACAGATGAGCCAGTTTATGAAAAAGTAGGCAATGTTAATGTACACATATTCATATAGAGATGTGTGGAAGATTATTCAACAAAATATTAACCACAATATTTTCTGAGGAATGGGATTTAGGATGATTTTTGGTACCTTCATGTTATTTTTGTTTGTTTGATTTTTTGTTTTGTTTTGTTTTTGCAGTGCTAGGGATTGAACCCAGCATCTTGTGCTTGCAAGACTAGCACTCTATCAACTGAGCTATATCCCCAGCCCCTTGTTTGAATTTTTTTACAATGGGCTTGGATCTTTTTTCAAAAATCATAAAGGCATTCCCACTCACATATAAAGATAGTTAACACATAAATAGTACTTGGCTACTCCTATTGAAACTTCTGATTAATCCCAATAAGAAAAATGTTCATTCTACCTAAAAAAATCATTTATGTGATTCTGTAATTTGGAATAATTCTCATAATTTATCACACTTATCTAAAATAACATCAAGGTGCACTGGAATAAGAGTAAGTTTTAGAGTTAAAATCTTGGTTTAAGTCTGCCAGGTATCTATATGAGTCTATCAATTCACTTTCTATTCTTCAGTTTCCTCAATTATAAACAGAAATATTAATATCTATCTAATGATTTGATATGAAAATCAAGTAAGTAATTCATGTGAAAAATACTTTTTAAAAATTAGTAGCGGTAGTATACCCCAAGAGCAATACATTGCAAAATGGAAAAGACATGATACAGGATGCAACAAGGAAAATAGCTTTTTTTTTTTAAATTGGACTTTTAAAATAGGAAGAAAATTAGGAACCAGGTAAGCATTATCATCATTCATTAGCATACTTCATCTAAATGCCTTCTAAACACACAGTACTGTATTAGGGAATAGAATTCAAAGATATAGGTGATACATGTGGCATTTCTTGCTTTAGAAAAATTTATTTGAAGGATAAACTAGAGTACCAACACAAACATAAACCCAATTATAAGAGCAGGATATACATGGAAAAGGGTAGCAGAACAGAAATATAAGTCAGGAATAAGAGAGATGCTCAATTTTCACACCTGTATCTGAGATTCATCAGCAGCAAAAGAACCCTGATGCAAAAAAACAGACCATGGAGATGTAGCGGGCCCAGTACCTCTACCCTAGTTACAACTGGACCTGGGAGCTGGAGTTAGTTACTAAATGTTACTTTGCTAGCATTAATATATCAAACAGAAAATAATTAGGCACTGAGTACACCACCTAGTCAATGTTGGATTTTTATTGCAAATGTTGCCAAAACTGACAGGAAAAGTAAGTCATCAGCCATCAGGAAATAATACCTATCTTTACCGCCTCAATGTTGAGTTCACCCAGTTGTTAGTAAATTAAAAAGAAAAAAATTGAAGGGGTGATTTTTAACCTGGAGAGCTTCCCAGAAATTGTCAGAAAACCTGAGTAAAATCAAACACCAAAGACCAGTTGTGATCTAGTGTTCTTGAATGACGGTTCAGAATAGCTCTTCCCTGTCACCTCCTTATAAATAAATGAATCTTCAAATTAGAAGTTGTCACATTCAGAGAGGATATTAATAACTGAGGTACTTCAATAAATTAAAAACAGAATCAAAACTATTTCACCTGGTTATAATTACTGGGTTCTCAAGCATTTAATCTTTTAATGAGAGTAGCAGTTACAGATGGGGTTGGAAAAAAATTTAAACTTTAATAACCCCTAAATATACTTTTATTTCACTAGACTATAAATTTCTGTGTTGACTAGGGCCCAGGATCATCTCTGCATTCCTTTTAACATCAAGTGGTTTTTTAACATTCAGAGGATGGATGGATGGATGGACAAACAAGCGATGGAACAAACAAGGCTGTGTGCCATGGAGATTTGAAGTTTAATGGAATGCACTGAACATTTAAGAAACAAACGTTATTAAAGACAGGGTCCAGGAATGGCAGATGACAGGGAACATGGGGGCAACTGGAAGGGAGAAAAAAGAGGTGATCACTGCAACACTAGCTCCCTGCAAATGGGCAGAAGAAATGGGACTGAGATGATGCAAAGGCCAGCTGGAAGGTTGGAAAAAAAAAAGTGGATTTAATGAAGGAAAACAAAGCAAACAAGGAGAGAGTGAAAGCAAACTGAGCAATACTGAAAGTCTAAACAGAATCAGTAGTCTTAAGTCTTTTAGGGACAGAAGTCATGCTTTTTCTTCTTAATCATTCTTTAGGAATCTGATAACATTTCTTTCAATAAAAACAATATGCTGTATTCACAAATGGAGAAGAGAACTGGCATTATTAAAAAGTTAAACATAGTATATAATACAAGTCATCTTACCAAATGATATCCAAAACACATGGGAAGAGAGAGAAAGCAGCATTAAGAGTTAGATTGACTATTACCAAAAAAATCAATAAATTCTGCACAAGTTGAAAATGAAGGGAAAATTTTATGTACAAATACTCTTTTGGCTTATTCTAGATTGTTGAGGAAAACCTTATTAGAAGGTAAATTGGTTTTAATGTCTTATAACATTTGTATATGATTTTATAATTTGCAATTTTTTCATTTTCTCCCTTGATAATGTGAAATGACTTGTTTATTAAGTCCATATGATAGATGAGGAAAGAGAAATACAAAAAGGGTAAGTAATTGGCCCAAAGTTACATAGTAGATCATGCAAATGTATTTTGAACTCATATTTTCCAAATTGCATAATAATACAAAGCTACTATATTGAAAAATACTATTAATAAAAATGCTACAAATGAAAAAAATATATATTTTCAAAGTGTACTTTCATGGGGAAAAGGTCTCACAATATGTGCTCATATCATGATAAAAAGAAAACAGATGAGATAGGCAAGGGAAATTTTCTCTTCGTTAAAGTCAATAAATATTTGCAAATTATAGAATTGATAATATTAACAAAAAAGGAAGAGTGAGCATAAAAGCTTTCAGGTATTTAATACATTACTCACCTCAAAATTAAATTAAAAGATGGGGGCTGGGGTTGTGGCTCAGTGGTAGAGCATTTGCCTAGCATGTGTGAGGCACCAAGTTTGATTTTCAGCACCACATATAAATGAATGAGTAAAATAAAGGTCTATCAACATCTAAAAAAATAAAAATAAATAAATTAAATTAAAAGATGGAAAAGCAACAGAAAATCTCAGGAAAAAGTTTGAAAATTAAACCACTTCACTGTGCTGTCACTGAACCAGCATACTTTGCAGCAACTTGAGTTCTGTGTGCTCATTAGAAAAATCTAAAAACTAATTTAAGAAAGGCAAAGAGAAAACGGTCTTCATAAAATGCATCCATTTATGTCCAAGAAGATATTTATGTAAACATGCAAGCAAATACATTGAAAATTTCTGAGGGAATGTAAAAGAAACAGGTATGGGCTGAGGACATAGCTCAGTTGATAAAGTGCTTGCCTGTCAAGCACTAGGCCCTGGGTTCAATTCCTAGCACCGCAGAAAGAAAGAAAGAAAGAAAGAAAGAAAGAAAGAAAGAAAGAAAGAAAGAAAGAGCGAGCAAGCTACATATGCTTTAGAAAGTGGTGGTGAGGGACTTTGGATCTAAAGTGGGAAAAAAGGCATGTTTTTTGTTGTATGCCCCATAACAGTAATAAGTTATTTTTATCATTTTACATTTATTATTTTCTAATTTAAAGGTTGTTACTTAAAACTATGTTTTAAATAATTTCCATTGAGGCAAACATAAACTTTAAAGAGTTACCATCAAACAAATCTTGTGACTTGATTTAGTAAGTTTAATATGCTAACATGCATTTGGAGAGGACTGACATATTATCCTGAAGGCAGGATTTGAAAGCTGAACTTTCATGATAAATACAAATAAACCATATGGAAACGAAAAATAATAGACTCTAGACAGAAAGGATATTATGCAGGATTACCTAAGATTTGTTTGGTGAGAAATGTGAAGCAATGAAGTAAAGTCTAGAATGATTATCTGAGTCCACATCATGGAGGATCTAGAATATTGGAATTAATTTTGGCCTGGTGTGAAGGTGCCTATCTGTAATCCCAGCAACCTGTGAGGCTGAGGGAGGAGGATTACAAGTTCAAAGCCAGCCTCAGCAACTTAGTGAGGCCATAAGCAATTTAGTGAAAACCTATCTCAAAATTTAAAAATTTTTAAAAGCGTTGAGGATGTGGCTCAGTGGTTAAGGGCCCCTTAGTTCAATCTCTTGTACAAAAAAAAAAAAAAAATTAAATGTGGATACATTGTGGAGATAAGGCTCTCTTTTAAACATAAAAATTTGTAGACCCCAGTTTGAAAAAATCTTTAGTTAGCAGTGGAGATCAAAAGTTTGTTGGCAGGACAAGACTGCCATACTCATGGGTCTACATAATCAGAATGGTGAGTACCACTATAGGGAGAATATGAGGTTCTGTTAGATTTCACAGGAATGTTACATACATACAGTAAAACAAAAAATCTCATTTTCACCCAATAGTAAAATACTAATTCCTCAATAAAAGTGCTAGGAATTATCCTAAACACAGAGTCTACATGATTGAGAAACAGAATACTGTGATTGACAGAATTAATATATTCCCCTGATGCTCTGTAGATTTTAGTGTGCAAGGCCAAAGGCTATTTACTCTTAGATGTTTTCCAACAATTAGAATATGTTCCCTTCATATAGGGAAGAAATAAGGTAGCCTTATATCTTATGGGAAAAAATGATATGAATACCCAGACTTTCAATAAAAATGGGTCACTGTTACTGATATTCTTTTTTATTTTAAAAATGCATGAAAATAGATGACCATAAAATTGTTACCTGTGTTATTTATCAAAACCCATATTTAAAGTTAACTATTATTAAAAGGACTTAGCCTGAAATGGAAAGAAATATGGTAATAAATCTAATACATCCCTCATAATATGTACTTTTTATTGTCCTTGTTAAATCTTGAAATTCTCCCTCCTAATGTCATCACTGGTATACTATGACACTATTCCATTATATATTAAATATATAGAACACATTTTCATTTATGCATGTATACATGCACACACTACAAAGTTATGAAAAGCATGTACTTGCAGTTTTCTTGAATTATAATTAAAATATTAAAATTATAAAATTAAATTACCATGTGTTCAAAAGCATATTCACATACTTCACTATCTTAATTGATCATCATAGCTCTATGGTTGAAAGAGAAGGGATTATAATTATTTTCATTTTAAAGACAACAAAACTGATATTCAGAAAGCTTAAGTCAGAACTACAACCCAAATTCTTCATTCTTTTTTTTTCTTTTTTGGGGTGCTGGAGATTGAACCCAGGGCCTTGCACTTGTGAGGCAAGCACTCTACCAACTGAGCTATATCCCCAGCCCCCCAAATTCTTCTAACTCCAGCCTAACTCTAGAGCTCTGTTGTCCTATTCTAGGATAAATAGCAGTACATGCAAAGCAGGTTCTCACAAAGAGTACCAAAAAGACTCTCCCATTCTCATCTGGGTCATTCTAATGGGTAAGAAAAAGAAAATAATGACCCCTTTAAACCTAGGAGCCCCCAGGCCAGGTACCTCCTAGCACTGCATGAAATCCATTTGCTCAAAAGCATCATACATATATTGTCATTTTCTACGTGTCATAACATAAAGTTAAAGAACACTGTTACTGAGAACTAAGGAATTAAAGAACAGTCGCAAATAAATTAGTTTGACAAAATATAAATTTTATAAACTTTATTAAATCACCTATAAAAAGAGACAGAATCTTGTTTAACAAGAATCTTGCTTCAAGTATAATTTCTAAATCCAAACTAAATTTCATACTCTTTCAAGAAAACTCTAGAGGAATTCAAATAAATAAGAATAATGTTATTAACTTGGACAGCCCTGTATCTGCTACATTTTTTTTCAACCACAAATTGCAATACAGGATGAACATCCCTAATCCAAAAATCCAAAATCTGAAACTTTTTGAGTGTCAACGTAATGTCAAAAGTGGAAAATAACAGTCACAGTCAAAATGCAGATGTGTCAAAAATACTGTAGAAGAATATATAAGCTTAAAGGTATTTATTTATTATATATATAAGCTTAAAGGTATTCATTATATCAGGTATATATGAAACACAAATGAATACTGTGTTTAGACTTGGGTCCAATTCCGCACATATCATTATGTATATACAAACATCCAAAAGCTGAAAAAAAAATCCCAAAGGCAAACATACCTGATACCAAGCATTTCAGAGGACTCCTCAACTTGTTCTCAGTATCTGTTTACACAGCTCTCACAGTCAACTGCACCATGCCTCTCAACTGATATGTCCTTTGAGAACCTTACTCATCCTTACTCCTTCGGAGTCATGAACACTTAATGCTCTTCCTATTTTAATACTCTTCTAGCTTGTTAATATTAACTCTTAGAAGCTTGTGGAACTTACACATCTGTGAAACTCCCATTTTGCTGTTCAGAGTTCAGAAGAAAGAAGTATGAAAGAAAAGAAATACAGCTGGGGTGCAGCTCAGAGATGAGAGGGCTTGCCCAGCATGTCCAACATCTTGCGTTCAATTTAAGAAAAAAATGGTGGGCAGAGAAGGGGAAGGGGGTAGGAAGGAAATACTGTCTAAATCTTGCTTGACTCCTCTAGAAGCTATCAAGTCCTGAAGTGTACACTATCAGTCACAAATGGAAAAATTCTACACCTGACTTCATATGACAGTCACAGTCAAAATGCAGATGTGCCAAAAATATTGTAAAAGATTAAGCTAATACATACATATATACATATATAATATAAAATTACCTTCAGGTATATATGAAACACAAATCAATTTCTTGTGCTACAAACATTCATTCTCTGCCAAATATCCTTTTCAAAGTGAAACTATCTCATCAGCCTCAAATTTGTTAATGTCTTTCATCAGCCTTGTTCCTCACACTGCTGTGATACTAAAGAGGGGACTTAGAAGTTACTGTACCATCTTCCTGTAAGCATTCTTTTCATACAGACTGATCACACACATCAAAACAGGAGAATTTGTCAACTGATATTTTCTTTCTGCTGAAGTGATAATGCCTTTTATCACACAGCTAAACACAATACGATGTAAAAATCAAATAAAAGTTTATGTACTGACAGTGTTTCACAGTGCAATTTAAAAAATACTTTCATGCCATTATATGCACTTGACTCTTAAAAATCTTCAGATATGCTGTGCAAAGATTTTATAAATGTGAAAAGTTAAAGGACTTGACCAAAGTCAAACATTTAGTGGTGAAGTCAGGACCAAAACCTGTGTTCCAACGCTTAGTCTAATATCTTTGCACGCCACTATGATGTCCTTCAGGTAAGACATTCTATTTTATCCATAAGAGGATTCCAGATTTTATATTTTAAGAAAATCATGGCACCTAACCCATTTGTTTGTATTCACCCTGAAACAGAATGAATTATCTATTCATATTTAATTAAAGGATAAGTATAAATTTAGAGTGTCTCTGTTTTGCATTATATTTTCTTCTCTACTAACTGTCCTCATCTCTTCATTAGAAAAAAGTTGTTTTTCTAAAAAAGAACTCAAAGCGTATACTAATTATATCAGATTAGGAAAGTGCAAAACTTTTTCCAGAGAGTATTTCATTAAATAATTTTTTCATTAAACAAAATTTTAAAAAGAATAAAAATTTAAATAAACAAAAATAAGATAATATAATAAAAAAGAAGCAAAGTACAATTAAAAACCAAAGAAGCTAAAACATTTCAAAGGGATATAAAATATTAACTGTCCAATCAATGAAAGAATACAGAATACATCAAAAGCTAAAAATCACAACTCCCAAAATGATGGTACATGCACCACCTTCCTGTAGGTGGCTCAAGATGATGCAACTAGCAGGCCTCCTTTGGCCTATGCTGGTCAGAGATACTAAAAGAAGGAAACAAGACCTCTGGAGAAGACTCAACACTCCTGACTAAAAGCAGCTGTGTGGGAGAAAAACACCTCTCAGAGAGGGCTGTCCTTGCCTTTAACCTTTCTCAAACTCCTGAACCAGGCAAAAGCACCCATTATCTACTCTTCCCCAAACCTAGCTTTTTAGATTCAACTCAGAATCTAAGTTTTGACATGCCCCTTAACAGAAATACATAAATAAGTTTTGTATTTTGACCAAACTAGATTTAATATCTAAAAATATCAATTCTAATCATATTTAAAATGTTTTAAAAGTAAATTTAAGTTATTTATTTATTGTCATATGTATTAAATATAATTATATATTTTTAAGAAGTAATATACCTTAAAAACAAACTTTAAGATATCCTTAATGTATTTTAATCTCACTTTGATGATTGGGAAAGCACTTTGGTAGTATTCAGAGACTTCAAATGTTTTTAACACTTAAACCACTACTGTGAATATATTATAAGGAAAAAAGCTGTAGGAAATGATTCAAGGATTAAGGTGGAAAATTTGACATTGAAGCCATATCCTTTCTTATTTTCAAGTCCACCTACAAAAAAAATGGTCATTGCCAATCTCCTAAATGGAATAAATTGTAAGTAAATGAGTTTAACAATGGGCTTTATAAGGGATTTTAGATTGCTATTTCTGCCTCAAAAGCCAAATTTAGAAAAAAATGATACATGTTAAACACCACACTGTGTATGTGCATCACAATGTCTTTAATTCTTCAGCTAAATATTTTTAATATGTAAAAATTCAAATTTTGTCTTCCAACTCATATTCAGTTTTAATATTTCCACTTTTCAGGGTAAACATTCAATGTTAGTAACAATACTATTGTAACCACTAAAAAGTTGGAATCTATAATTTTTGCATATTACAAAACTCAGTTTACAATTTCTTCTTTAACATGTCTAAATTTGTGCACAGTTTGTTGGATTGGTATACATAATCTTGATGAAACTGTGCTGCCCCTTATTATCAATGATTCCTCTGTAGATATTCATCACCAAAATTGCACATTTCATCGTAAAACAAGAACTTCAAAACTTAATTCTCACCAAAGTATTCAATGTGCATGTATGAATATATTGTAATGAATTCCACTTTTATGTATATACAACTATAATATAATAATTAGAAAATAGATTAATAGAAGGAAGGCCCATAGAGTAAAGGGAGGGGTTTCGAGAAGAAAGGGGGAGAGAGAAAAGTGTAGTAATGGGGATTAAAATGGAGCAAAGCATGAAACTATCAAAATGAATCCCACTATTATGTATAACTATAATGTACTAATTTTTAAAATTTAGTTCTTAAGTTTTGCAATAATAAACAATTTTAAAAGATAACACCCTATTTTCTAAAAACCAAATTAATTAGCCATATTAACTACTTGTAAAATATTAAACAGAAAATGCTATTTTAATTTATTTAAAGGGCAAAAATTACCAAGATCTTGAAAAAATTTCCTCCCGATTATATAACTTCCTCTTCCAAACATCATGCCAGCTACAGTGGAATCTTAAGCTTTTTAAGTTTTTAACAACCTACTATTTAAAACTCCATTCTAAACTGCTTCTATGTCCATTTCTTTAAGAGCAACAGTACTTTTAATGTATACATCCTGAAAAGCCTAAAATCTAAAGGACAGCATAGTTCAGGAAAATGTGTTTCAGTGTATTAAAACACAGCTGAACTCATTTGGGTTTCATGTCAGTCAATGTTTTCCACATATATTCACAAGTTAATTTTAAGCATCTTATCAACATACTAAAGTCATCTAAATTTTACAACTACTTGGGTAACAAATTTTAAGACAGTTTAGTACTAATTAATATAAATTTGAATACTAAACACACCCTTATGCTAATGCATTTCTGCTGCCAAACCAAGACAAAATTATTTTTGAAATGACTAATTTCTAGAAGCATATACATCTACAGGAGACCATCAGATGTGCTACTGATAGCTGTAGACTTTTTTTTTTTTTCAGATTCAAGTGATAAATAAGAAGGAACTGAAAGAGGAAAAGGCTCTAGCTGATCTTCACCAGTTCTGCCTACCAAGTTACAGTTTGTGGTTTATCAACAGTTCTATTTAAAACATGTTCTTTTAAATAAAGCACCCACTGCTTGTGATGCTTTAAAAACTGCAGTCTTTCAAAGTCCTCTACATAAATTAAAAGATTTAAGAAATCTTCAACAGATACTGGTAATACAGGATAATCGTTTTCTAATTTTGTTTTAATAGCAGAATATAATTTAGCAAGTAATCACTGAACACCATGCATATCCAAGACACCTTCCCAAAATCTGTAAGAAATTCCGCCTTGAAAGCCTGAAATCCAAGGGACAGCATAACTCAGGAAAACGAAGACCTAGTTCACAACAGAATACAACTGCCACAAGACAAGTACCAAAAGGATTATAACTCAGCAACTTCTTTTTGTATCTTTTACTTCTGTAGCTTCACTTTCACAAGTTTCACCTGCCTTAAGGCCTTAAGGTTATCATAATTTTAAAGAAGAAATTAATTGTAATTATCAAAACCTCAATACCAATTGAGGAAACAATTTCCTTTCATTTAAAAGCCAGTATCTTCATCACTTCTTCAATAAATATTCACTAAGCATACACTGTTTAATGTGCTGAGTAAATAAACCAACCCCAACAACTCCCTGCTGAGAATAATTCATGATCTCCTTTAGATGTAAATATTTACAGCAAAAGCAATATATTATTTACTCTTCGTTAATCACACTGAACATAAAGTAATGCTCCAAATAAAGAAAGATAAGCACCTAATACCCAAGACGTCCAGTCTCCCCAACCATCACTTGACAGCTACTCCTGAGCCTCCCCACTTTTCTACTGTCCACAGGCCACACTCACAGCCCATGTAGGTGCCCCCTGCAGTACCATAGAATAGCCCTTTGTGCACCATTACAATCATCCACCACCCCCTTCAAGTATGCCACCTTCCTAACTGAGTTACCTGACTCAACTGGCACTCACACACATTCACTGAATGATGGGAAGGGCTGAATGTTTCCCTTGGAGTTTAGGCCCATCTCTCCATGATCTTCAGATGTCTGCTAAGCATTGATAAAATATTACAACAACTCTAATCAAGCCTGGAATTTGTCAGGGATTTTCTAAAATGGGTGGCTTTCAAAAATTGCTGCCAAAGATCTCAATACAATTAGAAAAAGTTCAGTCTGAAATGAAGCACTGCACAATGGATAAAAGCTCAGGCTCTAGTGTCATAGAAACAGGCTGAAATCCAGTCCTACCTTCTCAGACTGTGGAACTCAGGCAAACTGGTTAACCTTTCTGAGCCTCCAATTCCTTATCTTTGTGAAAGAATAGCAGTCTCTACCTCCTATGACTGCAGTAAAGATAAATAGAATATGTGGGCTCTTGGCATATTTCCTGACATTAATAACAAATAAATAGCTGTATTATATTTATTTAAAACACCTAACTCGAAGCCTAATCAGAGGAAATAAACTGGTAAAGCTCTATAACCATGATGTTGCAGCTTTATTTCATTAACTAAGAATTTTAAACAAAGTCTTAGATAAATTCACTGAACAAATATTCTGATTAAATATACTTACACACTTATTAAAGCCTTCAACCAAATATTACAGAGTATCAATATAGAGGAAAGAAAGAAGGTAAAATCTTACTAGGATTTTACAATTAAAGGTACACTGGATCCTTAATTTAGAGATCTTTTCATAAGGGCAAACCACCTTTTAAATTAATTTGGGTTTACAAGGCTTTCTTTAAAATTAAAATGTTCCCTTGAGAACTTTCTGTCAGTTGTTGCACCTCACTGTGAATTACTTTAATCAGATAAATACTAACTAACACCCACCCACTTAGAGAAATTGCTATTTGAGGAGCTGAGAAGAGAGGTCATCTAAGTGTGCTTGGGAGGAGCAGGCCTTTGTGCAGCCACCAGCAGCAGAGGACAACAGGACCTACCGGGTGAGAGGGGCTGCAGGAGCTGCAAAGAGCATGGAAGCAACTTCCTTCTAAGGGTTGCAGTAGGTGCTTCAAGTTCGAGGGGAACGACAAGACCTATTATTCTACTTTGTTTTATGGAATGTCCTATGTGTTACTGCTACAACCCCCTAAATCCGTACCTCTAAAAGTCAATTCAGGAACACCCTTAGGAAGTATCCCATGGGCTAATGAATAACCTAACACACAAACATGAACCATCACTCTCTATAGCTAAAATTAAATTAGTATCTGAAATAAATCAACTTACCCTCATATAAACTAACTAAAAGAATTTAACTTAACCCAAAACAAATATAACAATGGGGAAATCATTCAACCTAACAATATAGAAACACCTGGATCTCAGTAGTTTCTCAAAAGTATTTTTACTAACCCTTTTCTGTTTCTTTGTTTGAAACATTCAAACAAACAAAAACTCTCCTAAGCTTCAGATAATGTCCCTGTATCATAAACTAAGAATGGAAAGTGGGAATCATTTTAAAACTCATTTCCTTAGACCTCCCATGTTCTTATATAGGCAGAATTAATACTGTCAAAATGGCCATACTACCAAAAGCGCTATACAGATTTTATTCAATTTCCATCAAAATTCCAAAGGTGCTCTTCACAGAAACATAAAAAACAATCATGAAATTCATTTGGAAAAATAAGAGGCCCAGAATAGCCAAAGTAATCCTTAGCAAGAAAAGTAATGCAGGAGACATCACAATACCAGACCTTAAATTCTACTGTGAAGCCACAGTAACAAAAACAGCACGGTATTAGCATAAAAATAGAATTGAAGGCCAATGAAACAAGAGAAGATGCAGAAGATACAGAGACATACCCACATAAATACAGCTACCTCATACTAGACAAAGGTGCCATAAACATACCTTGGAGAAAAGATAGCTTCTTCAACAAACAGTGCTAGGAAAACTGAAATCTATAGGTACTAGATTGAAATTGAACCCCTATATCTCACCCCGCACAAAACTCAACTCAAAGTGGACCAACGACCTTGGCATTTAGACCAGAGACCCTGTACATTCTAGAAGAAAAAGTGGGCCCAACTCTCCATCATATCAGTTCAGGAACAGTCTCCCTCAATAAGACCCCTAAAGCACAAGAATCTAATCAGGACTCAATAAATGGGATGGTATCAAACTAAAAAATTTCTTCACAGCAAAGGAAACAATCAAGAACGTGAAGAGAGAGCCTACAGAATGGGAGAAAATCTTTACCACCTGTACCTCAGATAAAGCATTAGTCTCCAGGATATATAAAGAACTCAAACTTAACACCAAAAAAACAAATAACCCAATTAATAAATGGGCAAAGGAACTGAACAGGCACTTCACATACAAAGAAATATGAATGGTCAAAAAATATGAAAAAATGTTCAATATCTCTAGCAATTAGAGAAATACAAATTTAAAATACATTGAGATTCCATCTCATTCCTGTAAGAATGGCAATTATCAAGAATATAAGTAACAATAAATGTTGGCAAGGATGTGGGGAAAAAGGTTCGCTCATACATTACCAGTGAGACTGCAAATTGGTGCAACAACTCTGGAAAGCAGTATACAGATTCCTTAGAAAACATGGAATGGAACCATTTGACCCAGTTATCCCACTCCTTGACCTATAGCCAAAGGACTTAAAAACATCACACTACAGTGACACACGCACATCAGTTTATAGCAGCTCAATTCACAACTGTCAAACTATGGAACCAATCTAGGTCCCATCAACAGACAAATGGATAAAGAAAATGTAACATCTAAACACAATGGAATATTACTCGGCTATAAAGAAGAATGAAATTATGGCATTTGCTGGTAAATGGATGGAACTAGAGACTATCATGCTAAGTGGAATAAGCCAGTCCCAAAAAAACAAAGGTCAAATGTTCTCTCTGATATGTGGATGTTAACCCATAACCAGGGAAGGTGGGGAGAGGAAGTATAGAAGTTTATTGGATTAGACAAAGGGGAATGAAGGGAAGGGAGGGGAGATGGGTATAGGAAAGACAGTAGAATGAATCCGACAAAACTTTTCTATGCTCACATAAGAATACATGACCAGTGTAACTGCATACCATGTCCAACCACAAGAATGGGATCAAAATTGTAATGTTTTGCACCCAAAAGAAATATTTTTTTGGAAATGATTGAAAATAAAAGGAATTGTGATATTCTCATTGTTATCTAAAACAACCTGAATACCTACTCAAAGTGCCCCAAAAATGCCTACTTCATATACAAATGTATATGTATACACACATATATGTACATATATACATATATAGATATGTATTTATATACACATAAATACACATGCACATATATATACATATATGCTAAATGCATATTGTAAAAGGTAAATTACTGTCCTGCAACTTGCAAGTCAAAAGTAAATACATGAAGGGAAAAAAAAAGAAGGGATATTATTTGAACATAAGAAAAATCTCCCAATGAGAGAATATTATCAAAAGTATGTCAGGAACACATTATACAGAAAGTCAAGAAAAGAAAGTTCCAAGAAAAAACCTGAACAAACTTGTACCATGGCAACACAGCAGTGACCAGACAGCAATGGGCTAGCACACCACTGAAGAACACTGCAGCAGAGGACTGCAGCCTTTCCCACGTAACAGTGGGAATCACCAACACCCAAAGCCAAGAAAGTAAAGAACATGTGAACCACAAAAGTGCCTGATGAGACAAGTTATAATCAACTATCAACATAAAAACTTAGTGACATGCCTATCAAAGTAATGAACAAACATTGAAAAGTAAAATCTAATTTGCTTTTTACATTTGAAGGCAGCTATAAAAATAGAGACAAGCTTAACCATTTTCTGCATGCAACAAAAATGGCATATTCCAATGATATGCTTCTAAAAGAATCACATCCATTCCATGTTTTCTAAGGAATCTGTATACTGCTTTCCAGAGTGGTTGCACCAATTTGCAGTCTCACTGGTAATGTATGAGCGAACCTTTTTCCCCACATCCTTGCCAACATTTATTGTTACTTATATTCTTGATAATTGCCATTCTTACAGGAATGAGATGGAATCTCAATGTATTTTAAATTTGTATTTCTCTAATTGCTAGAGATATTGAACATTTTTTCATATTTTTTGACCATTCATATTTCTTTGTATGTGAATATTAATAGTATGCAAATTCTCATACTTTAGAGTATGAGAAAATAAAACAATTTCATTTTCTTCAACAAATTAGGATATAAAGTTGTACTTTCAGTATGGATTACTAATTTATCTTAGTTCATCCAGATTGAGAAAAATGCAGAAAGAGTAACCTTAATGAACACAAAGCTAAAGTAAAAATAATTATCATGATAACCACATTTTACTCACAGGTATTTTCCATGTTGGAAAATAATATAACATCTCCTAAACCATTTGACCACAAGTATGATTCACCAACGTTCTACTTTCTAAAAGGTCAGGTTGTTGGACTTTGGTATGTGTGAATGTCCCTGATACTGTCATGTCAGCATGCATCTAAGATCACTTTGACAAACAGCTCTCCATGAACTAATTTAATTAATTCAATCAGCACTTCAATAATTCAATGGTCAAAATTGTGTACATATTCATTAAACAGGTCAGACACTGTGATAAGTTTTTTTAAGGATACAAATTAATATGATCCACAAAGAGCTTATTTCAAGCAGGTAAACAGATATTTAATCATATTATCTGTATAACAAAATGTGCCTGTATTAGACATTTCTATAAGAACACAATATGTGTTAAAATATATGCAGAATTGAAATTCTCTGAATTCTAGTATGAATGATATCATGAGAGAGAAAAAATTTATTAAATGAAAAAGTGGACTTAGAAATGCCTGTCTGGAATGAAATTATGGCATTTGCAGGTAAATGAATGGACCTGGAGAAGGATCATGCTAAGTGAGATAAGCCAATCCCAAATAACTTAAGGCCAAATTTTTTTTCGGATAAGCAGATGCCAATCCATAATGGGGCTTGGGTAGGGAAGAATGAAGGAACTTTGGATTGTACAGAGGGAAGTGAGAAGAGGGGTGGGGCAGGTGGGAATGGGAAGGACCTTAGATTGAGACAGACATTATTATCCTAAATACATGTATGAAAAAAATTTTTTTAATTTAAAAATTAAAAAAAGAAATGCTTTTCTGTATGCCCAGGAGATATAAAGTTAGGATTCTTTGACTTAACAGTCTGATTTAAGAAGAGTCATTTAAAACAAATCAAGGAAAGGCCAAGAGAGCTTTTAACTTTCCTTTTGTGTGGCAAAGTGGCCAAATGCTTTGTTTCCCGATATTAACCTTTAAACAAACCAGGCTCTCACTAACTTTTAAATATATTTGCATTTAAATTTTGATCTCAGTGTAAAAAGTAACAAATTTACATATACACTATTGATAACAGGTCCTGTTATAGAACATTAAATGATAAAATAAGTCTCCAATATAATTTGCTATTCTTATAAGTTTAAAATTAACGTTACAGACAAGTTTAGTTTGGAGAACAGCAGTATGATAAATTTTCTGCTCTAAAGACTTGTGTACCAGACTCAGGAAACAATACATGTAAATTTTGTAAAATGATGTTCAAAGAGGAGGCAAAAATCAACTTCAGAACTAGAATGCTTTTTCTAAGATTTGTAAAAGAGCCCCACCTTACCTGAGATAAGGCTCTGCCTCCCACCCTGCTACATGTCAAAATAGCTCCAATATAAGCCAGACTTCAGCTCATTTAAAGCTATATTCAAAAGATTGTTTGCTGCAAAATGCTGTGCTCTCAAACAGGGAATATAATATATAGCTCAGGCAGAATTTAAGATATTACACAAACTAGATGTTTTTACTGTTGTTAATTCTATTTTGTATTTTCCTTGTAAGCTCTATAACTGCCTGATTAATATTTTTAAAAAGTACTGCTTCAAAAACAAACCTAAATTAATTCGAGATACTAAGTCATCACCAATAGAGCAGATAAGATAATATAAACCCCAGTTAAATAAAAGGGAGTAAATAATTGCAAAGTTATAGACATTGGAATTAAAGCCCAGTACTCTTACTTTGTGATTGGTGAGACTGGCTTGCTGGATATTTAAGATCAAACTTAGAGATCAAGATTAACACAGGAGGGTCAAAAAAAACAGTTTTGGCTCTTGCCCTCAGAGTCAGCCTGAATCCGAGAGCTTCTCTAAGGAGCTTTGCAACTCTGGGTCACACAACCTTCCAATCAGGGAGATTGATGAGACTCACTAGAGGATCAAAGCCAATCAGTGCACCTGCTACAGAGGAGGGTCACTGCAAAAGGGAGAGAAATCCCTAATGCTTCCAAGGGAAGCCACCTCACCTCATCAAGGAGACCGACCCTACCTAGTCTATGGCACTAAAGGAGCTAAGAAGCTACTCTCAAATTCCTCACGAGTGACCCCTATGGGAACTCAGCTGACTCTTAAGAGACAAAAACAAGTCAATTTGACCAGCTTGACCTTAAACACCTAGCAAAACAGTTAAAACCAAAACATAGTCATTCCTGGGCATTTAAAAAGAAACTGTCAAAGTCAGAAATTTTTACTCAGTTTAAGGCCTACAGATCTTCCTAAACTACACAAGTAGGCTTAATCTATGTTCACTAATATGATTATCTAGCCCTAAATAACAAATATAGAGATCTCTACTAAACACAGGTTATACCAATAGAAGGATGTTTTACAAAAATCAGATGACATTAAGTAGCTTAACTATATTTTCTGGGGACATAAATAACATTAAAAATTAAAAATTGTGTTTACATTCCTGATCACCCTGCCAATATTGAAGTTCTGAAATAAAACGCCTTGACTCCCTCCAGCTTTTGTTAGGCCTAATTATAGGAACAACTTCTCAATTCTTCCACCTGGTGAGAGACTGATTTCTATTTATTGACATGTTCCAGATGCTGCAACATTTATTCTGTATTAATCTCATTTTGGTACTCATGTCTTTTGTTTCTCTCTCATAGAAGCACCCATCCCCCAGATGACTTTACAACCTGCTCTTCCCCAAGCAGACTTCTATGCTGGACCCCTCAACTGACCAGATTTCTAAAAAGGAACTCCAAACTGCTTGCCCCCCACTTCACCCCCTTCCAGCTCAGAAGCAGCCAGAGCGGTCTTCACCCACTTTCCTTACAGCAAGCAGTTAAGTTTCTAAACAAAAGGGGGAATGAAGCCAGAATTGGACAGGCAGTTGGTGTAGAAATCAGGGAATCTCGTCAAATTGAGGAATGGAGTCTGGGAAGTTGGAGACACCCTTGGAAGATTGGAATGTCAGTGTCTCTTGAGCCCTTTTGATCACCAAGGTTACCTGCTTAACTGCCCCTCCCCAAAAGCTGCAAGCAAGGAGTTGCTAATTAATGCCTCCTGGGCACCCACCTGAATCTCCATGTGGCCTGTCCCCCCTGCCATTCGCACCTCACCTTTTTGCTGTGCCACCACCTCCATATGGACAGGAAGGAGAGATAAGGGTCAGAGAAAGGGGCAGAACAAAAGAAGACCCTAACCTATAAAAGATGTAGGGTGTGCTCACTTCTGGAGGATTCTAGAACATCAGCCATGGCCCCCCTTCTCCCACCCGGGAGAAGTTTGTATTATTACTTTAAATAAAGCCTGCTTAATATGCTTAAAAAAAAAAAAAGAAGAAGAAGAGTCATTAATCTGCTAACATGAACCGGAGATTTAAAAAAAAGATGGATAATCTGAAAACAGACTGGATAAACTAAACCAAGTGGAAAGTCTGTTTAAAAAAGATTTATTCCTAAGGGAAATTATTCTAGGTAAAGAGAAAAGAATAAAGAAAAAAAAGATGTGCTTAACATTACTAATAAATAGAAGTACGGGAGCAAAGATTCATTAAATATTGATTTATAAATTTAAAAAAAAAAGGGACTAGGAGGTTGGTCTGCTAAGTTAGGGTCTATAACCACAAGTAAAAGAAAAAAAACTTAGTAGTTGTTTTAGGTGGAATTATATTGGATTCATTAATTTTAGAACACTACATTACTGCTTTAAAAAAACCTGCAATCACGCATAGCATATACTCTAATACTTCCTCCAATGAGAAAGCAGCCTATACTGAGCCTATTAGGTGAGGTCATTATGAATAGAGCAGTGATTAAAGTACAGACTCTGGAACTAGTACTTTGGACAAGTTTCTTAATTTATTTGTGCTTCAGTTTCTTCATGTGTGAAATAGAGATAAATATTTCTGGTATCCTATGACTTGTGAGTGTTAAACAGCCTATACACACACACACACACACACACACACACACACACACATATATATGTATATATATAAAGATTGTGCCATCAGAGTAAGAAATCCAGCAAGGGCTGCACCATTGTTTGCCGCTTCTGTTGCTTGCAGCAAACTATCAACAGAATAAAAGAGAAAGTTACAGTCTCAAAGGTAATGCCTAAAAGAGAAGCCTTTAGGGGAGGCATCTCCTATCTCTACTGAGGAAGGGTTACTTTTAATTTCTCTGAAATCTTTAATCACTTTGGGGGAAATGAAGGCAGCATAGTAACAATAAGTTCTGTTACTAGAACTGAGGAGAGGCCATCACTGCTGGCTGTACTTCCCTGCCTGCTGGGAAACAGAGAAGAACAAGGAAAAGAGGGAGGAGGGCAACTAGCTTGGAGATCTACCGGGAAGAGTGTTAAGATATACCTTTTGGCATTTCACTCTGGGGAGTTAAAGTACAAGTTACTCAAGATTATCTTGCCAGGGACTGCCATTAAAAGATGCCACAAGCAGTCCACCAACACCACCAGAACCAATGCTACTAACACACATGAAACATGATAGGAAACACTACAACCCCTCTCATAGCGATTTTTAAATTTGTGGGGCACTCCCTACAAAGCTAAGTTACTTTTCAGTATTCTAAAATGTGTTGTGGTTGGCACACACCTGTAATTCCAAGAACTTTGGGAGGCTGAGACAGGAGGATCGCAAGTTCAAAGCCAACCTCAGCAACTTAGTGAGGCCCTAAGCAATTTAGAGAGAACTTGTCCCAAAAATAAAAAATGAAAAAGGCTGGGGATGTGACTCAGTAGTAAAGCACCCCAGGTTCAATCCCTAGTACTAATTAATTAATTAATTGATTTTTAAAATGTACTGTGCTCAGAACAATCAATGTAATGCTTTTGAAGCAAGTCCAAATAGCAACAGACCAGGTCAAGATCACTATCTTACCACATTTGGCTATATTAAGTTATATTTGAACAACTCATTCTGTTTCAAACTAGTAACTAAAACTTAGTAATAACTTATCTCTAAAGATGCTTATGACCTAAGTAATTCAGGATAAATGAGAGAAATTAAAACCTTCCTATTTAAATAATGAATAAGAGAAGCATACAAATACCTTAGCACAAAAAGTGAAGAGAGTTTCAATCTTTGGATAAATCAAGTCTACCCTGAACCTATTTTCTATTTGATCAAGTAGTCATCAGAAAAAAAGCAATGTTCTGAGAAATCTTTTACCAAGAACATCTTAATTGGTTTCCCAACATCTACTCCTTGCCAACTATTCAGTAAACCAATCATGGCTGTCTTGCCACAGCCCTTCCCCTACTCTACCAATGGTACATTAGGAATGGTCATGCCCAAGATAACTCAGGCCACTGAGAATCAACAAGACATTTTCTGCGGTATTTTAGGAAAGAAACGTTTTGTCTCTAAATAAAGAGCCATAAAAAGCCAGTGTCTGTCACCTCTACAGTCATGAACAGGAAAGGTGACTTCCAATATCTACTCATGGCCATCTTACAGTCACAAGAATCTAAGTCTTCTAATGACACAATTTCTGTGGGTGGAAGAATTGGGATGCAGAAAGAACCTGAATCACTGGTGACCTTTATCAGTTTCCTCTTAAGTTTCTTTAGCATTCAAACCAGTTTTATGTTGGTACCCCAAAGCATCCAAATTTACAAATTTTGTTTTCCACTTCTACTGCCATGTAAAAATTTCATCCATGCTTATTTACACGTTAGCAAAAAAAATTACCCCCTTTCAAATAAGATGGTATACATTTCAGTCATATTAAAAACAGGTTATTGACAGTTAAACAGGAATATTCCAATAATTTTTAAATAATTTCAATACATTTTCCCTTTTTATTTATCAATAAAGGAAAAAAGTTCATAAAATATTACAGAACATCAAACTCAATTTGACATAAAATTTAACTTTTAGAGCCCTCTTAATTATAGATGGCATTACTTTTTAGGGCACAAAAATTACAACTTTTTAGATCCTAAAATATTCATTTATTTCATGCTATTCAGATCAAAATTGAAAAAGAAGACTAATGCTTTTTACATTTACTTTAGCTTTATAAAAAAATCTTCAGAATTTGTTGTGCTAATCAGTCACATTCAATGGATTAACTGTAACTTACAGAAAAAGCCAAAATTGTTTACTTTATCCATTATAATATTCCAATTTCGCCAAATGGGATAGACAATTAAAATACACATGAATATATTTCTAAAAAGTAGTGATTTAGACAATAACAACAGCAAAAAAAGGCAATTAAAAAGGTGTAAATATAAGATATATATTGGAATAACTAGCTCGTGATAAGTGACAAAGGGCAAAGGAAAGGAGGGAACAAATCACTCAAAGTCTTTACAACAGGTCACAATCTCTGTGACACATGCATAGATCAGTTGTTATATAAGGCAGATTCATCCTTTCATCAAGACCACTTCACAATTTTAAAGTCATGCATTCAAAATCATGGAGATTCCATGTTTTCAAAATGAATTTAGGCTATTTTACAAACACTTCAGGTAAGTATTACTTCCTACACCTTAGGTAATGATACACTACGTATTTGCAACACTAACTCATACCATAAATATAGTACAAATTTAAATCAGAGCTGAAAAATAATTTATCTATTCCACATAATGTGGAATATCTACTCCATATAATGTATGTATTCTGTAATGAGGATTTGGTTGGGCCTAGAAAGAATGCAAACTATATATAGTATAAAAAAAGATTAACCTTTTTAATCAAAAAAAGCTCAATGCAACCTTACAGTCCCTCCTTGCCAGTAGACACACCTGATCACAGCTGTAATTCAAACAGGCTGGAGGAACAGCAGGCAGAGCTGGTAGAGCCAGGAATGTGTGTGACTTGCTACCTAAAATTAGCCATGCCCATTTCCACAATTGGGTTGGGCTTCTCTATTTTAAGGTGTGCAGTTCCACATTACTTAAAAGTATGTAATTGCTGGCTAGTCTCTAGAACTAAGAATGTCAGCAGACTTTACACCAAGGCTTTAAATGGCCAACTAGTCTCCACAAAACCCCACCATGCTATCTGGGCTCTAAGAACACAGAAAATAAAGTCATACACTGGATATATCCATGAAGATGTGCCATGCATCCTTTTCTGCTCCTCTTTCCCCCACAAACACACATATACTATAGCAAAAGTGGTGAAAAAATAACAAAACTCATAGTACTAAAATATCCTTGTCTTTTCAGGAAACTGTACAGTCGATAGCTGAAACTCTTCCAAATAATATCACACTGTTGTTACCTCCCTCTGAAAATTTGCTGGAGTAAATCAATTGGGGCTACTTAATCTGTATTTCACATTCTGGAAACATTACCAGGAAACTAATGAAGGTCCCAGTAGGACTACTATTTTTAAAATGGAGCTAAATTTTCAAACAAATGAAAGAAAATGAAAAGACATGCTCTTTCACCATTACTAAGATGATTTTTATCAACAAAGGAAAAAAATGCATTGTAAGTTATACAGGCTTAACACATGCTTGAAATTCAAGCTGCATAGATAACACTCCTGATTTCTCCAAACCCAATACAAAGACCTAGCATCTATTTTATTACTAGCAACTTGAGACACTTGATGCCGAATACACATGTAGTATTATTTACTTTCCTGATACTATCATGCTCCAGCAGTCCATGATATTAACACTTGCTTTGTCAAATGCTATGAAGTATTTTAAGAATTAAAAGAACACATACCTTCATTTTCTGAGGTGTGGCATTTCACCTTCAATACTAAGTCAAAGGTTCTTTCTGGATTTTCCCTAAAAGAAAAAGAACTTTTTAATAGTTATTTCCTATAACAAATAAACATCTGTATAAAGCTTTTGAATGCTGTGTGTATATGTTGCTTTTTCTTTTTAGGGGCCAGGGATATAGTGCTGTGGATCAAATCCAGGGCCTTGTTACCGCTATGTAAGCACCCTACCACTGAGCTGTACCTCCATTCCCTGTATTTTCTTAATTCTAAAACTAATCTTGTTTGTTTCAAAATACTTCATGTACAACTGCAGCACAGCAGAAATAACATTAAAAGTCTTTTATCAGTTTAGCAACTTGACATACTTGAGGCAAAGAGTTTACCCCCTAAGACTATTTTCTTACTTATAAAGGGCCTTGTTCACATCACAGAATAAGCATGAGGACTATAAATCAGATAATATATGTGTAAGCACTTATAAACTATTAAGTGCTGTATAAATGCAAAGCATTGCTTTTATCCTCCTGAATTAAAATTTGAAAGCCACTGCATCCCTAATCATCTTTAAGGTATCCCTGTTACACCTTTTTCAAAGAACTCGCCATGAATACCTGGTTCCACTTGCTATTGCCATGTAATATTTATAATGCTCTATAAATGTGGTACTTAGCATATGCTCTTCTTGAGCTGTACTTATTGTACTTAAACGTGTTTATGGTAGCAAACTATTCAAACACTCCAAGGTTAACAAAAAGATCTGCCTTAAATGTTTTATGTTTGGGGAAAATGGATATCTACCTCCACATTAGTTTCCCACCAGGAACAGTGAATTCCTCATTCAGAATTTATGGAACTTTAACTAACTTCTCACACATTTAACCTATTCATTGGTTAAATTTCAAAAAAGTGAACTGAAATCTATTAAGCCACTTTTTTTTTTTTTTGTCAAAACGCTGGTTTTAATTTCTCTTTCCATCAGCAGGACAAGATTAAGCAAAGTCTGACACCACAATGCCAAAGTGCCAATATACATATTTCAGGTATCCCTGCCAAGTCCTTAGTACTTTGTATTATACACTGGCATTTAAATATGCATTTCCCTCAAGAAATTAATGCCAGCTCTCACTTTTAAATAAACATTAATTTTAAAAATCCTCACATGTATCTAGAATCATAGGAAGTGACAAGATCTATAAATTAATTTGCAAATATACATTTCCTTAGCCCTGCCACTGTTAACTTGGTTCCATGAAAATAATGCACACTCGGATAATTTCTTCCTCATAACACAATATGTCAAAAAAGTATCCTTCTTTTATTCACCCTGCCCCCCATGGTGTCGAACATTGAAGAAAATAATTCTAAATTACATAGTTCCTCTATTTTTCTAATATTACTTATAATCTTAGGTGTAAAAGTTAAATATTGATTCAGTTACACTTCTGTGACATTTAAAAGGCCTTCTACAATAATACAAATACATGTGACATTTATTATTTTAATTTGAAGGGACAGTTTGAAGGGAGGGAAGTAAATGAAGAAGTAATTCTTTCCAAAGTAAGTTTAAAGAGAAAAATAAAGAACTCATGCCTCTAAGATACCTAGAAGGAAAAGTCACCACCGTTATTCAAATTGCTTTTTACTTAATCTGCAGAAGTAATACAGCCATTGACGGATACCCTGGCACAGGCACACCATTTGCCAGCACCACACATGTACACAATGCCGGAATAAACCAGCAGCGGAGCCCCATTTAATTTTCTAAGAAAAAAACAGCAGAAGAAAACATCAAAGTCAAAATTGGAAAACACCTTAAAGAAACGGTTATCTTCATGCTAGGAGAGCACTTTAAATAATAACCGCTTAACCTCAACGCTGCTCCC